>JASVER010000090.1:3107222-3169832 GCA_030449065.1 Oceanodroma leucorhoa | reverse complement strand
GTGCTGCCTGCCCTGCCTGCGCTGCCCGCCCAGCACCATGCTGATGGCTCATGTGAAGATCACTTTGCAGACTTACCAGCTCACGCAGGGTGTCACTAAGGAGGCTCTGTAAAGGCTGATCCAGAAGCGGCACTTTGGGTCTGGGTAACAGGAAAATAGGAAATAAAAACTGGCATAGATCAATGGATGGAAAATAAAAGTACTTTGCACAAGAAAAGTATGAGGCCTCGCTTGCACTGTCCAAGGCCGTATTCAGTGCCAAAATATTATCAAAACCAATCTCCCTGAATCCAGCCCGGTGCTAGGTTCCCAGCACAACCCAGAAATATTCTTTCTTGAGCCCAAATTTTAACAGAAAGGTCGGCAGTTCCCCTCCGAGGCCGGCAGCCGGGTAGTTCAGCCTCCGAGGCGTCAGGCACAGAAGCGCTGCCTTCGATGGCCAGCAGTGCCAAGGTGTCCCGCGTGCTGGCCGTGAGCACCCCGCTCACACGGGTGCTACCTCACACGGGTGACGCCTACCTTACACGGATGCTTATGTCAAAAGTCTCGCATTCCTTGTTGTTCTGGAGAGCCGCCCCGTTGTCCCGGACCAGTATGACGGCATCTACTTCCACCTGCACGCAGAGCGGCCTGCCCGGCACACTGCACGGGGGAAACACAGCACGCGGCTCAGGACTTTTCCTGGCCATCCATTTCCCAAAGAGATGGTGACCCCCCCACCCCGAGCCGTGCCCCTGACCGACAYGCCGTACCTCATGCTCTCGACCAGCAGCCGGGTGTTGAAGCCCACCTGGTGCCCAAAGCCTGGCAGGGAGCGCAGACTTATTTTGGGGAGGGTGTTGTTCATAATTTTCAGCCTGGATTGTTGAAACAAGGAAAAGGCAGTAAGTAGCACATTTGTACAGCAGCTGCCCTGTTCCCTCAGCCCCCAGCGCTGTGGGCGATTGCAGAGCCACGGTCTCRGGGTCCTCTCCAGCCTGGGTCAGCAGGGATCCCGACCAGCCAGGAGCAGCTTGCGGCACATACAAGGCACGCTTGTATGGCAGGCGCATACAGAAACTCCCAACAGCTGAACCCTCGTTTATGAACCTGCCCCAGGAGAGGAAAGAGGGGGCCCCGTGTGTTCAGACAGCAGGCTCCAGACCAGAGCCTCCTTTCCCCAGCGTGGCTCAAATGCACCGAGGGCTGCTCAGGGACACCCATCTCCCACTCTCACTCACCCTGCGAGGTCTCCACCATTTCCACCAAGAAGATTGCCAACGAGACCGTTTTTGCCAAGGACACCGTCTTTGCCAATGAGAAGATCAAGGACAGCATCAAGGAGACCATCAACAAGACCATCTTTGCCAAGGAGACCACCAAGGATACCGTCTTTGTCAAGGAGACCACCAACGACACCGTCTTTGTCAAGCAGACCACTAAGGAGACCATCTCCACCAAGGAGACTGCCAACAGCACCATCTTTGCCAAGGAGACCACCAACAGCACCATCTTTGCCAAGGAGACTGCCAACAGCACCATCTTTGCCAAGGAGACCGCCAACAGCACCATCTTTGCCAAGGAGACCGCCAACAGCACCATCTTTGCCAAGGAGACCACCAAGGAGACCATCTCCACCAAGAAGACCACCAAGGAGGCCATCTTTGCCAAGGAGGCCGCCAACAGCACCATCTTTGCCAAGGAGGCCGCCAACAGCACCATCTTTGCCAAGGAGACTGCCGACAGCACCATCTTTGCCAAGGAGACCGCCAACTACACCATTTCTGCCAAGGAGACCGCCGACAGGACCATCTTTGCCAAGGAGACCGCCAACGACACCATTTCTGCCAAGGAGACCGCCGACAGGACCATCTTTGCCAAGGAGACCACCAACAGCACCATTTCTGCCAAGGAGACCGCCAACAGGACCATCTTTGCCAAGGAGACCACCGAGCAGATTGCCGCCAAGGAGACCACCTTGGTCCTCGAGGTCACGTTTGGCTCGTGAATCTGTAACGTGAAAAAAAGGATGAGAGGTCACTGTGAGCTATGTGGACTCAGCACACAAGCGTGCTGTGTCAGCCTGGCTGTTCCTTCCCCTCCACTGCCCCTCTGTTTCCCTCTTTATACAACAGGGGTGGTGGCACCAGTCACTGTAAAGCATCTGAAGTGCCATCTCCAAAGTGCTTTATAAATGCAAATTATCAGCATTGCCACTACTGCTGAACTGATCTGGACCAGCTTCTGATTTTCTGAGCATGGTCAAGAGACAGAAAGAGCAGAACTGGTCTCAAAAAAAAGATAAATCCTGTCTCTTCCGTACACTTACTATCTACATCCACTTTGGCAACCGATGACATGATTCCAAGTCCTTGTGAAGGGGTCAGCAGGCTGCAGAGGAGGAAAACAGCCCAGAACGCAGACATCTTCGGTTCCRATAACTGTGGAAAGTGATTGCTATCAGTGCAATGCTGGGACAGTGAGCACAAGCCAGTTGGAGGGAGGAAAGAGGAGGATGGAGGAAAGAAAAAGGAGGAATGCCTGCCAGGGAAGACAAAATCGGAGAGGAAGCTGCTGGCACCTCTCCCGCCTCCTCACCACACTGGTGGGCACAGTAAAACTCCTGATGGCACTTTCCTGCAGGAGGAACCAGAACTTCAACAACAGTTGCTCCACAGAGCGACCGTCACAGCAGCCAAGTGAAAAGCAAGTGGCTGTTCGGTTGTTCCTGCTTTAATGCTGGTGACTGATCCGGACGATCTGGGGCGCATCTGTTCTGGGTGGGAATTTCTCTGAGAAACAAGATCCTGTATCCCGCATGATGGGAAAACAGGAGGTTTCTGACAACGTAATCGTCTCTAGTCACAGAAAGAAAAGCAATGGCATCTGCACAGGACAAATGCACCAACGTGTGTAGTAAGGAGAGCATCTCCTTGTTTGAATGTCACGATCTCTGCACAAACATCAAACATCTGAGGCTTTTGCTAGAATCGTAAGAAGGAGAAAATAATTTTTAAAGTTTCAGTGTCATTGAAATATTTCTGTGGGACCTACAATTTGAAGTAGCTTTTTTTTTTTTAAAGAACCACAGTGAACTTCATTGCCCCAAATCTATTTAAATGTAAATAGCACATCAAAAAGGGATCAAAACAAGCTTGAGGGGTCTAATTCACCTTAGGTAAAAATCTATCTCAGATAACAGAGCTATACCAAAAATAATTTAAGTGATAATTGTTTATGTAAACCATGAAATACCCTTTCTTCTTCAAGGACTGCAAATACAATGGGCACGCATGTCTGTTCTTGAGAAACTCATAGCGAAAGCTGCCGCACGTTTTATTTGTCAGAGCCTAACTCAGGCAGGCAGCAGGCAAGAACAACAATTTTTGTTAAAAAGCCAATACTCCTAAACGAACATTAAGGATTCTCACCTGGGAAGCATTCAGGTTTGCAGAAGAAGAAGCTAAGAGCACACTTTTTGAGGAGTAAGTTTGCTCTTACCTGACCAAGCTCTTGAGTGCGGGGCTCTCTCCAGCCGATGTCCCTGTCTTCTGAAGGATGACCTGCATCAAGCATCCTCATATATAGAGCTTTACAGCAGGAAAGAGGGAAGCGATGTCATCAAGGACATCCAGAATAATTGGTGGAGAGCAAAACAAACAGTGTATGGTTTCTGGTGACTTCCACTGCAAATATTTCCCTAGAGATGTTAGGAGTTAGGTAAATCATTGAGCAATGACCCATAGGCGCAGAGGCAGACTYGGCCAGCTCTGGGTGCCAGTCCCCACACCGCTGCCAGGTTTAGTACATCGGCCCTTCGGGCTTGCTCTCCTGTCAWGATGTGGACATGGCTGAAAAGTCATGCCCTGATAAAATACTTTTTTTTTCCAAATAAAATTGAGGATTTGATTGAAAAATGTGTCAAAATACTGGCCGCCCCTTGCCRTTAAGTACTTCTACAGTTCTTGGTGTTGCAGTAGTGAGCACTTTACCCTCGYAGGAAGCCCATGCAGTGAGGATGTGCCACACACTATGGGTGATAAATGAAGGACCAGGCAGCACCTTTCTCAATGTAAAGACAGACCGTGGAGATAGTAACAGAGCCGGGTATTCACCACCCAGGCCAGCAGGACATGCCCAGCCTTCCCATCCTGACATGCCTACAGACTGTGACCTTACCCAACATTTATCAAAGCCAACAGCGCCTGTCCAGTGACCTGAATGGCTCATAATCCATTTGATAATTGAGGAAAAGGAGGTATTGAATTGGGAAGGAATAGTGACACCATGATAAGGCTTTGGTGATACCCTGAGCTGACAGACTCTTCGGAGAGACACCATCTGATTCAGAAACGCTGCACTGGTCTAACTGGCATGGCATTATTTCTAGATCCAGCACCTCTGCCTCAGAGCTCTCCAGGAGGACTAGAGGTGGGACGTGCTGTCACGGGGAGATACCGTTGAGAGGGTGATGCCATTGACGACAAAGCCAGGGAGCTCCCAGGCTAGAGCTTGTCATCTCCGGATCATTCTGAAGTCCTGGAGGGACTGTTGGTCCCAGTGTGGGCATATCAAGAGAGGTGGCCTCCCTGCCACACCATCCCATGCAACAAATGTGCTGCAACTGCCCGGGGTCTTCTGCCTCCGCATCGCAGTTCTGTCCAGGCCCCTGCCCCCTTGGTTTTCTGGCCAGGTTTATTCACGCTGAAAAACTGATGGACCCACCTGGTCCATCGCGGCTCATTTACTGCCAGATAATTTACTGCTACAGGCAGGAAAAAAGGAGAAAAATTTCCGCTGAGCCAACATGTCATGTGCACCCACAGCCACGCTGGCTTTTTCCCTTTCGCCCTGCCCTGGTGCGGATCACCAGCACCGCACGGATACACGGAGCCGCTGCCTCGAGCTGCACCAGAGCAGCAGCTCTTTGGGGCAAGAAGAAGAAAACTCTCCTCTGTGGGCGACAGAGCAAACGCGGCCCTGTGTGAGGATCATGTCCTGGGGTGCACAGCGAAGGCTGTCCGYGGTGGAGGGGAGGACGCATCGGCCAAGGGGACAGCGGTGAACTATTCACTCCCCTGATGTGGCATTAATGACGAGGGTGGATGGGCTGCTCCCCAACGCTGAAGTATAATAGTCCAGAAAAATGCTTGCTCAGAGTTAATACTTTCTGCAAACTTGGAAATAAGTATTTCCAGCAGATTAGCCAGCTTTTGTCACACATTAATTCCGGCTTCAAAAAATATCCTAGCTAAGGGCCAAGGAAGGGATGGCAAAGGTGCCAAAGTACTTAGGGAGTTGTCACTCTCCTTGCAACCTGATCAGCCAGGCACCTCGGGAGCACAAAGCCTTGCTGTCACAGCTAGATCATGACATTTGATAAGGTGGAAGAGAGTGTTAACAAGATGGTATTATGTTATCATCCCTCCTGAATCACTTTATACTTTGGGCAATCACTATACGAAACAGRCCTGATAATGGTCAGCACACAGTAAAGGGGCACTTTGGCACCACAGAGAATAGCTTCTGAGCAGTGACCTTTCAGGCATGACAGTAACTTGGCCCCTCACCAGCCATTGCTGAATGCAGAGGTCTCTGACAATTAAATATTTTGGATAAACTGAAGCAGATTCCCATAAAGAGAATGACATCATGAGGTCCAGGTCTCGCTAAAGCAACTTTCAAAGCCCCAAGAACACGAAGCCAAATCACTGTGTGAGGACAGAAATGCAGAGTAAACCAGAACGGACTTGGTCCAAGGGAGAAGAATAGGACTGATGTGAACAGACGCTGCTTTGACACTCGGATCACCTGGAAACTGAGACCTAAGGGCAGGCACTAAAAGGGACATAACCCCAAGAAGCGTTAGAGATCTTGACGTTAGCAAGAGGGCAGGAGGCTCTGGCCAGGGCAGGCAAAGTGAAATGCATTAGCTCTGGCTGAAAACCCGGACGGTTCTGCTCTGCCCTCCCCCTGATGGCATCGTCCAGATGTGGCCCTTCTGCCCGAGGAAAGCGTCTCTGCGGGGACCCCTGAGCCAGAGCGGTCTTGGTTTGCTCTTYCGTTCCTCTGGGACCGTTAACTGTGAGAGACTGGTACATCCCCCGCTGCGGGGGGGAGCAGGGCTGCCGGCTCCAGGGGACAGTGCTGGTGCCTGCACACGCCGCAGGCTGCTCCTCCACCCAGTGCCCCAGGGCATCAACTACCAGTTACGTGGTAGCGCAGCTTGACAGCGTGGTTAAGTGTTTCATGAAAAATTAACTAGATGCCCCCTGAAATTTCCAGCCTTGATTTCTCCTAGGAGGGCTGCATACAGATATTTTGATTCATTTTTGTTCTTCCTAAGGGAATTCAGACTCAAACTGTTCGATTGTTTATTAGCTAATGCAAGAACAGTAAGGGAAATCTCTTAAAAAAACGTGCTTGGCATTGACAATGTTTGCATCGAAATGAAGAGAGAAGGCACCATAAACACCAGTCCTCACGGGGAGCTGGTTTTATGGCTGCTTCCCTCATTGCTTAGGACTCCTGACGAGGACAATTCCTTACAGAYGTTGCAGAACAAATGCCTGCTGGGTCTGGCAGCCACACAAGAAAACAAATGGAGTTCTCAGAGCCTGCCTCACAGCGAGATTTTCTTGGGGACAATTTCTTAAAAAAACAATGGTCTTTTCAAAGATATCGTTAATTCTGCACCAGCTACCTGTCACCAGGAAAAAATGGTCAAATCATGTCAGCTTGATGAAATCAGGATCGAAGCTGTTTATTGACTTACTAATGACAGGTAATTATCCAGCAATCGGTGAACTATACRCTTGGGATCAATATCTGCAATGCAGCCGATAAACCACGATGCTAGGCACTTCTGAAATATTAAAAACCACAYGGAGATGTCTAAATGCCCATCTCTAACTCATTCCAAGCAGTCCTAATCCCACACACACAACTGCAGACACCCCCCCCTCCTCTCGCAGCACATGCACCCCGGGAGCAGGGGGTCCCCTTCTTGCACCCCCCTCCTGCAGAAGACGTGGGTGCTGCACCCCGACGGCAGCCCACGCTAACGCACGTGCTATTTCTGTTGCAAATGTAATTTATCTAGGGACCAGTCCTTTCAAGAAGTACGACCTCTGCCCAGACATGCCCAGCTGGCTCCGCTAGGCGCACGGCGGGCCAGAGTCTCGTCACGGGGTGATGGGGTCTTTTTATTTCAGCTTGTGCAGTCAAACTATTGAAAAGTCAAGGAAAGAGGAAGAAACGCCCCGGGAACCCCAGCACCCTTGCTGCTCCCTCTCCCACCCGGTCCTGCTGGGTCCTCGCAGCAGCGGCGGGGTGCAGCCGTACCTCCCCGCGCCTCAGGTCTGCATGACGGGCACGTCCAGCACGAGAGCATTCTGCAGATTTAAAAACAAAAAGCCCTCGGGTAGGATTTAGCGGTCGCTTCCGCGCTCAGGCGTGAGGGACTAACGGCACTAACTCCGACGATGGCCCAGGGCACAGCAAAACCGCCGTGCGCGTAAGCTTCCCGGCGCCTACCTGGAGCTCGGTGATGCTGGCCCCCCCGTAGGCGATGTCCAGCAGGTTGGGCAGGGGGACCCCTCCGCGCAGCGCCCCTGGAACGAGGGGGAGCCGCTGTCAGAGGCGCTGCCCTGCCTCCCGCCCCCGCGCTGCCCGCCCGCTCTGCCGGAGGTCTGGCCAGGGGGTCGGGGAATACGCAGAAGGAAAATTGGCAGGGCTGGAATTCCTGGCTTTCTGCATGTTAGCATGCGTAAAATTTCTGCTTTTGGCATACTTTCCGTACAAGTTAAGCAGATAAATTGATGTTCCAGGGTGGGGTTTTTTACTGACACTTTGGCTGTTTTCAGGCATGGTAAAGAGGGACATGGCGGTTTTTGGAGACTTCAGAAAGGCAAAGATCTTATGAAAACTGTTCCCAGTTGTTCACGGCAAGTGGTTTTGATTTTGAGGACAGGAACAACATTCAAAAAGGCTTCAGAGGAGAAGCCGGCGTCCTTTGCAGTGGGTCTGTTCTGTGCGGGCAGATCTCTCCTGCCTGCGAAGGAGTGGGCATGCCGGAGCCCCGACTGGGAAGCATTGCCCTCCTCCAGCTCCCACTGCAAACCCCACGGGTGCAAAACGGCCGGCAAGCAATTCTCCTGGCAGAGTCACCCACAGCTTTTGAGGGCAGGAAGAGCACGCAAGGTCAGCCAGGCAATGCCATTTCCAAAAATAAGATAACAACAGTCTATAGGAAAAGAAATGAGAACTATTTTCCCTGTGTAGATAGCAAATCCTCAGATGAAGCTGTAGCCATGCTTACTGTTGATCGATGGCACATAAGCCACATGAATAATATCTGCCAAAAGTCTTTTCAGCGGTAGCTCCTGAAACACAGAGAAGTGGTGTAAACTGCCCATCGCCCTGCGTGCCAGCAGCCGCGTCCACCGGGCTCACCCCATCAATTCATCCAGCGCCTTCTCCACTCATTGCAAATGAAAATTGCAAAGGTGCCCCCGAGCAGAATGGGAACATCTGAGAAATTCTAAACTTCCATGAAAACTGCCCCAGATGAGGCTGTTCCCAGCCCCAGCAGCACTCTGCTCGCTGCCCTGCAGTCAGTGCCCTCCTCGCAGCCCAAAGCCCTGCCGCAGCCAGCCCAAATRTTACCCACACGAGCCCCCGGGCATTCCCCCTCCCACACGTCTCTACCCCAGCACCAGGCTTAGCGGGAGATGAGGAGATTGAACATCCAGCAGACGTGGCCTCGGGGCAGCCCAGCCCACACTCCCACCCCRCCAGTGCCGCACCGGGGAGAGTTACTCGTGGCCAAAACTCTCCCAGGAAYGAGCAAGGTGCATTGCGAGCAGGGACCCCTTCCAGAGCATTCATGCCTGCGGGCGAATGGTTTTGTCATTTGTTATTCCTTGAAATGTTATTCCTTGAAATAACATTTCGATCTTCAGCATTCACTTTGGTTTTCTTTTGGTTTTTGTTTTTTTGGTTTTTTAACAACTCTGTTACTGATAATGAAAGCAGCAGGACGGGGCTCCGGGGAGCGAATTCCTGGTAGAGCATTACACAAACCGCAGCGCAGAGATTCGCAGCGGCAACCCCAGCCCCACGCACGGCGCAGACAGCCCAACTCACGTCAAACGTCCCGACGGAGGAGGAAGCCAAGGCCACCCGAGGCAGACTGCAGGGAGAGGAAAGGCACGGCATCACTCGCCTCCCGCAGCCCCCGCCAAGCTGCCCTGTCRCCCTCGGCAAACTCCTCACCCAGATGTCGGCCCCCAGCAAACCTCCCCCTTGCACCCGCGGTGCCGTGGCTCCGCCAGCCTCCCTCMAGGAAGGGGCTGCTTCCCACCGAGAGCATTTTCTCCATCCTGAACCAAGTGCAGCTCTTCAAACTTAAAGAGCAAAAAACCCAAACAGGTTTTAGGTCAGCTGGATTGTGTCACATTGACCCTCATCTATTTTTAAAAAGCTGTTAGTATAAAGTATAAAAACGTCATGCAGAGACAGCAAAGATTCCTTCTGAAAATGCACGGGTGAGATGCGGCATGTGGCCTTCCCAGCAGCCCAGGGACTGTCACTCTGCTGGTGGTGGCACCGGGGACCAGCAGCCGCGTTACCTTTGCAGAGCGAGGGAGAGCTGCAGCTTTTCTTCTGCAATGGCAAACTGTGCCTCCAGGTTGCTGTGCTGCAAGGGGAAAGGGAAAGGGAGTCCCCACCAGGACCCTGGTCCCCCCCGACCACTCCAGCCCCACAGGACCCCCCAGCCAGGCATCCTCCCTGGCAGACGTCCCTGCCCGCTGTCCCGCATCTCTCGCTCCAGTGTTGGTGTCAGTTTGCTGGCTCGGGGCAGGGGCGACCRCCTTCAGCCCTCGCCAGCCGCGAAAGGCTTCAACTCACAACATCCAGGACGAAGAGGGATTTGGGAGCAGAGTCTGAAGGCGAAACCCGAAACTCAGCGGTGCTGAAGAGCTGCACAAAGCTTTTGTCTGGCATTATGGTCACCACTGGTGCTTTCGCTTCTCGCATTTCAACCACCACCGGCTGCGATGGAGGCAGCACCCCGGAAATCTGTGGAGAGTCAAAGCAATGGGGTGGCATTCCCTTTCCTTCCCAGTTCACTGCTCTGGTGGGTGCTGAGCATCGGTGACATTCACCAAAGTCAGCGGAGTCAGTCAAGCTGGTCCATACTGCTCAATAGTATGTGCCTTAAATAATCTCATTAATAGAAGCTTTACTAATACAGAGAGCACCAGTTTGACCTTGGGGAAAAGGTACCCAGCATATTTTTGTGAATGGAGAGCAGCTTTGCCTGCTGCCGTAAGTAGCCTGAGATGACCCACAGACCAGTAGGATCAACCCACCTCGGGGATGAGGTCTCCAAGCGTCGTGGTCACCAGTGGGGGAAGCCCAAGAACCTGTKGAGAAAGTATCACGGGGCAGGGACTTGATGAACTCATACTTGGGTGGCGGGGAGTTTAACACGGGGAAGGGAAGAGGTATAGAAAGCACACRGATCTGCCTTGAACATGGGTGTAGATTTCTTTAGTGGTCTCTTGAGGAAAATCTCAAGCCCAAACCACCCACCATGTTATTGCTGATGTCCAGGTTGAAGGACGCCTCCAGAATAGAGAGCTCAGCACTCAAGAAGTTTGCAGACAGGATGATCTGGGTAGTAGCATCCCTCTTTGGTGGCAGAGAAGCAAGAAATGGTTGGTCCATGGGAAGGTCAACCTCCTTTCCCTCCTTTTGGTGGAGAATGGTCTAAAAGGATCAGTAAGAAGAGCCATGTCAGAGAGCACAGGTCCATTTCCAGGATTTGCATTCGGACCCAGTACAAGGTACTGGATGCTTTGCTTTGTAGTCTCAGCAACGAAATGGAGCAATAAACTCCATAGAAAATGATGAGCCGAGGAGGCAGTTGGGTAATACAATGCAACCAGCACGTGTCTGCCCCCCTCCCAACGCCTCTGCTGCCCAAGGCTGAGAAGGACAACGCCTCCGAGAAAATGGATGTCAGAAACGTCACCACCCCAAGGCCCGGCGCTGGGCAGCAGCACTCACCTTCAAATCCAGCTCTATGAAAGTCTCAGTCGTCACTGGGGGGTTCAGCAGAGCGTACTGGAGGGTCCCAGCAGTCCCAAGAGGGATCTCGGCTGCGTGGAAGCAGAGAGGGATGCTTAACCAGAAGGTGCACGCTCTGTGCCGCGGGGAGAGCCCTCCCCAGCGCCAAACCGCCAGTTCACCAGTGCCACGTGCCATTTACGGCTTCGGTGGTGCCAGGCTYTCCCGAATCTGCACCGCGGAGGGGGTGGGTATTCGTGTGGTCCCCGTCGGGGTTTGTCCCAGCCTGGTCCCACTCAGGGCTCAGCAGATTGTCTATCCTCAGTGACAGATCTGCGCTTTCCCCTTGCCAGGGGAAGGGAAGGGGGTGGGTGAGATGGATGGATGGATGGATGGATGCCAACTTACAAGTTATGTCGGTGAATTTTGCGTTCACAAGGTTGAGCATTGCATCCGCAGCTGGACACAGCTGTAGGGCCAAAAGAAGGGTGTGAGAAAACCTTGCACAGAGGCTTCTGGTGGGAGCAGAGCTTTGTGGCTGCCAGACCAGCTCAGCTCCCACCCTGAGGACCCTCCACTATGAATTACCCAGGCTAGGGCTTGCCTCAGTTTTCCCTGTCCCTRGTTGAATTAGGTTATTCTGGAGTAAACCTGCCTTAAGCTGAGCAAAGAACAGGGCCAGACCCCCCACAGATACCTGACTACACCAGACCGACTTTATGACACACGTTAAGAGGCTGCAAGTCTGCCCTCTGACAAGCCTTTAGGAACGAGCGTGCTCAGCATCGAGATCAGCTCTGCCCGCGCATCGCATCCCTGACCGCCGGGCTGGGACGAGGAGGCTTTAGGCGGTGACAGTGCCTTTGCTGCGGGCGTTGACTGCGTAAAACCAGTAATTTCTCGAAATGCTCCCTTTTACCAGCCTGCAAGCTCCTTTGTGTGGCAGAACTGTGAAACCTGTTACAGTGCAGTGAGGAGGAGGAGGAGRTGATCTCCGGGAAACAAGGATGGGAGGGGGCTCAGACTTACCAGACCTGGCAGCACTTTCTGAAGGGTGCTGTCCAGAAACTTGCTCATGACTTTGGGCAGCATGCTGGGCAGAGAGAACACGTCAGCCGACACAGCCGTTATGCACATAGCAATAATTATTTACTAAAGGTCAAAAGGCAAGAAAGTCAAGCGCTAAAGAAACCTAACTGGTATGGATTAAGCCGAAATACACCTTATGTCTAATAAAAGATTTTTTTTTCTCTTTACAAACCTTTTCTCAAGAATGCCATCTTCTGGCTTTAAACAAAGCTAAAGGTTTCCATGCCTAAAAGAAGCTCTGATATCCCAGGAGTACAGCACTTAAATGAGGACTGATGCCAAAGATGAACATTGCATGGAATAACACAGATAGATAGAGCTGGCCTGAATTTGCCCATAAAAGATTTTGGTTTTCTTAGTGGAAAAAATGAACAGYGAAAAGCATTTTTGTTCTGTAGAAACCTGCACCTGGAGACTGAAAGATTTAACAATGCTGTTACCTACCACTTGGGAATTATTAATATTGGCAAGTCATGGATGTTGTCCTTTGGGACTCACTTGTTGGGGAGGTTGGTTTTAACGCTAACGAGAGCGATGTGGCAGTTCTTGAGGCTGAACGTGGGGATGCCCGCGGCGTCCTGCAACAGCCGGCTTGTGCCTGTCAGGTTTGCGGCCAGAGTGATTTCCATGTTTCCTCCTATGAAGCTGCTCAGAGCAAAGCTGGGTCACTGCAGGGCAAGCCCCCGGCGCGAGCGAGCCCACCCCAGCCCCGCCAGCGGCCCTGCCCCGCGGCTGCCAGCCCCGCTCACCTTTTCCCCGCGATGGTCATTTGGACTAAGACGGCCATGAAGAGCCCCGAGCCCGGCGAGATCGTCAGGGATACCACCGGGGGACGGAGATCTTTCACTTTYAGCCTGTGGAAAAAAACAGAGGAAAAGAGCTGGGAAAGGGGAGCCCACAGAGGAGCCAGGTCGGGCTGTTTACATCAAAGTCACCTATCCCTGATATTGCTATCACCATCTTCATTCTTTCACTTCTTGTTTAAACTTCCCATTTAAAACCCCTTTTAAATTTGGAAACATGTTTCTCCCTAATGAAGAGGTTGCACAGCTTAATTTTAAAAAAATCTGGAAAAAAAAAAAATGTTTTGGCGTTCAAAACGTCTTCATGCTTTCACCCAGAACAARTCTGCAGGATGGAGGGCCAGCACTGATCCCCCAGAAATTCTGGGGTTCCCTCAGGATATTATTGACAAAAGCCGGGCACCCCCGGCTTTGAGAGCAACCCCCCCCCGGCGCCGCAGAGCCACTGCAGCAGTCCCCAGCCAGCGCCGAAGCAGGAGCCGACGCGCTTTRTTGCCTTTAAGTTATAGTTTCTCCATGTATTTGTAGACACAACCATGCAGAAAATCACCGGCTTTAATATCACACTTGTTAGCAGGGAGAGATTCGTTTCTGCCTCCAGGCTGACACCTCCCAACCTTCTGCCTTTATTGTCTCATTCCCAGGTTCAGGCTGGTGGTGTAATGCTGCCGATCATCACTCACCCCGAGATGCCTTTGATGGGTTTGGAGTTTGGCTTTTTTTTTGTGGCTTCCTCTGCCATTCTCTTCAGAACGTCGCTCCCGTTCAGAGCAGTGGAGACCACTGGAAGATTTGCGCAAGACGAGGAGTTTAGCACAAAAACCCCAGGGAGGAGCCCGTGCCGGAGGGTGAGGGGCCTCGGCACCCCCCACCGTACCCTATAAAACATCGTTATTAACRTATTCCTGTTCCAGCACACAGAGGCACCATCGGGACGCTTCACGTGCTGTGAATTCGGATTACCAGCAACCTTTGCTGCCCCTGGGTAGCGGTTGGGGCTCGGCGGGCGCCCGCTGCCCCCGCGTCGCCATTTCAGGCACGAGACTCGGGGCATTTTCAGGTTCCCACCTGAAGGTACCGCACACGGGTGAGACAACGTGCCCGCGTCGGGGCGTCACAGGGTCCTGCTCGCAGCGTCCCGCGCGGGACGCGCAGACCGCAAGGAAGCGGCTCCTGCTGTGGATTGGGGGCAGCGCCCGGAGCCCGCCCGGCCGGCAGCACCTGGGGCTGGGGACGTGCTCGGGGATGCGGGCTGTGCAGCGGCGAAAGGCGGCTCCCCCGCTGCGACGCAGCCGCTGCACCGCTGCCTGCTTGTCTGCACGGACGGACAGACTCGTGCCCACGCACGGACACTAACGTGGCTGAGCGCTTACCGTGGTCAATCGTCCCAGCATCAATCCTGATGACAGCTCCTGGCTCATCAGCTCCTCCCGACCATGCCAGCCAGCCASCCAGGAATAAAATGCACCAAATCCTTGACATCTTCCAATCCAGTACAGCTGCTCACAGAGCTCCAGAGGCAGCAGAGGCTTGCGGGAGTGTGTGGGCTTCAACGAGAGAGAGACAATGAGCTGGAGACGGTTCCCAAACCACACGTCAGGGGCTAAACGCTGGAGGAAAGCGAGCAGGGCTCCGTGCAAGTCCAGCAGAGCTACACTAGCCAAAGCACAGCCTGAATACAAGAATCACTCCCCAAAATTCCAATGTCTGAAGACCCCAGAGCAGCCCCACCAGGACGTGCCTGCGTCATGCACCACCCGCCCCGTGGTCTGTACCCAAGCGCAGCACTAAGCCTTCCTCTTCCACAAGCAGCAGAGCTGCTCATGATGCCTAAAACCTGCTGCAGAGAAAGGGCTGGAGCTGCCTGATGGAGCACGTGGCCCGCTGGGTCTCGGGGCCACCCTGAGCCCTGGCCSCAGGAGCGGCAGGACTGCTCACGGCTGTTGGCCACGGCAGTAGCACGAGGCGTGACGAGCCTCTCCACAGGCTATGGACACGGCTCCACCAGTCTGCTCCGGCTTGGCCTCCCACTTCCCGCTYGCACCGGAGGGAAATAACGTGAGCTGCTGCACCTCGCCGCGACGGGGACTCCTGCAGGGAAGAGCCCTGCCGTCACCTCGCCCGGTTCTTCTCCGGTGGAGAGTCCCCAGAGTTTGTCCAAGCTTTGCACTGATCTCCTGGAGAGAGGCAAGAAACAGCCTATATATAAATCCTGACCAAGAAAGAGGAAAAACCAAAAGAATGAAAGGGCTGGGGTAATTACTGTGATGTAACGTAATCCCCGAGTGTTTCTGACATCTGCCAATACAAATAATTTCACTAATAAATTTGGAAGTCCGGGTAAGCCCTCGAGCCTCAGGCACCAGGCACGTGCTCCCAGCAGGCTGAAGCCAGTGCTCTTGCTCAACGCCCAGGAAGAGCCAATGGAGACTTGCATGTCAAGTCCAAAAGAGAAAAACCTGATCTGTTTAATTACATGGTATGGACAGAAGTGGGGGCCAGGGGAAACCTAAGACGTCTAATGGTAAATTCAGCTTTTGGAGATACCCGCATAACTGCAACTCTTGGGATGAGTGGCTCTCGCTCCCCAAAGGCTCACGGAGCTTGTGCAAATGCCGGGGGAGGACATGGGGTCAGCTGGTGGAGAACCCACTGGAAACTGCGATAATCTCAGTAATGTTCTTACTGGTTTCAGCAGGGTTGGAGTGAGGCTGAGAACTGTCAGCTGCCCAGAGGACAGGATTCCCAGCCCCGTCCCCGTCCCGCTGCGGGAGAGCCRTGCATCCCACCGGCCTGCAGACGGGCTGCAGGAAGCTCTCCTCTGGGCTGGCCATGCACCAGCCCTGCCTGGGCTGGGGCTAGTGCCCACCAGCATGTCCTCACCCGTCCCCTCCCGGGTCGCCCACACAGCAGGACCCAGCTCTGGGAATTCAGCCTGGTGGGATCCTGCAGCACCAAGTAATTTATTTCTTCTCTTCATTTCTGYATAAAACGTGTCATGAGGCTTAATCTGCCATCACCTCCCTCCCAGTGATGTTCTCGGTGGCTCTCTGCTAAGCCGAGACAGGGAGATTTACATCTTATCTAACAGGAGYGTAAGATTTATAGATAACTCCTGATAAGGAATGCACCATGCCAGAAAGACGCTTTTGTGCTAGTAACTTGATCAGTCATTATGCTATAAGTTGACATCTAATTAAGCCTCCACAGGGATCATCAGGCCCAGAACAGCTCTTCAGGAGGAGAAAATCCACGTCTAAGCACCACGGTGCCATCTTGTCCCGGCAGCTTATCCCCAGACCCTTGCACTGCTGTAAATGATAATAACGCTCCACAGACAAGTCTCCAGTACTGCCTTGGGAAGGGCTGCCGATACTACCGACACTGGAACGAGGCCTAGCAGCGGCCAATTTCCAGCTGCTGCTCTAAAACACGGCAAAGACTTATTTCTCAGAGACTGTTCTAGGTTGTGTCTGTGTCCCCACTGATGTGAGATGCCACAAAATGCCTCCTGCAGCCCCAGGGGACTCGTCTGCAGGTTACAACCTTCTCAATGGATTTACTTTTCTGAACACATTTCTTGCCTCTAAATGGGCTGCATACATCAGCATAGACATGTAAATCCTGGTCTGCCTTGGTAGGCTGCTAGACGCATATCTTCATATTTTCTCTTGACACTGCTATTTGGATGCCTTCAACGGAAACGCACAACGTGGCTGAAACTCTGCTTTTCTTGGCATTTCTCTGTCAYGCTGAGAAGGAAAGCAACACAGCGCTGGTGAGAGCCAAAGGCTTTGCACGTGTCAAGATGCACCTGGAACCGGCGCCCAATAACTCACGTCGCCGATGCACAAAGGACAATGGTTGCCTCCCCAGGCAGCAGGTGTTTCAACAAGCGCTGAACACCTTACCCCATTGCCAAGGGWTCCAGACCGAAATGGGCAATTCAACCCTCTCTGGAAGACTGGTCATGTCTCAAAGCTGAGATCACAAATATCGGGGGGGAAAGTCAGAACACAAAGCACGAAGGAGGGCTGGGTGAGACCGTGGAGGATGCGCTTACATGGCATTTGCAGGTAAGTCCATGCTCTGTCCTCCAGCCCAAAAGGAAGCCAGGAGAACACGGTGGACTCCAAGCACAGGAAGGAGAGGGACTCTGACTCCCTTCCGTGAACGCTTCCACTGCTCRTAGAGACATTATGGAAGAGGGTGGATGTCACCCGCCATTTTTTCTACCAGTTGTAATAAATATTGCCAGTGGCTTTGGGTTGGGAATGGGTTAAAGAGGGGAAGGAATTATTGCACATGGGCCATTCCGGAGGTTAGAGGAGATACCTTGAAAAAAATKATCTTCTGTCTGGTCGAAAACTCACTGAACCCAACAGAAACACTCCTTTTGCCTTCAACAGACTTACCCAGGCCTGATGGAAATGGAGGRCATCCCTGATGAATTGCCAAGACCTCCTTCAGCACGACATGTGCAGGTCTCATCCCTTCTGGTGCGAGCTGCCCAGCCAGGAGAGCGACACAAACCACAGCAGCTTCTTGCTGGTATTTGCCAAGAAATCACTGTTTGATTTCTTGGCACCCTCCACCCAGAGACCTTTCTTTGTGCTCCTCAGTAACACCACAATGAAGGCAAGTTGCCCCAGCACCTGCTGTTCAATACTTCACCTCGCTAGGTCAACAGCCAATGTAATCAAGTATATGGGGAAACAATAAAAATGGTATATAAAACAAAGTGTCCACCCAATGTCCTGGTTTCCAGCACTCTTTGCCAATTTCTGCCCCACCAGCCTTGGTTGTGAGGATATATAAGGCCAGCCCAATTCCTTGGTGCGGCCACAGCAAGACACGGGCTGAGTTAGAAGAATGGGAAGACTGGCYGGGAAAGGTAAAGATGCATTTGCAAACTGAATAGCTTGATATAGGCATTGCTTGTACTTACTTTGGTGTGTCTCTGTAAGGGTCAGTTCTGATCAGAAGTCCACTTTCTGCAAAGACTGATATAAATATGTATGTTTTCTGCAGGTTAAACTTGCTGAATTACTTGTTTTCTTAATATTGTAAGAGCATTACAAACATTATAAACAATTTCCAGATGTTTTTCAGAGAGGTGGATAACACTTTCACCTTTTTATTTGATCTTAGCTTCCTCCATAACTTCCATTCGTTCCTCAATTAATTTCAGCTCCTGTTTATTTGCTAGTTTTGTACCAGTTGGAGGCCATTATATGCTCTTCAGCAGGCATGATGTCGCTGCMAGCACCGCTGTAGCTTACAGACTTGCGGGGGGTTTTCAAGGCTGAGCCTTCTGTTAGTGCTTTTAAATCCCCCGGCACCACATAAGAGCTATGCGTTGTTATTGCACAAAAGCTGACAAGCCTGGCACCACAAACCCGGGAGCGGATCCGTGGCTCCCGACCATAGCTCCGAGCCTCGGGGGCCGGGCCAGGGCCGTGCCGCTCTGACCGGGCTGCTGTGGGTGCCCTCCTCCTCCAGGCGCCGGCATGGCGAAGCTCTGCGCCCTAAGCGTCCTCCTGAGCCTCCTGGTCCCCGCTCACGCCGCCGGGTCCCCCGACAGCGGCGCCATCATCACCGCCTCGGGCCTGAGCTACCGTAAGTCCGGACCCCGCATCTCCCACGCCGTCAGCAAGGGGGGGGGCAGCGGCGTCCTTCAGCCCGGTGATGAAACACCAAACGCCGTCACCAGAAACTTATGCCATTAAGCTCACTTTCATCATCCCCTTTCCATAGCTAGTAACAGGGGGGTTTAGTAAAGGATGGAAGTGTGTCGCCTGGACGGATTTCAGTCTGTCCGTCTCTGCATCAGACCACAAGCTCCAGAGGGTCTCATAAAATATCTGCCCTTTTTCGCAGTTGCTGAAATCGCAAAGCCATACGCAGAGATGTTCCTCAGGCACGAACTAATGGGCCCAGCAGCCTCGGACCCGTCTCTCAGCTCCCCGACGCCCAGCAGGTGAGTCCGCGGCTCCGCCGTGCCCAGGCGCTGCCACCGTGCCCCCGCCTCGCGCTGGAGCTCCGCTGGAGCGCTTCGAATATCGTCACCAAAGGCGTTTTGCCTGCGAGGGCAAAAACCCTCCTGGGGGTCCACGCGGCTGTTTGCCAGAGCGGTGTAGAAACAAGCTCCTGGCTCCTTAGATCTTTGGGGTCTAAGGGCAGCAGCCCTGGGCCACCCTCGAGGCACTGATTTATCCGTGCACTGTGCAGATCTCACGGACTTTTGGGGTTTGCCCACTGTGAGAGCAGCCAGGGATTGCACATCGGTCTGTGCTGGTCTCCTGACACCTTCGTTTCTGCTCCAGCAGGAACCAAATTGACTCCATCGCAGTCGCCGATGCGTCTCTGTCGGTCATCCCCGACACCGGGCTGCGGCTGAGCGTCGATGTGGACCTCGGCATCACACCCGCCTCGTGAGTGCCGGGGCCACGGGGCTGGAAGCAGCCCAAGCTCCCGGCCGGAGCGACGGGGCCACATCCAGCACCTGCCTGCAGGAGCCGGGGGGGGGCCGGGAGCAGCCCCCGTGGTCCAGCCCCCGCGCYCCAGCCTCCCCCTCTCCTCCCCTGGCACAGCTCGACCACCGAGGTGATAAGGCTGTCCATCCTGGCGGAGCTCCACGTGGAAATGAACCCCGAAGGGAACCTGGAGCTGGTGACCTTTGCCTGCAAACCCACCGGGGAGGAGATGCAGGGCACCGAGGAGACGGAAAGGTCGACCCCACGGTTTTCCTTGTTATGGCATCTGGGTAACGGGAAAAAAGAAGAAACTGAGGCACAAGCATTTGTAGGCAGGAAGGTGATATGACTGAGGTCTGCTCACTGCCCTAAAAGCTTACAAAGGYTAACACAACAACTATCTTCATGGGAGGAACTTTGTTCTGCTTGCAGGGTTGGTTTCCTCCATTTTAAGAGAGTTTCATTCTCTCTTAAGGGAGCAGATCTTTTAAAGTACTCTCACAGGACCATTTTTAATGCAAGTCCAATGGCAATTCTTCAACATTTTAGGATTCCGAATTGCAATTGTAGCTTAATATATGATAGAAAATAATGGTAATGCTGTCTGTGGATGCCTTTTGGGTCAGATAAAAGATGCTCACCTACCCTTGGCTGAGCTGGTTCTCGCCTAACATCTTCTGTTCTGTTGTTTTCATCCAGCACGCCCTCTAGTTCAGATGGGGAAATGGAGCTCATCGTCTCTCAGGTAAGATGAAGTCTGTAAAGGCGTGAGACAGGACAAGACAAAGTTCAACAGTTCTGTAAGAATTAGAGCCCTTTAAGCCACCCCGGTGCTTTGCCAGGTCTCSCCCGCAGCCCCGTGGCCACTGACCACTGCCATCCCCTGACTCCTGCCGATGGGGACGCCTGCATCAGAGGCCTTCGGGGGAYGCCTGATGCCGGCAGACCCCCGTGTTCATCTTTGTGTTCACCACCTCTCTTTCTGTTCTTTATTCCACAGATTTGCCTGGAAGTCTCCAAATTTCTGTATTTTCCAAATGAACAACTGGCATCTATGGCAGGTGAGCATTTGGCTTTCAGTCTCGTTACGGACTAAGGGCTTCGGGGCTCATTTTGGAGCAGGTCACGAGATGGGCAGGCTCCCACCCTGCAGCAGAAATTCAGCAGCAGCGGCTCCGCCGCCGGCATCTCCCTGGGGACCCGTTCCCTCCGCCCGGCTATCTCTCGCTGTCTCTTTACTTGGGAAACCCAGACGCTTCCCAGACCCAGCCTGCTGCCAATGCTCCCCTCCTTTCTGAGCGTCCCCTGCTCGGTTTGCAGCCCCGCTCCCCGTCACGGCGAGCTGCGAGGTCCAGTACCTGCCCCTGGCTGTACCCATGTTCTCCGAGCAGGGAGTCACCATATCCTTCCAAGTAAGTCCTCACCTTCCAGCGCTCACAGCCTGGCTCCAGGCTTTGGGAGAGCYGCTTCTTCCCAGTGCTACATGCCCYGAGACACCTCAAACTCCTTCTCTCCTTGCCCGTGTCCCTGCAGACGACTTTCCATGTGGCGGGGATGGCAATCCCCCTGCCAGTCAGYCCTGTGCCGTTCAGCATGCCCGAGCAGGCAAGCTCCAGCCCTTCCCACTACATCCTGGCTTTCTCTGAGCACTACTACACCAGCCTCTTCTTCGCCCTGGAAATGGCTGGAGCCTTCAACATGACTATCTCGGTGAGTAGAGCAAGCGAGCAAGGAAGGAKCACAAAATATGCATTTGGAGGGACGGCCCTGCCCCACGAATGGCTTGGAGGAGCCGTGTGCCCTGCAGAGAAATGAGAGCGTGTCTCTGAGCGCCCGTGGGAGTCGCAGCCCCTCACACCCGGGCTCCCAAAAATATTGCTGGTCTAACGATGCATGGAGAATTTGCCATGAGGAGTAACCAGGATGCTGTTCCTGGCACGTGCTGGCGTGCAGGAAGGCTCCTACGTGTATCTGCGCGCAGCGCAGCGCTCATGGCAGGGTCCGCAGGGTCCGCACGGCCGTGCGGGACACGAGCCCCAGAGCAGCAGCCCCAAGCATCCGTCAGTTGGATCACAAGCCACCCTTTGTCTTTCAGAGCCCGCTGACCACCACCACCATGGCACAGAACATCACTCAGGTTCGTTGCCGTTGCTGTCGCTCCGAGAGGCACGGCCCCAGCTCGGGCAGTGCCCCCCGGCCGCCTGCCCACCACCCCGGGGGCACAGGGGACGGCTGCCGTGCCCAGAAATAACCCCCCTCCCTCGGCAGATGGGCTCCCTCTTCCAAGAGGACCTACCGGTGACGCTGCAAGCCACGTTCAGGAGCACGCCTCGGGTGGTGCTGGAGGAAGACAAGGCAACCCTGAAGCTCTTCCTCACCGTCCACGTCGGGGCGGGCTCGACGGCTTTCCAGAGCTTCCTGAGTGTGAATGCGGTGAGAGTGCCCTGCGAGCGTGCCCAGCGTGTTCTGCGAGCGTGCCCCAGCTGCACACGGGCAATGCTTTTGCTCCGAGACCTGGCCCGCTGGCAGCCGTTGCAGGGTCTGGTTTAGCCTTTACCTGCCACAGCGCTCGTGGTCCCGAGCAGTGTTTGCCTCTGTGGCGTAGAGCAGGGCCTGGGGATCGTGGGATCATGTCGCAGGTGGCAGCACGCGGATGGGTTCACCGCATCCCACTATTCAAAGCTGAAGCGGGACCGTTTGCTCACTCTGATCCTGCCCTCCCTTCTCCCCTTGCAGGACATGTCCGCAGGACTCCTCCTCAGCGCCACCGACACGAGGATGATGATCTCTGCGGCAGTGATAGAGTAATGAACCCRGCTACGCTCCGAGTCCTCGAAGGGGACATGTCCCAGTCATAGCAGGGAAAGGAGAGGCGAAGTGGTCCGGGGAATTTCTTAGCTTTTATGGTTTGGGCACTGCAGAGGTAGCTCTATSCCGAGGGGAACAGTGAGAGTGCAGTAGCGTGGTTAGACAGAAAAGTGGAAATCGCACCCTTCCGCCCCCCGCATTCAGCACAGGCGTACGCAGGCGACCGGCACACGCCAGCACCGTCCGCCCCTGCCTTCCCTGCCGCGGCACCGCTGCCGGGGAGAGCACGGGCTCGACATCCKCAAACCCAGCCTGCAGCTGGGGGGCTGCGGCGTGCCCGGCCGGCCCCCGGCCCCRCAGCATCCCACAGCCCAGCGCAGCCTGCCCGCTGCAGCGGGGGCCCCCGAAAGCTCGTCAGTCTGGGTCCCGGGGGCCAAAACCTCCTCAAGCCCTTGCTGCTGYGCCCGGGGGGAAAGTGGGGCTCCAGCCGCCTGCTCAGATGCACCCAGGCACCACGTTCAGTGCTGGCCTGGCCCTGAACTCAGCCGTGGTGTTTGGGGGAGCACAAAAGTCACTGCCTATTACAACTTATTACAAGCAGCTCCAGTGCCACTCTTTGTTTTCCAGGGATGTTGAGCTCAGCCTGGCTGCCTCCGACGTGGGTGCCGTGCCGGTAGGTGCCCCCAGCCGCGCACCCCCCAAGTGACCGAGCGCAGGCGCGTCCCCTCATTACACCGTGCTGCTGTCACTTGCTGAACGCGACATCCCGTGCCGTAGCACCGTCCTCTAACAGCCTGGTCACTCTCAGCTGCACCAGCTTAGGCTGCCCTAAACCATCCTGGGCAGCGCTTATTAGCACGAAAATATACTCGCTGCACCCTGCAGAAGGGAGAGGCAGGTCCGGGCAGGAGTAGGAGAGGTGCAATGAGCATCAGGACCCCTCTCTTGCTGGTCCCTGCCCCTCTCCTTCTGCTTTAGAGTCACGCCGTAAGCGAGCTGACCATGGGTTTCCCTTTGCCAGGCTGCCTTACTGGAGGAGTTATTTTTGGCCACAATCCGTGAGGAGGTACCGGCTCAGATGAACGGTGAGGAGCCGGGAGTTTTGCCGCGGTGCTGCCACGCGGGATGCCACAAAGGCAGCACCCAGCCAGCAACTTTCCCTCTTTTTTTTCCTAGCGGTCCTGAGCGAAGGCGTATACATGCCCCAYGGCTACGGCTTTACCTTTGTTGACACCAACGTCACAGTTCACAAGGTAAGAAATAAGTCATTTAAATTGCCCCTTGCTGTGTTTGATTTAAAGGGAACCTGGGAGCGATGCTTACCTCCGGGCTCCAGAGTAAATCGAAGCCTGCTCCTCTGGCCCTGTTAACCCGCAGAACCAAGTTTCATGGCTTTAAATAGGCATAGTTCCTCTCTAGCCCCCCTGACACGAGCAATAGCGGTGTCGGAGGGGCCGCTGGCCTGCGGAGGGCCCCGAGCAGGCTGAGCCGCACGGGCACCTTGCTCAGCCCTCGCTCCTCCCCTTGCTCAGGACTACGCCTTGGTCACCTGCTACTTGAAGCTACAGGTGAGGAACGGAGAGCAGATCACCATGGGCTGAAGTCTGGTGTCCGGAGTAAAACAGTGGCAAAATTGTTCTGTTGACTCCGAAATCATGCTTTGTGTTTTGTCACTGCTTGAAACGTTGAAGATCTTCTTTCTTGCCTTACTAAAACAACACTTATTCAGATTTACGATAATAACGGCATTGCACTAGCGGCTTTCTCTTCCAGTCCTGCTCTTTCTTGGTATTTTTGCTGCACAGAGAGGATGGATTGTAACAATGTTCCATGTTAATTAAATTTTCTCTTTAATACTGCATTTTCTGGTATGACTATTGACTTTTTTCCCCTCAAGAATTTGTACCTAAAGACAGATGAATTGTGTCTTGCTAAGAACTGGTACCAGTACAGATGTCCAGACCCTACATTTAATTAAGGGAGCAGGAAAATTCCACTAATTTATAAGGATGCAAAGCAGCCCCGTGCCTCTCAGCTGCAGAACGATATGGCCTCTACCAACAAGAGATCTTTCATCTGCTTTTCCTCCATTTCTCCTGTTACTATGGGAACATTACAGCTGGTGGTTTTCCCTGGGTCAGAAAGAAGGGGCGGGGGGGGGAAAGTCAGTCTGCACAATGGCTTCTAATTTTAGATTCGAAGGCAGTTATATTTTCAGAACGATACTTCTGACAAAGCTCATCACAGAGAAAACGCTGAATGAAACGTGACCGCGCYACGCGCCGGCTCGGCAGCGCCCGCGGCTGCGTTTGCCAGTATTGGAACGCTCTTTCCTACCGACCAAACGCACCTCCGCGCTCGAAAGGTTGTTCAGCAAACTGGGGGGGGGGAGGAAAAAACCCACCACAGACTCGAGTGTGCAAAATGGAAGGGTGGGCTGGTAACGGAGCTCCGAAAGCCGCCYGAGGTGCTCCGTCGCCGGGTGCCGTTGGCAGGGCCGGGGCGAGCRCGTGGCCGTGCCGGTGCCCGGGAGGAGCACCCGTACTGCTGCCTGGGCAGCTCTCACCAAAGCTCTGCAGTGGGGACGCCCGTGAAACCATATTAATTACACATACATCTGCTTTCACTTGCAACACCTATACACATCGTTCCTAGCCTCTGGAGCCGCTGAAAAGCACTTCAAACCCTCATATGTCAGAGACTCAGAAATAGGAAAGCAAACAAAACAAGCCAAGTTGATTTATTATAAGGCGTAAAAAACCCTGAAGGTTTATATGCCCAGCTTGGGGACCTGACTAATGATTTTAATGCCCAAAGTTGGCAATAGCGGGAACTGCTCCTAATAAAAGTTTCCTGGTAGAGCTGCAACCATTATTCTTTGACTAACATATCTTAAACTAGTTTCCCAAAAGGAATAAGCTACGGCAGTAAAAAGATGTATTTATTTGCCAGTGGATATTCTGGCTTTAGGCTTTACTGCATGGCTCTGCACCTCCAGCGTAGGGTTGGGGTCACAAGAGCTGCACACCCCAACTCCCAGCCCCACACGTCCTACGTGGGACCAGCTGCCGGCCTGGGGCTGAGCTGGCTTGCGCTGGAGAACTGGGGTCTTCTGCTGCTCCCTCCCGTCACCCGATTTACTGACCCCCCCAGCACAGCTGCATCTGCAGGAGACGGCCAGTGTTGTCCCCAGCAGTCACTTTGGGYTCACCTGGAAAAAGAAATGCTGAAAAAAGCGTTTGTATTAGCATCTTTGGCATAAACAAAATCCATAATTTCCCTGGGCAGTACGCCAGGGTCCCACAGGACACACGGCTGCCCTTGCCGGGGGCACACGGAGCAGGACCTGACAGCCGGATGGTTCAAAYGCTGGAGAAACAGAGACGAGCCCCTTCGCCAGCCCCCGTGGGGCAGCAGAGGGATGAAGCTTCACCAGGGACATTCCTGGAGCAAGAGCTGGAGAGCCCGAAGTCCCGTGCGCAGCCCGGCAGAGCCGCCAGCCCATCACACCCCGCTCCCACTGCTCACCCGTAAAGAGATTTTCCAGCACGTCAGGGTGCCGGCATGCTGGAAAATGACCATTTAGTGGTTTTTCCACTGTCGACAGGATTGTCCCAGTTCTTATGAGTTTCAAGATTTCATGGATTTACTCCCGAACMCACCAGCAATTCAGAGCACCAGATTTACGAGTTGCAGAAGTAACGAGTTACACCGAGGAGATGCCACCCTTTCCTTCTGAAAAGGTTCCTCTGCTCCTTCCCGCTCAGAATAAACGACACGACAGAGGCCAGGCCCCGGGAGGAAAAGCCGTTTCCAGACGCACAAGATTACTTTTCCGCTTTTCTGCCACCCCAGGCTCGCGCAGCCCCGGCCCCAGCTCTGCGGGGCGGCGAGCTCCGCAGTTACACACCTCCCGCTGCCTTGGCTTTCTCAAGGTAACAGACCCCCGGGACAGGGACAGATCACAGGTTACTCTGCAGCGTGCCAGCAGAACTAATCCCCCCCCCAGCAAAGCAGAATGCACACAGAAATGCCRGCCAAAAGAGTTTGCAAAAAAGGTCCTAAACTTTACTTACCATACAGAAAGTGTTTGCTCRGGAACCAAAACAAAACCTTGAACGAACAGAGCCCATTATGCCAACCTGTGGGCAAAAAGGATGGATGGAGCAGCCAAGCCCGATCGGTCCAGTAACCCCGAGGTGGSACAAAGCAGCTGCGAGCGCCGCGGCTGTGCGGCTGCCGGCGCAGGTCAGCGGGTAACGGAGCCACACGGCCCCCCAAAACCCCGCTCTGCCAGCACCGCGGGCACACCGGCGTCAGAGAGCACGAGCGGTGGGCTCTGAAGCTCCCCRCTCCTGCCTCACGAGCACGGCCCCACCGTCCACGGCGTGCCTCTTGCTCGCACCCTGCGTCGCAGAAACTCCTCGCCCSCGTGGTTTAGCCGGGGCTGGGGCTGCCCGCAGCACGCGGCTTGAGCGGGGAGTCCCATCGCCACGCAGGAGCATCCCCCTGCCCRGGGACAGGGCAAGGTCCGTGTCACCAGCAGCTGAACGGCCTTTGGAGAGCGCGGTCCCACCGGCACCATCAGCCTGCACGGAGCTGGGAACCGAAGGAGCCGTTCAGACTCGCCGGAACACCGGCCGTCAGCATTACTGTGTACTTCAACCCACCCAAACCCCCCCGCCGGGACACAAGAGGTGCCAGCCCACGTGATGACGGTGTGCGACACCAGGTTTGCATTTGGCAGGGCCTGGGGGAACTCTGGGCGGTTTGCATGAACCGGGACTGCCGACGGGTCCAGCGCGTCCTCTGCTGCGTTCAGCGATTCCTCTGCAGCGTTCCTCTGCACTGTCACGCTGGAAACTAATGCCACAACCAAGGGCTTTGGCCAGGCAGATACTGAACTGTCCTTACCTTCAGGCAGAAACGCAGAACAGGATATTGCCCCTGTCCGTTACCTGATCGGTGCCAGATTTCTTCTGCGCATCACCCATGCTTTAACAGTGACATACCACCATTAGCTTCGGGGACACTAGCTAATAATAATTAACACACTAGTAATAATGTCTAGTGCAGGTGTTTGAGAGGCCATTTAAGGCCTCAGATGTTGGGTTTTTTACCCAGAAWAATTTATTTTTTCTGAAATCAAAAATGTCTGAATTCTCTTCCCTGGGACATACAGAGACCAACTGTTAGATCAGTCTAAGCAGACGTGGGCTGTTGCAGGCGGATGGGTGTGCTCCACTGTTATCATACTTCTCAGTTATCTGGTAATGAAGTTTTCCCGTCAGATCCTATTAGGAAATGCTTCATGACCTTTGGAAAATTTGGTTTCATCCTGATTTCTGTGTGTGGATTAGCATTTGGTCGGTAGGTTGCCTGGCCAGGAGTAGCCACAGAAMATCCACGTGTTCTCAAGGAGGTTTGAGTGGAAAAAGTTTTCAAACCAAAATATCAGTTGTCACAAAGGAACCAGATCCCACAGCAGGAGGCAGGACAGACACTCTCCCTGAGAAGCATCAGAAACAAGAACCTCATTCCAAGCACTAAAAAAGTAGGAATGTTTATTAAGAGAGTTAAATGACAAATGTATCCTGAGCTCCCGCTCAGCACTTCATACCCTTCTGAACGCGGATGGTGACATTTACTTAGAAAGCCATATGCAACAAGCTCACTTTCTCATTATATCAAGAACAATTTTCCCTCAGAACAAATTTAACAGTTCCACTGCAGCATCACATGCACCTGCTATAACTGTGACCCCAAAATCATGCTGATTTCTCTAAATAAGTATTTGTACACAGAGCTGCCTATCAGGTTTTGGCTTATGCAAGTATCTTAGCACTCACACGAGCCAATTAACTTTAACTAAATGTTATCAAGAATCTTGAATCAAGTTTAGAAAAGACAAGTAGATAATGCCGGTCTCGATGCTGGTCCTTCTTCCTCTTTCTCTGCCCAGAAAGACCTCTCCGTGCCTTGTGCTCCCCGGCTCACACAAGAATCACCAGCAGGCCCTGAAGAAGTGCAAGGAGCCACATGCCCACGTTATTTCCCGACTTCGAGGGATGCTGGTTCACAACASCTTGTCAGCAACACACACTGAACAGAAAACCCCCTTGCAAAAATCCTCACGTTAAATTTGTAATAAGGAGGGCACAGTACCCTCTGGGAAGTGTCAGAGAATACCCCAGCTCCTCTGGGACATCTCCGGGAAGCACAGGGCTGGAATTTGGTGCRATTCAAGACACTTTGAGCGGTGCTGCTGGAAAGGGCTTGCCAGACCCYGACCCACATCAGAGCTGCTCGCACCGAGCTCTCCAGAAAGGAACGGCAGCCTGGACAGGGGAACCRGCACCCACCCCAGAGGGGCTGAGCATTGCTCATCGCATACCTGGTTCGGTAATACTCACGGGCATGAAGTACTCGGGCAGCATTTTCTGACTGAAGGAGGTCAGACAGAGCAACCCTTTCTGGCCTTCCAAGGCTTAAACCCTGCGGCTCTGGCACGCTAACCCCCCACCGGCAGCCAGCTGCTGGGAACAGCCCCAGTGACCCGCACCGGCGCCTTGCAGGAGGAAACAGCCTCCCAAACRCTTACCGCTAATATCTGAATGTCCACCTTTATTAAGGGAATGCCCAGCACGTTTGGCAGAGGGATCCCGATGGCCAGAGCACCTGCGGGGGACAGACGGGTCCTTACTCGCCGCCGGAGGGGTGAGCCCCGTGCCGCCCCGCGAGGGGAGGGCGAGGGGAGCAGAGCCGCTCGGGGGGCAGGGGCCGCAGCACCACCGCGCGCTTTGGCTTTCCGTACGTTCTCTGCCACTGACTGTTGCCAGGGCCCTTAGGACTGAAGCTGGGGTGGAYGGTGCAAGAATAACGTTGGGACTTTTAACTACAGCCTCAAAATAGGGATTGCAGACCTTTAATCGCTCCAATTCTCCCGCTACAGCGTTCAATCATGCACACATATGCCTCACCCCCCTCGGTCAAAGCACTCCCAATGTTACAGCTATCCGGTCTCCTTACCGTTGATAAGGGGCAGTAACGTTTCCACCAGCAGATTGCTGCAGTGTGGCTTCAAGTTCAAGATCTGAACCAGAGAAGGAACAAGCCCATGAGCGGCGCTGCCGGGCGCACGACAGCGGCAAGCACAGCCCAGTACCGTGGCTGGAAGGCAGCCAGTCCCCGGGACTGGAAATCACTTCCCACTGACACAGCAAAAGAACAAATAGTCCCTCTTTTCTTTAAAGCAAAGCTACTTTTCTTCCTCGATTTGTATTTGGTCCTTCCTTTAGGAATCTTTCTACCAGATAAAACTCCTCCTGGAGTTCCGTGTAAGCTTTGCCCAAGCAGGGGTGAATAAACAGACTTCAGGCTTTACATTTGCATTATTAGAAAAGGCAGAAGAAAAAAAAAAAGGCAGCAAAAGAAGAATTGCTACGACCTACAAAGTAGAGCAGCTAATAACTAAAACCCTCGGCAGACGTAATCCATCACAGCCAGGACACGTTTCAGCATCATACAGCGACCACGTGCCTCCCTCCCTCCCCAGAGCTGCAGCGCACAGCGCTCGGCCACTCTGCCCMCCTCGTAAAGCCCGGACTGGTACGAGAGACTTACGTTACTGATGCCAACATCAGAAGACTCCAAGGAGAGGGACGTGCTGCAAGGAGAGCAAAGCAAACAGCACGTCAGACACCAAGTCCTCGGCCAGAGCTCGCAGACCCCTGTCGTCAGACCCCTGCCACCTCCTAGTGCAGCGTTACTCAGCCCATGGGCAAGGGATCCCTGTGAGGCATCACTGGGGCATCCATAAAGGGATCACAATGTCGTAACGCAAAAATCAGGCACTGCCACACTTGCAAGAGAGAAAATAAAATCGGAAAATAAAAGCACTAGATCAACACCTAATTTTTATTTGCTTGTAAACGAAACAGCACTGCAACAGGGGACACACTAGCTCCCGGCTCCCGCTTCCCTCTCCCATGCCCGAGTAGTTATTCACCTTGGGAAYGGAGTCAGCTCCTGGCTAGCTGAGAGCAGAGCTTCTAGAAAAAGCATCCAGTCTGGATTTAAAGATCATGAGCTCTGGAGAATTTGCTACAGCTCCTAATCTATCATTGCAATCACACAGCTATCTCCATAGCTAAAACATATGCTTTATTTCCACTTTGAATTTCTCTTTTCTGCTTCCATCGAATCTTGTTACATCTTTGTCTATTGAATTAAAAGCCTTTTGATGCATTTCTATTCTCTATATCGCTGCATACAAGCTATGCCAATGTTGCTTCTAAATCTAGCTCTTTGACAAGCTAAATGGCTTGAAAACCTCAAACCTCACACTATAAGAAATGCTTTCCAATCTTTAATCATACCTTGACTGGCATTAATGACAGTACTTTCCTTTACTCCTTTATCACTCATGTCCAATATCAGACATTTCGAACTACTGCCCAGGATCAAAGTCAAGCTGAGAGTCTTACAATTACGCAGGTTACCTCATTTCTCCTTGTTATAAAATTGACACAGGCTTTTCTTCCAGTCTCCTAAAACTTTCCCACTGCTGTAATGTTTCCTGAAAGTCAGCAATACCTGTCCACCTCACGCCATCAGCCAGGTACGAAATTCTCAGGGAAATGAAATGTCTGTTTTACAGACATTGGAAAACACGTCAAGTTAGCGGCTCCGGAGCTAACGCTGCGATGCAGAGGACCTCACCAGCCTGTAGGAGGGCAGCACCGCCCAGCTGGGTCACAGCCGTGTTTGGGCAACACCCCCGGCCCTCCTGCCATAGCTCGGCAGCTCCAGCAGCGCCGTGTCCCCGAGGAAGACGCAGTTACGGCACTTGGAGCGTCCCTGACGAATTGCAGCCCTTCCTGTCGTCCTGCTCTCTCCTGGCCACTGCTTCCCAGCAAACTGAGCCTGTACCCCGAGCTCCGGGAAAGCCGGAGTTTCCCAGCACGGCTGAACACCCCGGGCTGTCTCAGGGGAGCGAGCGGGCTCTGCCCCGCGCACCCCCGCGGTGGGGGACAGCCCACCTGCCCAGGGACAACCCCAGCACCAGTCTGCCTCCGGCGATCGACACGTGGGCGTTCAGACCGAGGTCCTGCAAGCAGACRGGGAGAGCATCAGCCCGGGGAGACGTCCCCATCCCAGCTGCCAGCCACTCGGCTGGCTGTACCCTTCACCCCTTTGAGGTCTTCACATCCACACTTACCGCCTTCAGGAGCAGGAGGTTGAGGACGGGTCCATCTAAACGCTTAACGAACACCTGAATCATGACCGAAAGCTCGACGGTGGCTTTGTTTTCTTCCAGGAGGATGAGTGGGTTCCCAGACAACATTAGCTTAATGCTCAGAGGACTGGTCCCATGGCAGGTGGAGCACTGTGGGAATGGGGGACACGTGGAGGTGGCTGCCCACGCCCCACACACTGGCCAGGCAGGGGACGGGCAGTCCTCTGGTGGACTCTCACAGCCCCATAACTCTGTAGGGCCTCCCCCAAGGTCACACAGACCTTGGACAAGCCMAATTTACAGAGCAAATAGGTCCGGCAGCACGGGTCAGCTCTCCTTGCTGCGGGCAGTAAGGGGCTGAGSAAGCAAAGGTGGACACGAAGGGGGCTGTGGCCGTAAGAGGGTGCCCGTGGTACCCAGGGAACGGGAGATGCCAGACATTTATCAGCTCTTTCTGTCAATGGCTGTGAGCTGCGAGAGAAGACGTTCCCCTGCTTAGGGAGCGGCAGAAGGTTGGCTACAGCCGACGGCACGCAGGAGAGCGGGCACTGTGCCGAGGCTGCCGAGGGCTGGGCACAAACCTCCCGTCCCTTCACCCACTCCCATCAGCTGGTCAGGCAGCCGGGCAGCCTCGAGCTGTGCTTGGCTACGTGGTGCACGCTCRGCGTAGCCAAGGGGAGGGGAGCAGGAGACTGGAGACCTTTGGCAGCAGCACCTCGGCACATCCAGGAGCATCACTTGGATGGCTTCGGACCTGGCGAGGTTTACACAAACCCTCACGCCAGCAGAAGTCACTCACCCCAGCAGGAAGGAGGATCGCGATGGCTTCCTGCAGAAGGCTGGCACCGGAGAACTGTTGGAACAAGAGCACAAGCAGCCCCAGTGAGCACTCCAGCAGATTTCARCAACACCGTCCTGCCGGGGCCGCCCCTCTCCCACTTGCGTCCCTGCTCCCAGCCAGCTTGTTCGCACTCGGGGGGCCAGTCCCCGAGCCACCATTCACTCACTGTCCCCAGTGCCGCCTCAGGCAGCTCGGTCACACGCAGACCCCGAGCCCTCAGCCTTCTCCATTGCTCCCAGCTGCCTGGGCGATTCCCAGCCAGTCGTTAAGGTGAGAGCAACCAGCAGCGGAAGGAGATGTAACCCACAGGCTTTCAACATTTTTCAGTGTGTAGAMTCCTAGTATTTCCCAGTGGAAGGACAGATCGGAGGTACAGAAAATGCATACGCCTAGAGAATTGCATTGCGTATACGAAGTTGCTTTTCTCAGTGACATTTTAAAGACTCCTTGAAGCAGATTATAGACCCCCAGGAGTCCATGGCATAACCAGTACACAGCTGGTTTCAACAGGTATCTCTGGGGATGCCTATACAGAAACAAGGACGGCCGATCGTTGCATGTTCTATTATTTCTGAAAAGAGCAGTGAGGAGGCAGCACCGGGGCTTSAGCATCTGCAAGCGAGCACGTGCGCACGCTGCGAATGCCCCGCGCAGCCCGCTGCCGGCGCGGAGCCAAGGTCACGCCGACGCATGYCCCTTGCCGCCTCCCCCGGCGTGACATACGGGTGCTGCTACACTCACGACTTCTGGCGTGCAGGCGAACGTCTGTGGCGGTATCTGGATCAGGAGGGACAGGGCTGCATTGAGAAAGCTCTGGCGCAGTCCCAGGAGCAGAAGCTTGTCCAGCAGCGGAGGCAAAGCAGAGGGGGACGAGTCATGGGGGATGATGCTGCCTCCCACCTGCTTCACTGCACCCTGCAAAGAGAGGTGACACGGATGCTAAACCGATCCCTCAAAACCACGAGGCATGCCCGGACCCTCGAGACTGTGCCRGCTGAAACAGCCCTCCTCTCGCCAGCAGCGTAGGGAAAGCATTGGACTCAGAGCAATTCCCTCGATATTTAGGAGATGAAAGGAGCTGATAAAGGCCAGAGTGCRTAACTGAGGCCGCCTTAGCTAATAACACACTTTGTCCAAATCACAGCTCACCGCTTCAGTTCATCCTTGAGATTTCACTCCAAGAGCAAACGAGCGGTGAAGGTGCTGCCAGCCCGGCGGTCCCAGCCCTGCCTTCCCCCCCACCAGCACCCAGCCAGGCACGAGCCACCCTCAGACGCTAAAACAAACTTGCACCGATGGCATCTACTTGCCAAGGAGACCAGCCCTGACCATCTGGGGTGGTGGGGGCAAAGACTAATCCCGGTGAAGTACCTGCACTAAAGCCAGAGCAGCAGCGTGATCGTACAGACTGCAGTTTTGCTTGCTATTCTTTATTGCTTATGTCCCAGTTGCTTCTTGCTAGCCACTTTCTTTTATTTAAGCTATCCTGTTTGAAAGTGCTGTTTGGTTTTTGCTGGTGTTTTTTTTCCCCAGTGAGACAGGAGTGAAAAATACATCCATTAGCTTGGTTTAGCATTCACCCACCACAGAGGCTGAATAGCAAAGGCAAAAAGCAGTAACACCCGGTCTGCAGGCAGGGCGAGGGAGAGGATGAAAACTGCCTGTCCCAACAGTTACAAGCAGCAGACACGCGGTCTCGGGCGGTCTCGGGGTAAGTTTGCAAACAGAGTAAAAGAGGGCTTGAAGAAAAGTACACACAGTCACTTAGCAGTGATTTGGATAAGGATCTAAATGTTTAGCTAGMATTTCCAGAAGAAGTCATTAGCCCAGCTCCTCCACGTGGTCGTACTGGAAGAAGACAACTGCTCCCACGGGATGAGGTGAACCTCCTGAAAGGCACCACGCCGCAGTCAGCTCGCACGGTTCTGTTGCCCAGCGTTAACTTACGTCTAAATCCAACCCAAGGAACAAGCCAGAGGTAAACGGGAGGCTGGCCAGCCGGTAGTGAATCGTTCCTGCCGTACCGACCGGGATCACCGCTTCACGGAGAAAAAAAGATGGTTACAACATCAGGAAATAAGCAGCAACACAACCTCCTCCCCRGACCCCGCAGGCCACCAGCCAGACCTCACACCCACAAACCAGGCCCCGAGCATTCACTCAAAACGGCCAGAACATCCCCAAATTCAGCTTTGTGGGATCTGCCTTTAGAATATACCCCAAAAGGAGCATCAAAGATAATAGGCTAAATCCAAGGGTGGTGTATGAAAACGGGGTAAGGAGGGCCAAGGTGCGAGCAGTTCACTGGGGCGCTGGGGTGTGAATTCAGGGTTCRATGACAGCCCTGCAGAAGCGCAGCTCCTCCCGCCGCCCCTCCGGGATAGCCGTGGGAAAGGGCCCTTCCCGCGGCGGGACGCCGGGACGCCGCACCTCACCCTCCACCAGGAACGCACCGTTGAGAGTGCCCAGGAGCTGGATGTTCACGAGGTTGACCACAATATCAACTACCGGACACAGCTGCAACACAAAGCAGAAATGCTCAACCCCCCCTCGGCACCGCCCTGCAGGGAGCCGTCACCCCACGGGGGATCACCCCCGCGCTTTTTAAGCTGAATCCCCAGGGAAAAAGTGCCGCGCGGCATCAGGCAGCAGCTGGGGTGCCGTGAAGGACTTGGGGGCAGCGGAGCATCCCCGGAGCTCTGTAACCGCACCGAAGGGGGCTGCTTTGACCTGGGGAATAATTCAGGCATCGCCCTGCGGGCAGAAACTCGCCGGCAGCAGCCGGGCTGGCCGCGGGCATCCTCCCGAGCGGGACGTGCCAGTGACGTGGGAAAGCAACACAGAGAGACGGTGCAGCTTGCTGTGACCTTGTAACGTTGTTCCCGGTATTTTTGTGTTTCAGCTATGAAAGGAGGGCAATCTTCAGGCTTACCAGACCGGGCAGAGTTGATGTCAGCTGGTTAAGCACTATCTCATTTACTGATAGGGACAGTAAGCTGGAAAGGAGAGAAAAAAAAAATGTCCAGTCACCACAAACACAGCTCCAGGATAGAAGACCGAAAGCTCTCCAGCCTTCATTTTACACCCTACTACGTCCTGAGCCGTCCCTTCAGGGACCCCGCTGCAGCCAATACTGGCAAGAGCAGGGGCTGTGCAGGGGCGGGGGGGGGGGGCTCGCCCCCCCGAGGGGAGCATTGGGCTAACTCCCGAGCAGCCAAGGCTTCAGCACCGGGGGTGYGCAGACATCGTGGCACGCAAGGAGCGAGCCTCTCGCGGTGTACCCTCAGTTCGTTTGTCTCCCCCCAGTATTTAAATCAGTGCTGCAGTTAAGGGAAGGTGGAGTTGTTACGAAATATCTCCATGTTAGTTATGGGAAACAAACAATTTACACGTGGAATAACAAGAGGAGAAATCGGCTGTGTAACATTTCGACACTGCTGCTAAATAGATCACTCTGGGATGCGTGATGCCTGGAGGCAGCGCAGAGCCATTTACTTTTGATAATCAATATATTTCTGGACTATTGAGTTAGAACATGCAGCAGCACACTCRGCAAGCCACAGACAGCAGGAATTCATAATTCATCTCGTTATTTATGTCCAAGTTCTGCCTRTAGACGCATCTGAGGAACTGCCACGAAGTCAGTCACGTACATCCACGCTGCCCCTTACCCCACGGGGAGCTCACTTCCTGCACACCATCACTTYAATCCTGCTAAAACTTAAAATATGACCCCCAGAGTGGGTGAGTGGTGTTCCTCTGTTCACTTACACAGTCTCTTTCAAACCAGCTGCTGCACTGGTTGAAATATAATGCATAATGCAAAAATTAATTAGGAGAAATTCAATGAACCTGAAAAGTGAGTAATTCAAAAGCAGTAAAAGAAAATATTTCCCATGATCAATTTACTGTTGCATTCATCAATACATGAAGTCAGCAAATTCTTTCTGCCAAGAATTTAATAAGACTGAGCAAGAGATGGGACATCTGCATGGAATTACACACACCCACCGCGGTCAAACCACAAGTCCATGTGCCCAGCATCTTTCTGTGACAGCAGCCAAAGGCAGAGCATAAAACCAGGGCAAGCAATGGTGCTGTTTTCCCAGAACCCTCCCTGCCCTATAATTCCTACCCTTYGGATACCAGTTCACTAGCTAAGTCTAAAGAAAGTGCACTGAAGAGGTACCAAACCTCATACTTCAGATCTTGACATTTCCACGGGCAAACAGGGCAAATTAACCCTCATCTTCCAACAACCAAATTTTTTGCCAGTTCCACTGAAGCAAATGGCTTTGGCAATGGGAAGGAAATTACTTCCCTGAGGCCTAGCTCTGTATCAGCTTAGCACTGTCTGCATCCTGGCAGACTGTCTAGATCATTGGATAAAGAGAAGAGGATTACAGGCAACGGAAAACATAAATCCACAGGCACTTACCCAGAAAGGAGCTTGATCTTTATGGCACCAAGAATGCAGAGGCAGTCTTCGATGACGACCTGGACTGTGCCTGATTCAAAATTCGTGCATTTAATGTTTGCAGTAATGTTCACATCCACTAAGATATCAATTAGTTCTGAAAGAAGGCCAACCAAGCTGAAAAAAGTAAATGGGTTGAACAGATTTCATCTCTCAGCCTCTAACCAGAGAAACTCAGCAAAGCCAGAAGCGACAAACTGCACCTCCATCTCCTGGAATTCATTACAAATGCCACAAGCCATCTTTTGGCGCCTGTTCTGCTCTGTGACTTTATTATAGGTAAGAAAAACCTAGAAATCCATAAAAGATGCAAAACGTTGCACAACAGGAAGCCTGTGGGTAGGGGTTTCCCTTACAGCCACTGTGAAACACCACACTCACCAGTTGCCGCTGAGCTCCAGCTTTGCGGCGATGGTCAGCTGGACCCCGATTCCCGGCAGCAGCACCACTGACAGCCTGGGGAGCTGGACCTTGACAAGGTGTAGGCTGCAAACAACAGCAAAAGCTGGCACAAATTAAAAGCATCTTCTAACAGCTGAGCAGCTGTATGCACTGAGGAACATGCGGCGCCCACATCACCACAGCCACCTCCAGCTGGAGGCACGGCTATCAAGCAAGAGATACCAGCTCCAGTATGAGAGACAGAGTCTGCAGCTGAAACCCAGAAGAAGGCAACCTAGAACCAGATTGGGGTGGTTACAACTTCACAGAGCGGTCAAATTTTTCTCTCTATGGCACCTTCCTCCCTCTCTCAGTGCTCTCAAGCATCTCAGATATCAACAGCAGCATCAGAGCCATCATTCTGCRTCTGCATCCATAATCTGCACTGCTCTTCACCATCCACCTTGCTACCACACAGAAAACTTTTGTCGGGCCACAACTTCCATATTAAAATAAAACGAGGATAACTGCTTGGGCCAATCATGCCAGCTGCAGCTCAGCTTTTCTGTTGCTTCAGAATTGCTGGTCAAGGTGCACTCACAGAGAAGCCCTCCACTTACCCAGTGATGCTGGTGGGAGAGTTCAGCAGACCCCCTTCACCCATGATGTTCGGGAGCACGAGGCCCTGGAGGTGCTGCTGGAGAAGCCCATTCTGAAGTATGGCGTCCGAGAGAACTGGAAAACATCTCTGCGTGAGGACCGGCACTTGCAGCAATGACCTCTCTCCACTCGGTCAGATCCGTCCTGGCAAAGGAGTCGCACAACAAAGCCCCACTGCGCCCCAAAACCCCTTATAAAGTCATTAGCGGTCTCAGTGCAGTCAAATCACACAGGGGAAGATATTTTACAGTGTGCACTAAACCAAAGCTGCCCTTAGTGACTTAACCAGGAGGGGCAGCCGAGGAGAGCACCCCAGACCCCCGACTCGGAGCTTRCAGTGCGGTTGTGCACTACGAGCAACGGCAGCGACCCCCGGCAGYGGGAGCTGTGCTTCAACTCACAACTTGCTCCCGTTTGGAACGGGGTTTGTTTGTTTGTTTTAATTAGAAGCAACTTGAAACAAGTTTCTTGCTGGAGCACTGCAAATATTAACACAGCTGCTAAACTTCCCAGCAGTGGTTTGTCAAATATCAGCTGCTCYAATATGGAAGTGAAAAACTAAGACAAAAGAGGAAATAATCCAGATCTAGCCCTGAAATTGTGTATGGGTGTTTGGTGCTGAAACGYGTCGCAGTTCTGGAGCAGAGAGATTTCCCTGACCCGTGAACCCAGCGATGGCTGTCAGAAGCTCTGAGCAAAGTCTGCAGCCCTGAAGAACTATAAAATGAAGATGAAGACACTCAGGAGGTTTTACTCCGCGTCACAGTCCCACATAGCTTTCAAAACAAACATAACTCGTGTTTTCTCGTTACCATTCTGCATTGCTCCTGGACTGATGGCGCAGGACAGACCAGACAAGACTTCTTGAGAGGGTGAGAGGAGGCCACAGAAAAAGATGATTCCAAAAAGCTTCAACATCATCATCTCCAGAAGACTCCCCTGCTGGTAAGGGAGACATCAGAGTGAAAAGTGGGGGGAAAGCCTCTAAGAAGGGATCCCAGTGTCTTTACGAGGAAAGAGGTCGAGCAAGAAACCCCTCCTCTACTCTTTATCGAGCTCAAGTAAGCCTCTGCTYGAGCCTGGGGCAGCAGGACCCTGCTCATGTCCACACATGTGGACAGACTTCAAGTGTGGGTCAATAAGAGCCCTTTCCTTGTCCTTTGTGACTTGCCCCAAATATTCTACGTGTTCACACAAAAGAAAGCCAAACTGCTTTTCCCCTGAGCTGACGTTTAAGCAGTCATTATTTCTCTATCCCTTAGATGAAGAGTTACACGTGCTTTGGTGAGGGTCTTTGCCAAGAGAAGCATCTGAGGATTATTTTTGCTCTTTCTAACTTTCAAAAGCAATAAACTAAAGCTCAAGTGATAAAAATAAGCTAACTATAAAGTTATAAATAATAGTTATTAACATAAATTTAATTATGAAATGACAGACATAGGCAGATGATTAGGAGCTTGGTGCACAGCAAAATCTCAAAGTAAAGAAGCCAAGCACCAGGCACACTATGTGCGCCCTTCCAGAGCTATACGGCGATAACACCACTACCACGCTGCCTTCACCAGCCGAGGCTTTGGGGCACAGACGATGTTATTACCTGCATCAGCTGCAGCCAGCTGGGAAGGGCTCTCGGGTCCGCTCGGGCTCTTCTGGAAGTTGCCRAGACTCTGCCTTGTCCTCCCTTTTTCTCCTGCAACTGAGAAGCTGCCCTTATATAAAACCTGCAGCCAACCAGACACACCTTTTCCTCACAACCTCCGCATCTCACGAGCAGGCATCCCTCTATACTYTCGCTCTTTGCAAGCAACACCCAGCTGCCACCTCTCTTGATTTATACGAGGTAACGTCACCGCTGACTTGACCAGTTGCCGTTTCCCTCTGTGGCCTGGATCACTCGGATGCCGCTTTTTTCCCCCCTAGTCTGTCTTAAAAAGGATGCCCTGTGATGGTGGCCGCAGAGGGGATCCCCATGCTGTGAGGAAACCAGCTTTTTAGGAAATAATGAAAATTACTGAAGGATCTAAGTCTGACACGAGGCTGATGGGGCTGCCTGTACGGGAAGGCAGTGCACAGAGCACACGGGCACAGATTCAAGGAGGCTTGTAATAGGAAACAATCTACTTTTCCCTATCCCCGAGGAGTTGTGGGACTTATAATGCTCATTCCTGTTTCAAATGCAACACTGGAAAAATATTTTCTTGACAAAAACCAACATGGAGAAGTTGCAGAAASCTGATAAATGTTGGCTTTGTTAAAACCGAGCTTCAAATTGATTTCAGTTGTATCTGTAAAGGGTGTCATGAATTGACTGTAAAAAATCAAGTTGTAATGAAATGTGTAAAGCCAACAACAAACATCATTTTGAATAAGCAATGCTTATGCTAGCTGAATGAGCCGAGGGCAGCAGAGACGCGTATTTCAAAGGAAAATCTCATCCCACAGGGATGAAAACCTCATCCCTCAGCGGATGCCTTGGCTGGGCTTCACGGAAGTTTCCATTGTGCAGGGCCCCGGGAAGATCTTATCTGGGGGCTTTGTTCGGGTCTGGTCACCCATGTTCAACAGGGACGGACTCAGATGGAAACCGGGCAGCGAAGGGCTGCCGAGGTGACTGGGAAACCGGAGAGGGGCCGGCGCGCTCGGCCTCGCGAAACAAAGACGAGCGGAGATACGATCGTTCTCCACAAACACAGGAGAGGGGTAAATGCTGGGGAGGGAGAGGAGAGGAGAGGAGGAGAGCTGCTCGGGCTCAGGGACAATGTTGGCACAGGAACAAACACAAGCCAATACCTTCAGGTTGAAGTTAGAAGAAAGCTGCTGCCACCACTGCGAGTTTTAGGCTAGCTTTCCCATGGGAATACAGAAGGCAGCAAAAATAGCCTTGGGATGCTCTTCCATGCCGCACAAGGTGTTTTCCTGCAGCAACAGCGAAGTGCTCTCACCGAGCGGGAAGGTCCTTCAGCACGTGCTTCCGAGGGCTCAGCCTCCACRAAGCAACCCACCACAGAAATGCTGTACGAGCTCTCGTTTCATTTAACACACACTCAATCTGGACTGCATTTGGTGTGCCAATGGCAGTCTAGTCCCAGAAACAGGGGATGGAGTTAGCCCCGCCGAGGAGGCTGGAGCAGCAGAGCGAAGTGACAAACCATCGCCCCGGCAGACGCRGCCCAGCTGCCCGCGGAGAGCGTGGGGCTGTGCCTGCTCGGCGGGGACGGGGCACGGAGCAGCACTGCAGCCCACCCCGGGCCCTCACCGGCACCCCGGAGCCGTGCCAAGCGCAGCCGCTCCCCCGCCAGCACACCGCGGAGCCCACCGCCGGCTCTGCTCCTGCTTTCCCCCTTTTCTCCCCAGGTGTCTCACGGTGATTTACGCTTTCTGGTTTTATTGCTGACTCTGCTGCTTGCCCTAATGTGCTTTTACCGCCTGGGACAACCTATCCATGCTTCTCCTTTTTTGTTCCCTTTCAAAGAGCCTCATCCAAATGCACAAGGCTGAGYGGTCGTCGCAAATGCCCACAGTGAAGCGGTCAGGAGACTCTGCTCCGGCTTTGTACACGCTACAGGRATTTCACTGCTGGCAAAAGTCAGCTACTGAGCCTGTACAAAAGTAGATTTCCAAATGGTTTCAGACATGCTGCTGCGTGTGCCATAAACACCCGAGTCGTTGCATATGCACAACACGACTGCACGTTCAAATCAGATAATCTCGCAGTTAAATGGCAAGAGGCAGACATCTGTGTTCGTACCTGACACACACGTATTGTACCAACGGCAGCGAGCGGAAGCTGTAAGAGAAGCAGCACATTTTATACACCGCTGTAGATATTTCTTCTTGCTGTGCGAGTTTTTCTTATTCAGTCGTATGCTTTGCCTCCCTCTCACGCACCTATATTTCATTCTCTCCTTGCAGCAGTGATTTAGATATCACTTACCAGGCAGCTGAATTCAGTTCTGCAGTGACAAGGGAATATATATTAAAATGAAGCATTGCAAGAAATGCTAGAAGAGATTATCACAACACAAATGCCGGAAAGTGGAAGGGCTCATGGAAAGACTAACACCTGCAGAGGAAAGACGTTCCGGAGCAGCCTCGGGCATTCTGAGCTGCCCTGGGCTTGCGGCTCAGAAAGATGGCAGGTTAAACAGCAACAGGAACTGTAAAAGAGTAATACTAAAGTAAATAAATAATAMAATTTATTAAATATTATTAAATTCACTGATTTTTTTCTCTAATGTTCAGAACCATAGAAGCCTAGGGAAAACTTAGGAGAATTGGATACATCTCAAACTAAAGTGTTGAGCAACGTTAAAGAGAAAAAAAAAATCAGAACTTTTCCACCACAGTTTGAAAAACACCACCACATTTTTATGACAAATGGTGGTTTTGAAACATTCCAGAGGTTTGCGGGCTACAGGAACACAAAATTTCTTCATTGTTATGTGGCAAATAAAAGATAAAAAAAAAAAAAAGAGGAGTAACCTCAGCCTGTAAAACTTCTTCGGTGGGCAAATAGTAACTCCTTATTAAGAATACACATAAACTGAATCCTGTCTCTCGAGGTGAAATACCTGAATCTGGTAGCAGGAATTACACCCTGTGATGGAGCTGCCTTGCACAAATATTCAGCCTGTTCTCTCGCAGGGACACTTCCTGGTAGTAAGGGACTGCTTCCAAAGGGGTGCTGTGAACATTCACCAAAGCRCTCAGTTCAAACATCGATGGACAGTAACTTCCCTGATGTCAACAAAAAGAAGCCAGCTCAAGAGAAAGGAGAAAGCACTCAGGTAGGAAAATGACACAGCAAACCTCAAACTAAATTAGGCTGCTAGAACAAAAATTGGAAAAGGAAGGGGAAAAAAATGAAATAAGTTTTAAACCCTGACTGCACCTGGTCTGTGAACGCCCAGCCTGGTTTCCGAATAGCTGAAGTTCAGCTTTATGGACTGTTTTCCCCACCTGGCACTTTACTGGGGAATATGGCAACGATGGCGATACAGTCGGATTTGCACTGCAGCAGGTCYGACACTTCGGCCAGCGTGTTTGTCAGGGGCAATTCAGTCCAGAGACTGGAGAAGAAATGCACGGAAAAGTGTCATTTGCTGCTGAATTCACTCTGCCTCATTGCAGCAGCCTCGCTCAGGAGAGAGCAGGCTGTTAATGAAATTGCTCAGGGAAGTGGAAGGAGGGAACCTCTCTCTGAACTCCCCGGTCCAGTGTAACACGCTGGATTATGCCACCAGAAACGCTGCGTTAGTGAAGCATCTGTCTTTGCAAAGTTACCCGTGTTCTTGTTTGGTTTGGGATGGACGGAATCCTCCCAGAGCCAGACTCAAAAACTAATTTCTAGCAATAGGATTTGTCAAAACATGAACTAAAGTCTCCTAGAAAGGAGCTGGAGGGTTTTAGTAAGAACTGAAGCAATCAAATCCTCCTCAAGTTTTGGGACTGGACTTCAGCCCAGGATTGTCAGAAACCCRCAATCCCCACAGCCAGATTTACAGTTGGTTTAGCAGCTTCCATTGCCAGCAGTCCACAAGGGCAGAGCAGCTTAATTAATACCAATCACTCTTTATAACAACAGCGAGCCTTGCCAAATCGATCCCAGTGACCCAGGACCCCTGCTCAGCGCATGTACCAGGGACTTGTGGCATGTTGTGCGTGGGCAGACGTCAAAGGCATCCTTTCCAGATTTCCTTGTGTCTGATCGCTCACCCGTGCAGTTTCCTACAGAGGGAACTTGAGAAACAGAAACGTAATCCTGGGGAAGGGCCAYGCAGAGAGCACGGGCAGGAAAAACAGGGAGAAGAACGCGAGACTCACGGGCAGCAGCTCTAAGGAGCTGCCTGTCAGAAGGAGTGAGAACAGCAGCATTGATTTCTGGATGCATCCGCAATGCCGAGCATAAACAGCAAGGCAGAGTGAAATCGCTGCCATGAGATAACAACAAATCAATGTCTCCAGGAATTTTACAGACAGGAAACTTTCTGCTTCCGAGATGTGAACTGAAGTAGAATGAGCGTAATGTTATCAGCCACAAAAAAGGGATAAATTTCATTAACCAGATGCAATGTGACRTGTTGCAGTGCAAAAAACAGAGGCATTTTTGCAGACATGTCTTCAGGCCTTACCGAGGCATCAGAGCTCCACAATGCAATGCCGAAAGCAGCACCAGCCAAAGGACTCACTGGGGCAACCAAGCCAGACCAGGCAGGAAAGTCTGGGAAGCCCTGCAGAGCCTTCCCCATCTGCTTCGGGCAGGCGTTGGCTTCACTGAGTTTTGCAATATTTTGTCAGTGTCTGTCTGTCATCGGCCTGCAGAGACCRAGTTGAAGTCGAAGTGCCGTGCCCCGAGCATCTTTCTGGGTGGACATCTTGCCTTTCTCAGGTCTGGCACATTCCAGGTTTCCCCAGGGCATCCTTTTTCACCTGGCCCCCCAAATGCAAGCTTGGCCACTTGCCGCAAATCCCCTGATGTTCAACGGCCTGGTCAGGTCAGCAGAAGAGGCCRTAACCTCCCGCGGGACTGCCAGGAGCTCCCAGCGAAAGGCCACGGGGCACGCACAGGCTCCCTGCCCCACATTTGGGGTGCGTGGCCAGAAGAACCCCACGGGTCTGCAGGCAGCCCATCTGCACCGGCATCCCTGCGTGCGTGCTGCCTGGCGCGCGCCCCGGCAGAGACACGGCAGCGTGGATTTGTCAGTGATGCAACATGCACCTTAAAGTCAAATCTAGTCCTATATTTTAAACAAATGAATCCCTTTCCTGCCTTCTTCCCATCACTTCCAATCACTTGCGCTGCGAGCGCTGTGAACGCCTCAATTCCTCCTCACTCTTCATTCTTTCAATTTACTTTTTGCCTTCCTTCCAGCCTGGAAAATAATTTCTGTCCATTTCATTGTCTCAGAAACTGTCGGCACCGTGGTGCCAACAGAGACTTTTTAAATAAAGACAGCTATTTCCATTTGACTGAAGGAGAGCAACACAGACTCAGAGCCATGTTTCTGTCTTGCCTCAGGTTTGGGGAAGCTTCGCTTTACAAAAAGAAAAGCAATATTGAGCGAAATTGTTCTTGATTGTCTCTATTAATCCCTAGGAAGAATTAGCAGCAGCCTTATATTACACACATACATCTTCTGTAAGTAAAGATTTTAGGCTTTCTRTCTTATTCTCAGCTTTTAATAGAGACTTGACATGGTCTCTTTGGACACATCATCAGCACAGGTGGCAGAATTAGTGCCGTGCTTTGTCCAGACATTCCTCGGGGGATAAATTACAGCCCCTACAGGTAGTCAGGGGTTTGGAGTCAGCGTTATGTAAATAAATGCTTCTTTATAGGAAGATATCAACTGCTCTAAAGAAACTGCAGCTGAAACAAGAGAGCGAGTTCACGTTAAACGAACCTTGCTAATGAGTTAATTATCCTGATGAGTAGGACTGAGGTCTAACTCACCTATATGCTATTTCCCTTCCATGGTCAGTCCAGTGTCGGTCGGTACATGGATCCTGTCTCAGGGCAGAAGCCTCAAAATACCAGTGAGACACTGAAAGGAAGAGACAAAGAGGCATTAGAGGAGATAAAACCGGAGCAGGCTGGAAAGGGTGAAGAATACGGTCACGCCAGCAGGGCAGGCAGCTGTCCTGTCTCTGACCCTGTGTGGCTCAGCATCCCAATTCACGCCTACAACTGGTGGGGATCATTTTGGGTACCCAGCCCCTGTCCAGCTCCTATGCACCGGGGAGACGCTACAGATCTCATATGCATCTTCCCTCGGTTCCCCTGCTTCCAAACTGAAGAGCAATTTCGATGCAAAAAATGGGCAAGGACGTCAACTCTCAGAGAGGGAAACAAGTGAACGGGAGCGAGAAACAGGCACGTTTCCTCACCCCGTCACGATGCAGGCAGCGCCGGGAGCCTGGAGCTAGCYCGGGGCCGGGGCCCACGCTGCCCTGACCTTGTACCGACACGGAARCAAGCTGCCCTCGCCCCGGAGAGGTCTCCCCAGAGGCTCGTGAAATACACCCASGCACCGCAGCGAGCAAGGGCCCAAGGGAGAAGGCCCCGGGGACGCGCAGGGAGCAGCCAGGGCCGCGCCGGCGGGGGGAGTCTCGAACCGGCGGCCCGGCGGGCGAGGGGCGGCTCAGGGCGGCTCCGGCCCGGCCCGGGGCGCTGCGGGGTGCGGCGCAGCTTGGGTTGTACCGCCCCCTGCTGGCGGCGTGCGGCGGCGCGCCCCGCAGCCCCCCCGGGACCAGAGGGGGCGGGGGGCGGGGGTCGGGGCGGGCCGCGGCGCGGGGGTTGTGCTGGTGCCCGGTGCCGCTGGACGCGGGGCTGAAGCGCTGGTGGTTATTAGGGCTGGAACTGAATGTAAAACGGTTGCGAGTGTTATGCAGAAAATTATTTCATAGAATAGAATCATTAAGGTTGGAAAAGACCTTTAAGATCATCGAGTCCAACCGTCAACCCAGCACCACCATGCCCAGTAGACCATGTCCCGAAGCGCCACATCCACACGTTTTTTGAACACCTCCAGGGATGGTGACTCCACCACTTCCCTGGACAGCCTGTATCAATGCCTGACAAACCTTTCGGTGAAGAAATTTTTCCCAATATCCAATCTAATGGCGCAGCTTGAGGCCATTTCCTCTCGTCCTTTCGCTTGTTACTTGGGAGAAGAGATCGACACCCGCCTCTCCACAGCCGCCTTTCAGGTAGTTGTAAAGACACGCATGGGATAACACTCTTCTAAAACAACTCACRGTAGGGTCAAATTGATTCCTGTGCACAAAAATGCAATACAGACAAAAAAGAGAGAGATCATTTAATTCCCCTTTAACTGTAAAAAACAATTTGATGCAGTATCTGACACATTGCAAGGAACTAAGCATCAACCTAGAAAACAAATATAGCACAGTAGAGCGAGGCACACACCAGGCCCTAGTATTTCACACTATAGAGTGAAGTTAAGAAAAAAAATTTGGTTCAAGGCCAATTTCACACACTCACACAGTATAAACAAGACTCTGTTAATGTTGGAACAGCACAGATTGATCCATTAACAACAGCCACTAACAAGCTCCACAGCCAGAGCTCCTCACATACACAATGGCAATACTCACCTGCACAGGCACGCCAAAGGTACCCCGCCATCTGCGAGCCGGCGGCCCCACGGCACCGCRGGAAAGCACACTGCATCACTCAGCTGCACAGCAGCAAAAAAAGGTGTCATGGTTAAAAACTTGCTGCCGTCTAATTAAAACCTAAATAAGGTCCCACAGTTGCTTTTAGCATCCTATCATTTAGCAAGAGAGACCCTTTGTAAACATTTGGGGGCACAGATGCTTACAACTGGAATTTGTGCATGAAATTACCGAGTGCTCTGCTGAGGCGTTTCAGCTGGATCACCACAGATAACGAAATGGCTGAACCACAGCACACAGACGTTAATATTGTCTCTGAAATGAAGAACCGGCTTCTTCAAGGCATCGCCAGCCTCTGGTAATTTCCAGCAGCCTCTCCTGACTGCAGATGCTCAGACCATAAATAATCACTACACATTTTTGCTGCCACTGATATTTTATTGCCTGAGGCAACCACTTGCTGGTCTGCCTCCGAGATAAGGCCAGGCGAGCTTCAGAGAGTTTGGATACTTTGAGTGGAATCTTCTCAACATCAAAGTCCCAGCAGGGTTTTTAGTGAGACTTTAGAAACCGAGTTAAGGATTTTTAATGTGCCATACACCAACTAGCATCAAAGCGACAGCCGTCTGCAGGGAACTGCTATTTAACAAAGTCACCGGTAGCATGGAAATAGAGCTGAACTAAACAGTTTTATCACTAGTATTTTGAGAAACTTTTATGTACAGGAGATGAGCACTCTGGAGGTTTACTTGGAGCAGAGAATCTGAATAAAAAAAAATGACTTCCCTATTTGCCATATAAAATTACTCAGATGAAAATGAGGTCTTGAGATTCTTTGARCTTGTGCTGCACAGCTCAGAATAAATATTCTCATTGAATTATGATACTTCGCAGCCCTCACGTAGAATCAAGGTCATCTCTAGCAGTTAGCAAGAGAGCTCTGCTCCCTGATCTTTGCTATTTCAGCATACAATTCTTTTTTCTTCTTCAGCAGAAGTTATTGCTAAGCAGGGGCTACCTGGGTTGTCAGGTGAGGGACCACGTTTAATATGGCCATAGGCATCAGCAATATTGCTGCATGGGAAACACAGCCGTGCTGTTCAGACTCGGACTCTGGTAAGCCCAGCGACTTGTAAATCATTTTCTCCTGTTGTTCCTTTCTTTCCAGGAACCACGCGCATCTCCTCACTCGYGCCGAATTCCCCGCGTGCCTGCGACACCGTGCCCTCCAGCACCGGCGGCGAGGAGGCCTGCGATCAGACACCCGGGGCCGGGGGTCGCGGCGCTGCCTGCGCCAAACCACGCCGGCAGCGAGGGCAGCGCCCGTGCCGCGGCTGCAGCGAAGAGCGTCTGTTTTGTCAACCAAAACGCGGTTCAGCACGGAGGAATCCAGGCTCTGCCGTTGCATTGTTGGCTTTATCGCTCTCGGCGACACAAGCTGCTTTTCTGGAAGCTGGAGCAACCATACGTTTTCCGCCAGTTACCTCTATTTATAGAGAATAATTAAGACAAGCGAGGGCAAAGAAATGCCGCTGTGGCGGAGCGGGATACACGGCTCCCTTCTGCAGCACTCCACACCCAGAATGAAGGCGAAATGCCTGCTGCCTCACACAGGTGGTGGGACATTTAAAGATATAACACACAGAAAACAAAATCACAGCGGTTGTCTGTCTTGCCTGCAATATGGTAATAGCTTTAGATCCACACGATTCTCTCACTTATTTTCGCCAAGCCGTTGGCCAAGGAGGAGAGAAGACATTTTGAGACTTAATTTTCTAAGGAGGAAAGCRGGATCCTGATTAGATGCCTGTCTCTTGTCAAAGAAAATGTGCACCCAGTGCTACATTGCAATACTCTGTCTTAGAATCATAGAATCATTAAGGTTGGAAAAGACCTCTAAGATCATCGAGTCCAACCGTCAACCCAGCACCCAAACCCACTAAACCATGTCCCGAAGCRCCACATCCACACGTTTTTTGTCTTCCTACGCCTTCCCTTTTTTTTCTGTTTTTTAAAGTAACAGTCTCTAGCATCTTTTCAGATCAGCTGGCAACATGCCTACAGATGCCACGGCCCCATTGCTGAATATTGTGCTGATGACATTTGTGCAAAGCAGCGAGCCTAAACTGAAATGCTTTGGACAGCTTTTCGCAAACCTTTCTGCTTGGACAACAGCAGCTATCTGCTGTACGCCAAGAGCTGGGCAGAAGCAGGTTTCCCACTTGCCACACAGCTGAAAAATCAAACAAACATTATTAACTTAATGCCAGCCCTGGGTGCCTCCACTAGCTACCAAGGCCACCTTCGGCGTTACCAACACGCAGCGACTTGTAAAAGGCTGAGCTGGAACAGTATTACTTGGCTTGAATTGCTTCAAATCCCCAAGGAACAAGTGTCAGGACTTTCAATAGCTATAGTGTTAATAATAAAACAGGGACCTCTTCCAGTATCAGAGCACAAACAGTAGTTATTTCTCTTTCAAAGCTTTGATTCCTAAAACCTTTCTTACATTCAGCTTGACATCAAAACACCCATCTCATTCACTCAGACTGTCACAGGAGAATTGTGTGCTGCTATTAGAAATACCCCTGAGGTGAATTAAGAACAGCCCGTAATGATGTTCCACTACAGCAACTTTATTTCTACCAAACCAAATATATGAGCAATATTTTATCTGATGTGCCTTGGCTCAGCAGAGAGMGGCAGCTGCTCCCCATATGATTTATTGCATGGATGTTTTCTAAATAGCCGAAGTCAGGCTCTGAAGCCAGTCACAAAATCATAACAGCCCAGCGCAGAGATAGGGAGAGAGAAATTCAGATTCTGGATAGTGGCAAGTTTGGACATGAACCATTTTATTTGCAATTTTTCCCCTATAAACAGAACGCCCATGCAAGAAGCTGTATAACAAAATCTATAAATATTGATGCTCAACAGCTGGCAGCAACTACAGGGCACAAACAAGCCTCTTGTTATACAAATGCAGAAGCAACCCAGTCCCTTTCAGCCCGGCAAGAAGTCAAGGGAACACCGAGTGTTCAAAGCACATCGAGTGCCTCCAGGAGCCTGGGGCTGGGGGGAAGGAAAGATGGACCTTGCTATGTTTTTGGCAGTGGTACAGCAGCACCTCCCAGCACTGCCGTCACACTGGGGTGCGATACCGTCACGTACCACGCACCAGTTGCCCCAGAACAGCCAGTCCCGGCACTGTGGTGAGACAAGCAGAGACAGAAATAAAATAAAGAAAAAGAAATCACGTGAGCACAAGACCTCCAGCAAACAGGACGGTGGCAGAAGCAGCTAAAGCGGGGATTTTGGGCTTTTGRAGAACTGGCAGGAGGAAATGTATTATCACATTGGCGATTCAAATACAGGACATTCTGCCAAAGGACATCTCCGAAGCCAAGAAGTTAATTAGATTCAAAAGAGGTCTGGACATTTGCACAGGCACTGAGGACACAGGGAAGCATCACCATGACCGGGAACACATTTCAAGGATATTACACGTCGGAGGGCTCCAGCTCCCACCCCCGGAGACTGAGACCAAAACCGCGCGGGGAGGCAGGCGGGTGGTTTCACGTGTGCTGCAGGGTGCTGGTACCTCCCTCTGAAGGGCCTGAAAGCAATAGCTGTCAGCAAGAAGGGACAGTCCTGAACGGACAGGGRTGATCCATTCTGGGTGTTTTAATTATTTTAACGCCAGAGCAAAGGGAAGAGCGGACGAGGGCAGAGCGAAACCCTGGCAAGGCAGAAGTGCCCAGCGTAGCGGCGCTGGGATTCCTGCCCCGAGACGTGAAAAACGCCCAAATATTTATAGCCCGAGGAATGCCAAGCACCTGATTCCACGCGCTGGCTGAAAGTTTGCTCTGGGAGTGGAAACGTCTTCCCTGAACTGCTGGGGATAAGGGAGCGAGGGGCCCGCCGGACTCCGAGAATGACCATCTGCAGAACTGCTGATTAAACATAACCGGGCTGGGAGGAAAGCTCAAAYGGCATTGCTTTGTTGGCTTGTAGTTAGCACGTTAGCCCTGTCTCTAATGAAACGTYAGTGAAGCCTTAAGGAAAAAATAGCTTGAAATGTTCACAAAACGCTCACAAAGGCTTGTCCTGATGCCAGCTCAGGCCCCTCTGTGCAGATTCCCAAACCAAAGAAACATTTGATGCCAGCGGGGCACACGGACACCACAATATTCCACTCCATGGCTATTTAAAAAAAAAAAAAAAAAAAAAAGAAAAAGAAAAAGAAAAAAGATTTCACTGATACTTTGCCTTCCACCTGGCCTTGCCATTGAAGAGTGGCACAGACATTTCCACAAGCAGATTATTGACCAGAAGTACAGAAGCCAAGTTATAAACAGGTTCGTAATTCAATAAACAAAACAGTAAAGCATTTCAAAACAGACCATACAAACCTCATTTTGCCTGCCCTAAAAGTAGTAGTCAAATATCTATTTATGAAATTATAACTACCTATTTTCTGTGCCATTCACCAAAAAGAAGAAAAAGAATCAAGATAAAAAGACGGCATATTTTAGCTGTAAAGGATTTATTCATTCAATTTACATTTGAATCAATTATCCAGGCAAAGCTCAAACACTGCCAATATGATTTAGGTGACTGAACACACATCATAAATAGTGTAGCAYTGAAGCCATATAATCCGTATCTGCAGTTTCTGGATAGCTTCACGAGGAGGAAGAATATCCTGACTCACAGTGTGCCTTGATTTCCGAGCAGCAGTGTGCTTTGCCGTGGGTTAGGAACAGAGCCTCTGAAATCTCTCACTCAAAGAAAACCCTTAGTTTTGCATTCAGCCCAGTGGACTCGGGATACCCGCCGGGAAGGCCGGGCCAAGCGCTCCAGCCTGGGTGCAAGCCGAAGAGCCGCACGGGAGCGGGGCAGGCACCGGCCGGGCTGAGCTGGCGTTTTGCCTCCCCCGTGAGCAGCCATGGAGCCGCCCYGGCCGACGGCCCTCGGGGCGGGCTCAGGCCGGGAGAGCCCCTTGCTGGCGCTGGGCCCAGAGGAAGAGGCAAACAGGACGACCGCCTCTTGCAAGTTTGGGCGAGGATGGAYGTTATCTACAGAAACGTTGCCCGCGATGCTCGGCAGCAGCAATGGCGCTGGCTGAAGCACTCACAGCCTTCCCCCTTGCTCGTCCCCACGCCTACAGCCCGGCTGTGCCAGGTCCCCCTCGGGCACGCGGTGGCCAAACCCCCCTCGGGCACGCGGTGGCCAAACCCCCCTCGGGCACGCGGTGGCCAAACCCCCCTCGGGCAGCAGCTTCGTGTCTCTGAACTCCTGCTTGGCAGGAGCGTCACAGAGCAGCCGCTGGGAAGGACCTACCCTGTGCCTGTAGAAAGTTGATCTCATCTACGTTTTGAAAGATGGGAAGGGAGGTTTTGCAGCTATTTCGTGTCCACAGAAAAGGAAAAGAGAGGTGTGGAGGCCACCACTAGCCCTGCAACACCACCTGCTGCCCAGGCAGGCTCCCCAGCAGCCTACCATCACGTTTTGACGCACATTTGTTGGGCTTGATCTCACGCCAAGGAAAGGTTGGACGCAGCCAGTTGAYGGGGGTATCTGTGCAGCTCTGCTGCCTGAAGGGGGGGAGAAAACCCTCCTGCTCCCCTGCGGCACATCTGCTGCTCCCGCTGCTCTGCGGCAAAGTGCAGCCGCTCGCTCCCTCCCTGGAGAACAGCAATGAGAAGGAACGAATTCCTRTTGTGGGGAAAAAGATCACAAGGAARGTGCTGGCAAAGTACAGCCATTTAYGTAGAGCAACCAAAAGGAAGCAGGAGCAATAGCCGATGTCCCAAACTTTCCCTTGAAGCMCATAACCAAGTRTGACACTGGTTTGGAGAGCAGCACTTCGAGCAGAATGTATTTTTAACAGGGAGACTGTTTGTTTAGATCTTCTGTACTTCCTTAGCTGTAACTCAAAAGCAGACGCAGGAGTTTTTCCCACCATTAAAATAACCAAAGTTTTAGAATAAAGAATTACATGAATTAAAATATCTTCAGCTCATGATGGTCTTTCTCCTTACTGGTCGGTGTCAGAGACACAACAGCAAGCAACTCATCCTGTACCTCAAGRTGTCCTTTTTCTTGCAGTAGTTATGGCACACAATACAGCTCTAGGAGAACAGATGAAAAAAGCTCAACTTATTTCACAACCAAAGAGTGAATCCTCTCTTCTGCTAATTTTTTCTCTAGTAGAACGTATCTACTCTGCAATAGAGTTTAGCCTTGTACCGATGCAAGAAGAGAGACAAAGAATTATGAAGCTATGAATCCCATTAGCATTAAAATGCAGCTATGGAGACAAGGGGATTTTATGGAGATAAGATATTTTTTGAAAGAGTACTAGGAGAAGGAAAAAATTTCTTAAAAGAAATGCGAAGCACACATTTTTCATAGACCTGGAATCCACAGCACATTATAAAACTGAATTTGTTGCTGTTGTTTTTACTTTACAGCATTAATCACTAAAGGCTTGCTTAGGTGGGCAGGAAAAATCAATTTTCCATTGTATTAACTTCACACAATTTAAGAAGCCTTTCAAGACCCACATAAATGCAAGTAAACACCTCTGAGCCCAGCCGGTGCCGTGCCAGCCGGGGCACACAACCAGCCGGACCTGCCTCCTGCAGACCTCCCCGCGCCGCCTCGGTCACCGCGGCTCCGGCCACCCGACGTCTGGTTTAAAGCCCGTAGGAAATGGGCATCTCCAGAACGCTGCTTCCAGTGTTGCGGAGGTGCGATCCGGTTTAATCCCATGTCCTCGCACAAGCGGTAGAGTTCACAGGCGAAGCAAACGCACCGTGCGGAGGCACAGACAAAAGGGGCCGGCGCGGGTGACAGCGGGGAGCGGTGTCCTCTGAGCCACCTCCTGGCTGCACCCCACAGGACATGGTTTGGTGGGCATGGGCACTGAGCTGATGGCTGGGCTCGATGATCTTAGAGGTCTTTTCCAACCTTAATGATTCTGTGATTCTATGTCTCTGAGGACAATGACAGCCTGTTCATAAATCCCGCTGGCAGCAAGCATAACGGGCCAACTACCGTTCAGGGGCAGGAGATACCTCCTCAGAGGTACTTGGTTCTGTGCAGCTTCTGCTGGATGGGGTACTTGAAAAAACAGTGTTGAGAAAAGCCACTGCACACCCCGATACTGCCGGGAAGGGGAGGAGAGACTCGCCCCGCACCCCAGAGGCTGCCTGGGCAGCGGGCAGTAAGCGTCTTCATGGGTCAGTCCTAGGATCCCGAGTCTTGGGATTTTTCTGACTTTGATGTATGCTGAATAAACAAAGATGTTTGTTTATCTCAACACCCTGGCCTGCCCAGTCTCCCCATTAAGGTTTGACTAGAACCAGGATGGGGGACAAAGGTAAGTACCAGAAAGGTTCAGTGCAGATATTTAACAAATTTCTTCCGCATTTGCAAAAGCTTATGTGCATTTACGATACAGGAATATTACTCCAGCGACAACATGTTACCTTTACTCAATTCTTAGTAAAATTATCTTATTACAATGCGAAGGAACAGATGGATTTGGTGCATGCACCTGGAGATAAACAAACCTAAGTCAGGTGTATGCAGAAACATGCATCAGGGCTTTTGAATTTTACTGTTCAGTCCCCCAGACAACCACATCTTCATACTATATATATATACACACATTGCTTTAGCACATAAACAGCGTAGACTAAGAACCAAACTGATGGTTGTGTATATGCAAGATTCCTAATACCCGGCTTGCCTTTTACAAATTAACACAGGTAGGATATGCAATTGCTCCAGCAAAGAACAGACACTTGAACTGCTCCAAAAGGGGAAAACAAAACAAAAAAACCCAAACCCCCTCTTGTCTTGTATAATTTAGATTTTGACTAATGAGAAATCAGAGAAGAAAACACCCCTGTGGACTTACTGTTTATTTCCAGAACAAAAGCTCCCAAGGGGTCTTGAAGAAAACATCTGAAAAACAAAAGATGACCTCATAAGAGAGCCAGAAGAGCACATTGCTGAAATCCTACCCCATGTCACCTAGCAGAGAGTGGACTTCTGCTAGAAAGGCTCTGCACATCATTGCCATGTTAGCAGGAGCCAGTGCGAAAGGCACACACAGTGYGAAAGGCACACACAGTGCGAAAGCTGCTTCGGCATCGCATGGCGTTGTCACAGGTTTGTCCCCCCAGCCTGCCGCTGGGCTGTYCACTACCACTCCGTAAGCTGCTTGTACACAGCTTCGTGCAGAAACTATCCAGAAAACTGTTGTGAAACTTCAGTCTCACAAATGAGGCTCAGCTCGCACTTACCTCTAGAGGTATTTCCATGGAGTAATTATGCATTTTGGGTGGCTTGGGCACATATATGATTTTCCCTTTCTCAAATGCAATTACAGCTGCACAGAAACACAAAGAGATTTACGGATGAAACACCAGTAGAATCAATATATCAGATCAGGTGGAAGACCATGATTTTGAGCTGCTGCTGAACTATATTAAACCACCTAAATTAACTTAATTAGGTGTCAAAACAAGTCCGCTTGATATATAAGAGATATTTGTTTTAAAAAAAACTCAGGCCAGTTTAAAAAAGCAGGCTCAACTCCCAGTCAACAGAGCTCCTCCRATAAACTTTTAAAAGCTGCATATACCTTGAGATACAGGCCATCTCTGCAAAAGGTTTCTAGCTCTTCTCAAATTTATATTTAGATAACAGGGATGCCAATATTCAGCAATTTACAGACAAAAAACGAATCAGAAATATCAGTCAACAACTGATTCAAGAGAAAATAAGGAGAACATTTAGGATGCAAGCTTTACGTGCCTAAACTTCCTATAAGCCCTCAGTACCGCTGCAATTAGCTCTTCACAGATCTGGATGGAAGCAGCCACATCGGAAGACATTGAACTTTTCTTTCTATAAACATATATATAATAGCATATATGTATATATAGAGAACTTTGTCCCTCCCTGGGCTTCTTTCTCTTTTCCGTAAGTTTTTCACTTTCCGCACATTTAGGCAGCATTTAGAGCAGCTTCTCTGAACGAGCAGCAAGCGCTCCCACGGCGCGCTCTGCCCGCAGCCGGTGCCGGGTCGATGCGCGTGCGGCTGGAACGGGCGGGCTGAGCCGGGGTGCCCACGGTGCCACAGCCCACTGCGGACACCCGGACAGGAGGGGAAAGCACCAGGGCATCTCCCACCAGCGTTATCAGGTGCACAAAGACATTGAAAAGGAGCATCACTTACCATTTTTATGGTGCAGCAACCTCCTATGCCCAAAGGAAAAGCAGCTTGAAAGTATTTTAGGTGTCTGAAACACATGAGAATGTTATTCCATTCCAGGCTCAGAGATTTAAGCTTAAGTCAGGGGAAAAAAAACTCGGCCTGGATTGTTTTTCCTTTTAGCGGTGGCAGAATCTCACCCATGCTGTCACACGTTGTTTCAGAGATGTTGTTATTCATTAGCACTGCAGGACTGAGCAGAGATCTCCTCCTCGGCTAGAGATGGGGCACAGAAGGGTAATGCATGCTGCTCAGGAGGGTTTAAGGTGTAACAAAACCACAGTTGGCTCTGCTCCCGGCAGGGACCCGTTTGCTGCAGCCCTGGAGAGGTGACATGCTCGTGGTCAGGAGGACAAACCAAGGTTCTGCCCTGCTTCAGCAGTGTGGGTGTGCAGAAGGGGGTCTCACCAAGCACATGCTCCAGGTCTACAACCAGAGGAGCCGAGTGAGAAAAATTCCTTTTTTCTTCCTCGTGGCTCTAGGGAACATAATCAGAAATGAGCTTTTTAACTCAAACAGGATGTTGGTTCTTAATGTGGCTTCCACGCTGACATCAATATCGCTGCAGACAAAGTGAAACTATTATGAGACAAACCAAACCATTATCAGACAAAAGCAATTGAGAGAAATAAGAGAGCTGATCATCAGGAGACGATTTGAGCCCAATTTAATGTTTTTAAGTGCTGCCTCCAGGCTGCTGCCTCAGGCGAGGGCAGTCTTTGCAAGCCCGTGAACGGGAAGCCACAGCCGGCTTCACGCCACAGCTGCCCCCGGGCCAGCCAAGCCCACCACCACCAGCCCGGTTCGAAGGGCTCGTTGCTGAGAGCCCGCCCCGGGRAGGTGCGGACCCGGGGGCCGCGGCCGAGGAGCCCCCCGCAGCGGGSGTTCCTCCCCCGGTCCCTGCGCCCCAGCCTCCCCGTCCGCAGGGCCGCCCGGGTCTCGCGGCGTGGTGGGAACTCCGTGTGTACCGAAACCAGAGCGCTTTCCCCCTCTCAGGGGTAGGGCCAAAGCCGCTCAGCAAAATAGGTGGCTGTRAGTTAGTCTAAAACAGAAAACGGTTCACACCTAATGACAGGCTGCGGAGAAGCAAACAGTAGGACAGTATCGTGGRGAGCTGGCATCTGTGCAAGTCACTGCCCGGGCAGAGGCAGAGGCGAACCTGCCAAGAAGAATTTAAAATCAAAATATTCTCAGCGGGTGACACTGCGATRCACAGAGACATGGAGGAAACCTTTCTCAGGGCACCTGAACAAATAGCTATTCTGCTGGAAATAAATCCAAAACAAAGGTGGTAGRTAGACAATAAAAGCCGTTGACAGGCCTTAGCACAGGGCTCTGGCCCACACAGACTTTTCTGCATGTGAAAAATCAGCGGCACTCACCTCGGGCTTATTTTGACATCTACCAGTCGTGCATCACGGGCGCAGTCCCCGACGCCGACCGCRCTGTTATCCGGCGAGCGGCCTGCAGCAGGACCGGCGTGCCGCGGTTTAACCCGACAGCCGTCGTGCCGGGGATGAGGCACTTCCACCGCGGAGGCAAAGCCACGCCGGGTACCTGCCGTGCACCACTGCAGCTCCTGAGAGCTGCTCTCTGTAGGAAAAGGCAGCATTAAACCCCACTTCCCTCAAGAGCTACCATCGCTGCTCCCCTTCCCGGAGCCCTTCTTAGCTCTTCACCCTCTACCATTTTTTGGGACTCTGCACATATCTTAACGAGAAGGGACTGAGGTAGAGTGTTTCATTTGTGCAAAGTTTCTTGATGAAAAATTTCATTTGTTCTCCCTCCTCTTGCCCTTGCAGAAGCCTTCGTTATACTTTTCTTATGCAGCTGAAAGAAATTCAAACTCTATCAAGTACCAAAGATACTGAGAAGACCAGAAAAAAAACCACCTTGACCCCAACTCCAGGGACACACTTGGCCTTGACTGGAAGAATTGTAACATTCGTGATGTACAAGCTGTGGAACAAGACAAGAAAAGATGAGCAAACGTATTTAGTCTCAGAGCATCCAGCAAAGCAGCTCCTGMAGGGCCCTTTATTTGCTTTTAAAACATCAACAATAACACCAAAAAGAAAAAAACCAAAACCACCCCMAAAACCACCCACCCCCAAAAACCACAGTTGAAGCTGCAGCACAGCAGAAGGAACTGTCCCTAAACAGCCCTGGCAGGAAGCGAAATGCAGAGAGAGAGGATGGAGAGAAACGAGGCTGGCTTTTGCAAGGCAAGTGTCCAAGGCTGCATCTTTTCTTGCCAAACAACAGACACATTTATTCAATAAAATAGCTTTTTTGCGTTTTTTTGCCTTGTCATTTCTCCCCAGATAATCCCTTGTAGATGGGGTCTCGACTTCAAGTTGTTTGCAAAAGCCTCTCCCTCAACTAGCTTGTTGATCCTGCCGGCAGGCTGTAAGGGATGTGCTCAACACCCCTTTGSTGATCACATAAGCTCCTCCTGCAGCCCCAGTTTTGCTCTGATGCACACAACGCTCACTGCAGAGACACCTCAGTCTACAGCTGGGCCCTGAGACATTGCCAGAAGACACAGAATCATGCAGAAGCCTTTTCTGTGTTTGCCACTCACCCTTCGATAGCTACTGAGTCCACCTTTAGCTCTGGGAAGGTGAATTTGCTCATTCAAACTCAAAAAGGATGTTTGTTGAATCTTCACAAGCTGTAAAGAAAAGCACCGTCATCAGGACTAATGCTCCAGGTGCTGACCTGTGACTACGGAAGGGCACCTACGCTACCATTGCCTCACTTCTCTCACGGGGGCAACACTCCAAGGAAGCACGGCGCAGGCTCCCTGCTTCCAGCCAGGTGAAGCTGCACGCAATACAATGCAGATTTCTGGATGCATGCAGGTGCACCCAAGGAAGCAGAGAGACATTTGTGTTTTTAATTCAAGTGGATTGCAGCTCAAAAATAGCTGATGCTGTGGGATAGATGAAAAAAAAACGAGTCCTTCAAAACTCAGTGGGGCTGAGGAGGAGGGAGTCTACAAAACAAGGCTGGCTTAGTTTCCTAAAAGAGATGACATTCCAAATGAGYGGGACTTTAATAGGCGCATAAACAAGCAGAGCAGCGAGGAAAGGGACATGGAGAAATGCTTATACAATGTGCAGAATGGCTGGGATAAAACTGTAAAGGTTCAACTCACCCTTCTCTTATGTTTCTTGAGAGATGATGGCGCTTTCTGCATTTGAACCTTGCRGTGACATCGGCAGACCGCACAGGAGGAAGACTCAGACCATCATCTTCAGTCTTAATAACCTGCCGGTGACACTCCCAAGGTATTCTCCCTTTGCTCACCTTTCTCTCTAATAATTCAGACAGGCCGACAGGCTTACCCAGCTATTCAGAGAAGTGAGTAAAAAGCCCTACAAATATTTAAGATATCATAACTTATCTTTTTACATTTTCTCTAGAATAATCCACCCAACATCAGCAATTTCAGGGTCTGAAATAGCAACTCAGAATTGCCTTGCAAACTCTTTGAAGTGTACTGTTAAATAATGTGAACCTATTTTTACTTAACCCAGCCTGGTCTGTGCAGGGAACTCTCCCTTACGCAGGGTGGAAGCCAGAGGTTCTTCCCCCAGACAACTACTCCAAAATCCAGCCCTGGCAGCAGCTATTCACACTGCAGCCATCCGACAAACCGCTCTGGGTGCGCCTCGGAAAACCCAATCCGCAAAGCTTGTCCGTGCAAGTGCTTCATCGTGTGCTGTTGTGACTCTCGATTCCCCAAAACATGAAGCAAAGATCATTTTGTACAAAACATTCATAATAAATACAGCTAACATTAAAAAATAATAACCCTTGCCGGGTTGCTTTACTCTTATCTCTAATGATGAGAAAAAAATATGCTTATTTCTGAGAAGCTGAGCGGTGAGATCTGGATACCAAATAGCCCCACAGCACAAAGCACAGTTAAAGCTGCCGCCTGACTTGTGTCAACTTAAACCCCGAGTTGCTTATTTGTCCGACCAGGCACTAGAAGATTTGCACATCCGAGGCCATCAGTGGTCTGCTGCAGCCAGTTTTGTTTCGCAGGTGCCCGGCCAGGCCGGAGCTTTAAGCCCCGGATCTCTGCAGTGGCAGTGCCGGTTGCTGAGCCGCAGCTCGGGGTACCYGAGCGTACCCCGGTTTGTGATGGCAAACAAGGCAGCTGCCTGCGTCGGTGCTCCCGCGGTCTCCTTCCTTCCTCAAATACAGCTCATGTGCACGTACACGGTTTACACACAGAACTCACCTCCCTGGTGTCTGCCAGAATTGTTCGGAAGGATTCGATAGATAATTCTTCTGGAATAAAACACGGCTCAGTGGGTTTGTTCGCGTTGCCCGCGCGGGAGGGGGACAGCTTCCCCGCAGGCAGAGCCAGCTCCCGGCACGCGAACAGGGGCAGGAGCCAAGCTGGCCCCAGGGAGACAAAATGCTCTGGCCGTCGGCTGGTCCCCGGCAGACCCACGGGGGCTGGCGGCAGTGGTGTTGTCAGGACCATTGCCAAGGCTCCACTTAGTTCCCAAGCTTCAAGTGATTTCACAAACAATATTTTTCTAGAAAAGGGATAATTATGAACTGATAAAATACAAAGGCACACTGTGCAGTACAAAGCATTGTTCCACCGCTTGTGTTTACCTTTGTGTTCAACACCGTATGTGCGGTACAGCTCAGGCTTAGATAAAAAAAAGYAACATCAATTACGTGTTAAAAGAAGGTACGTATCTGTTCCTCATCAAGCATTTCCCCCATAACTCTAAATGCGGAGGAGAGGAAGCATTTACAGGCATCCCTTTCTTCCCCTACAACCAAAAAGACGACCCGGGCCCCGGCGTGACGCCCGCCTGCCTCCAAGAGCCGCTCCTCKGCCCCGGCTGGGGGAAGCGCTTCCCCCTGCTCCCCACCGACCCTTTTCAAGGCTGCAATCCGGCCTTGCTGCTGCTCACAGCCGTGATGGAGCRGAAGCTGCCACATGTTTAAGCTTTCCTAACTGTCCCCTACGGTCTACTAAGTATAATTACCAAATAATGTGCGCAAACGTGAATGTGTCCTTGGCAAGCAGGGTGCCGCCATGGAAGGGACACCAGCCGCTCAGCTCCCTCTCTTGCCGAGGGTCTCTGGCCASCCACCACCACCACAATTCCTCCTCATCTGGCACGTGCTCGCAGAACACCGTGCAACGCTCCGATTTCCCCTGAGCAAAGCTGCTGACAGGTTGCTGCTCAGGATTTTAGGCAATAAAAATAACAAACTATCAGTGTTTTAAGGACCAAGTGTTCAGAGGAAGGATTATGAGCCCGTACAAACGGTGCATTTGCACTTCACGCCAGCTGCTTCCCTGTATAAATCCGTACGGCCAGGTCTCTCCCCCCGAGTCTCACCTGCGGGTCTCCCCCCTCAGAGCCCGTGGCCCCATTCTGCCCCAGGGCCAGCGCCACGGGACGGAGCTGCGGCAGACGACCACCCTCCACGCCTGCAATGCCACGGGGACCAAAAAGGAGGATCACAAGGCCAGGGCGAGGACTGCGAAGGAGACATTTTAGCCACTGATAAAAATAAAGGTCACAAGTCCTTTTCTTGCCCGCACACCCCTGCTCTTTCCACCAGTCCCGTACCTGCCCCCAGCAGATTTCACGCACGGAAAAGGGACGGAGGCAGCGACACGCCAGCGCTGTTTGTCAGCTCTGAGCAACCTGCTCAGCCAGTCCTCAGTGAGCTTGGTTTTCATCATCCGTGGTTTTAAATAATCTAATCCACGGAACATCTCCGCTTTCCCCAGATCCTGGGAGGCCGGCACACCCGCACCAGGCACCTGAAAACCCAGCCAAGACGGGGCAAGGCTGCGGTGGCTGCTGCCCGACGACGCCGGCGTCCTGCGACACGCACACCCTCTCGGCAACGGTCKGCTGGGGATGGGAGCTCCACGGAACTGCCCACCTGCACCCTGGGGCTCAAGGGTTAGTTCAGTTGCTAATAGTTGCAATTATTGTAAACGTGAAGATTGCTGTAAACATTCCTGATCAAAAGTGACAATGTGAGGTAACCAGAACTGCAGCATTTTCCCACCATTTTTAATTCTATTTTGGCCAGGTTGAAATTAATTTTTACTTGCTAGAACTCTAAAATTTAAGTGTCTGCCCCTAAAATGTGGCTGAATCCAGTTTTGTTTGCCCAAAGAGCAACAGATCATAGAATCATACAACGGTTTGGGTTGGAAGGGACCTTAAAGATCATCTAGTTCCAACCCCGCTGCCAGGGGCAGGGACACCTCCCACTAGACCACGTTGCTCAAAGCCCCATCCAACCTGGCCTGGAACACTTCCAGGGGTGGGGCACCCACAACTTCTCT
>JASVER010000090.1:3079378-3106607 GCA_030449065.1 Oceanodroma leucorhoa | reverse complement strand
ACCCATGTGCAGGACCTTGCACTTGGCCCTGTTGAACTTCATGAGGTTCACACAGGCCCACTTCTCAAACCTGTCAAGGTCCTTCTGGACAACATCCCTTCCCTCCAGCATGTTGACCACACCACACAGCTCAGGGTCATCGGCAAACTTGCTGAGGGTGCACTTGATCCCACTGTCCACGTCGCCGACAAAGATGTTGAACAGCGCCGGTCCCAGTACCGACCCCTAAGGAACACAACTCGTCACTGGTCTCCACCTGGACATCGAGCCATTGACCGCAACTCTTTMAGTGCRACCATCCAGCCAATTCCTTATCCACCGGGTGGTCCATCCRTCAAATCCATGTCTCTCCAATTTAGAGACAAGGATGTCATGYGGGACAGTGTCAAATGCTTTGCACAAGTCCAGTCCCTCCAACAGATATCGGGGTGGTTGAAGTCCCCCATGAGGACYAGGGCTTGTGAATGTGWGGCTGCTCCTACCTGTCTATAGAGGGCCTCCTCCGCTCGGTCTTCCTGGTCGGGTGGCCTGTAGCAGACCCCCACCATAATGTCACCTGATCTTACAACATCTTAGGAGATCAAAAGCTAGAGGCCAAAGTAACTAACACTTTGGGGACAGGGCAATTAAAAATAAACAGAAATGTATTTCTTTCCTTTTTAACATATATACATAAGTAGGAACCTACTGTAGGGGCTGTCAGGGACCCTTCAGAGCCACAGACTGTTTCTGCACTTGCCTCATTTCAGCCCTTTCAGTGTTTGCACGGCACAAGCTCTGGATCTGCTGGCTGGAATCAAATCCTGCTCCCTGATCTCCCACAACAACTGACCAAAGACTAAAAGTAGTTCTAAGAATGAAACCCTTTTGGTAGGAACCAGGCACCCTCCTACACTTTCAAATAAGAATATATAGAGTATAAACAAACCACAAGTTAATTATAAAAYCAGTCATAGCAGCTAATAAAACCCTGGGAGGTAAATATCTGCTCAAGTGAGATTATTCTGCCACAGAGCCAAGGTCCCACTTCACAAAGGCCAGCTGATATTAACGGGCGAGTATTCCGTGTGGTTGTACCTTCGTATCTCCCTGACAGCTTCCACAGTCTGACATGCAGTTGCTGCTGAAGTAACGATAAGCCTGAGACTTTTTATATACAAAATGTGAGATATGTTCTTCAAATGACCCTCCAAGAGCTCAGAAGCTCTGAAGGACCCAGGGATGAAATCCAACCATTCACAATCTGCTGAACAGATAAAATAAAATTAATTCATGAAGATTCTCACTAAGGACAAGCTCAACAATTTATGGAGGTTCTTGTCAGTTTAATCTTTACATCTTCTCCACTATCTAAATTATTTCTGTAGGAATTGTCACCGTGACTTTAAGAAACTGCAAGAAAGTTATCTGCCCMMMAAAAAAAAAAAAGAGGGGATCCCTTCAGGGATGTGGACAGCAATAACAAACCACTTGTGGGGTTCAGTGGTTCACAGCAACTATTAGACCCAAATCTACAACTCTCGGACACAGCACGGATCTGTTGAGCACAATCTTGTTTAGAGATTTGCCTGATGTAAAGTCAGGACCCCGCTGGACCATACTTCTGCATTCAGCACAGGTAAGTATTTTAGTTTAGTTTCCTCCTGAACATACTCTAATCCTCCTTAATGCCCAGTCAGGAAGAGCCGGTCATTAGCATCTGTAGACATGGCCTGGGCAACCGCACTCACCTTTACAGTGCTCTGCCCAGGAGTTGCCCAGCCCCCTCCTTTCTTACCTACCGCTGAAGCGCAAACGCCGCCGTCCTCAGAACCGGTCATTAGGAGAGCTGTGTCAGGATTTTGCTCACATTTCTGTTGTAAAACCGCCCAGAAGGGAGGACACGGAGCGACTCATGCGTTGTCTGCTCTGCCTCCTCTGTGAGCAGTGGGTGGGCTGCAGAGCAGGACCAACACTTCCAACCCTTCCAACAGCTGCTGCCTCACCCCTTAGATCTTTCTGCCGGTTTTGCTCATTTTGTTTTTGCTAAAACTTCAGTTTTAGCAGCAGCTCTCTGGTTCTTGAGAGAATCAACACATATCTTGACATTTTCACCTTCTGCTGGCTGGGCTGTCTGTAAATGTCAGAAGCATCATCACATGCCCAAAGCTCCTACACTTCAAATCATAGCCCACAGACCATCACAGTCCTGCTTTTATCTGAAGTACATTCTGCACGTTTGAAGTCCGTGACAGCGCCTTTTGAGGGGTATTATTTCTTTCAAGATTAAGCATAAGAGAATGTCTTCTAAAGACAGATTCTGCAGCAACTTTACTGAGATATAGAACAGCCAGAATTAGAAAGCTATGCTGCTGACCAAGACCAGGCAGAGAGAGAAGCAAGAATGCTAGGAGGTGATGCTTCTTCATKTCTAAAAGAATCTATTGCTTGGGAGCAGGATTCGTGGAGAAGAAGCAACAGTGCTYACACAGTGAGCACAGTTTGCATCAAGCCCGAGTGTGCTCCAGCTCTTACCTAAATCACAGAACCAGACTCGCTGATGCCCTTTTGCTTGAGCAGTTTCTTCTCCTTTGGGCTGCTTCATGACAAGTGAAGCAGATGCCAAGTCTCAAAAAGTAAGAGCAGGAAGCAGAAGCCTCCAGCACCTTGAGGCATCCTGTAAGACCGGCTATATGAGCCCACCCAGCACGTTTTCCTCTCATCAGCCTCACTTGTAGCCTGCACAAAACCTTCCCGTTTCTTTTGCATACTTCTCATGGATTCCTCTTGATTCTCAGTAAATGCCCGACCATCGGAAATGAGTCATGTTTCATCCTGAAAGCCTCTACTGGTRTTTTCTACCATCTTTCTTTCATCATGCTGCCTTTAATACCATTCATTGGCTCCAATAATAAGCCCTAAGAGCAAAACAGTATCCACTAGTAGAAGCACTTGGAAAAGTTGAATCGCTTGTTTAGAGACACGCCTGGCAGGATGGCTACAGTGGTTTCCACTAGAGTGAACTATAATGGCTCCACTGAGAATAGAACAGAGCCATCAGCTCAGCACAGGATCAACTCCACATCCAAACACTGTTCATTAGAATACCAAGAAATTGAAATCCCCTCCTACTTTTGTCAAAATCAACTGCTGTGGGAAACCTAAGGTAAAGAACATGATGCATTTGCAAAGCATGCAACAGTCCCGCTCAGGTGCTAGCAGTGCTGTCTGGAAGCTGCAGGAGATTCTGAGCACCAACATGTAAATCAGAGCACTGAGTGAGTCATGATCAGTTTTAATCTAAATTTGTTCCATTGATGTGGCAGAAGATTTGTTCCACATCAAGCTGTTTATGTTATGATATGCAAGTGAGCAGATTTAGCTCATGTTTCAGTCTGCTAGAAACCAAGATATTTCTTAGAAACACGGTCCATTTAATTCTACTTGGTTTTTACTGCTGGAATACTGTTAATATGCATACTGCTTTTATTTGGATAACTTCTCCATCACTGTTCAACTAGTTTCTAGTGGGCACTTCTCCAAAACTGTAATACCCCTGCAAATAYTCACCGTGGTCCCAGCTCAGGAAAGGCTAAAGACAGACAGGACTGCAGAACAGTGATAAAGCATAATGTAATAAATCTCCATGTGTTAATCAGCACTGATGAGAAACAAATTTAACTTTTAAAAAAATTTGTTAAGTAAGCATAAGTGTAATCTGATGAGCTGGACAACGTATAATGTGAGTGCCTGCATGAACCAAACAAAGCGTTCATTAGAAGAACTGGCAATGCCATAACCCAGAGAGAGAGGGAGCAGCTGCCTGTGCACACCCAGGTCTCGGATATGCCTAAGCCATTAGAAATGGGACGATTTCACCACAGATGCATCAGGAGACCAGCTCACGTTTCCAGCACTGGAAGACATGCRTCTTGCACAGTTCCCTCCAGCGTTACAGAAGGACGCCTTTGCGTCCCTGATGGATTGCACAGCCAGGGCTCGTGCAGCTGTCCCCAGGAGGAGAGGGTGCACTCCACCACCCCGATCTCATCAGTTACGCACCAACTCTTTGTAACGTGCAACTTCAGAACTATTCATTAGACAAATTCATAAATGAGAATGAAGAACAAACTCATTACTAGYTCTTGATGGAGACAGGACATGATAGCCATCAGACAAATGTAGCGGCACGATAACTGGATTAGGAGATCCATAAATACAGCTTGTTGGAGTTGTAGGCTCTGTAACAATTTTAAAGCGGAAAGGAAACAGTGCCTTCAGGACATCCRCAGTGCTGTGTTAGTAGTGAGTGCCATTAAAGCCTAGCATACACCAAAACACTCTGTCAGGCAGAGTCTGTCTAAATCATCGTCTCCTTGCAGGTACGTTGAGRAGGATTTCTCTTCTCCCACCCATGCCCCTCGTTCACTGGAAAGTATGAAGAAGTTGCTTACTGTACTGTAACAGGCATCAGCAACAGGACAACGGTCCATCAGTATATTCCTGCCAGGAATGCTCTGCAGACAAAAGTGATCCATCAGGTACAACACAGTAAAACAGCGTTAACATGCAACAAACATCGTGAGGCCAAAAAGACAGGGAATCAGAAGGCAGAAAAATTCTAATTGTATGAATGCTACTTAATTATTTCTAAGGTTACAAGAGAACCCTGACAGAATATAGGCTTTATATAGCAGCCTTTGCAGAAATTTCTACCACACTKACCACAATTCTGCCCTGCTGCTAGAACTGTAATGCCATTAATGCCGACCAGCATCAAATGGCTGATTAAGACACAAATCTAAATATTACTAATAAAACTGCAAGTGTCAGAAATAATAGCCATTATAAGCATATATGATTTCAGCTGCAGAATGGAGAAAAAAGAACTTTTATGGTGTCTTGCCAATAACATTTATCTCTGGGGAACCATCAAAACAGAGGATGCCTCTCTCTAAAGCAATCACTGATGGCCTTTGAGCAAAGAAMATACACAGCTATGCAGGAGAATTACCGCAGGTCATTTGAAACACGTTGCAGACTCTCAGCGAAGGCTGTGCAGGACAGGTCTGTGTGTCTGTCTGAAAGGGTCTACGTGAAGGAGGGGAGTTCCAGGGTAAGTAGAGGGGGCACAAAAGGGAGAGTTACAGAAAATCAGAGAATATTAAAGAAGAGAGATTGGATAAAAAGAAGGCAAGGCAAAGAAAGGAACAAAGGAGAGACGTTTATAAAAGTATCCAAACTTTGAACCTCTGTAATGGTCAGACAGAAACTCCTGACCTAAACAGGTTTAGAAAAAAGCCTCCATCCAGACAGTGAAGCTCAATTGATTAGATCCATACCCAGGTAAAAAATTATTACAGAAGAGCAGGGGCCATTGCTGGCCTTCACTTCATGCAAAGCTAATGCTGCATGCAAGTGCTATGCAAATTCTTAACTGTTCCCAGAAGGAAAACCAGAGAAACCCAGCACACAGCTGGTCCCTTCYCTCCTTTCTGAGGAATAAGAGAGGAAGAGAAAATCTCCTTTTGCAGTGGGCTGGCAGTAGGCTTTTGGAAACTGTTAAAGACTGCAACGAGAAGGAAAGACAAAGATGCATGATATCACGATCCAAGCAGAAAAGGCAGCAAAGAACAAGATGTGGAAAGAGCAGCTGAGGAGAAGGATCCAGCRTGTGCTCTTCCTGCAGGCTGGAACAACTGTGAAGCAAAAGTCAAATGCAACCGCTCTTCATACGAYCCCTTGGACAGCACAACAGCCAGGACCGCGCTCTGGCAAGTAATATAGTCGGTGATTTACAACCTAAAACCAGAGAGTCCTAACAGAAAAATAACAGCTTGTCAGTGTAAGCGATGGTGCTTGCAGAGGCCTGCCAGCCTCTCGGAGCAACTGCTGCCAAGGAAAAGGAACGACCAGCCTGGGCCATGGGCTCTTCTGCCAGGAGGGAGGCAGAGGGTGCTCCGGTTTTGCGTTGGGGTGGTTGGTTTCTCTGGTTTACATCCCCCAGAGCAGGAGGCTCAGACCCCCAACAGGCACTTTCCAGATCAGTAGCACCTGGTACCCTAATGGAAGAAACACAGTTACTGCTAAAAACTAGAACATTGGCAAAAAAGGAGGCGAACACTGTGAGCACAGGCGAAGGAGGAAGCACTCAGCCAACTGATTAACAACCCGGATCAACTTTTGGCTTTGAAAGGGGCCCAAACAAGAAGCTCACACCTAAATCATGTACCAAGATGCTTGGAAATTACTATCTCCTTGCACTAGAGAAAACTGCTTTGCAAACAGAAAAGGCATTTCTAGACGGAGCCTCTTTTGGACTGGCCTCCTCCATCCCCTCGCCACGAAGCACACAGGAGGGATGGCTCTGAGGAGCAGTTCTGGCCCTGCAGCACGGTCCCAGGTTTGCTCAGTTGCTAAAAAAAGCAACCATGGTTTGAAAGGATGCAGGTGTATAGATTAACAGCAGCAATGGGCCCCCAAACAAACAATTTAAACAACCAACAGCACACCTCAAATGCCAAATTCTGAATATTTGGGGATAGTCAAGAATTTGGAAGCCACTCACGGGCTGAAATTCCTTCATATACAAAGCTTATGTGCAAATAACAAAACAAAAATTCCGCAGAGATGACCCAGGTTAATCCCAGCATATAAATCTTTCCCTGAAAACCGTACACAAAACCCTGGGCTGGTCACAGCACAAACGAAAGCCCAACAGTACCACCTGGTGGCAATCCTCTTCTGCTACAGCCAGAAGCAGAAAAATCATTAAATTCATTCAGCATGTTAAAACAAGACGTTTTTAAACGGTGGCAGAGCATTACACCACCCTCAGAATTCACTCCCGTACACCGAGAGGGACCACCAGAAGCTTTGGCTTTAAAAACCACAAGTTTKTCAGAAGCACAGAGAAACTACTTTCTTAGGGAGAAAGGCAACAAGCCCACGTGCAGAATAGTCTTCAATCACCGCAMCATCTCCTTTAAGTTCATCTGTACAGATACAGGAGAAGATTTTTTTTTTTTAGTAAGGCAAGACAAAATTTACAGACTGATGAATTATGACAGACACAGAAGACTCAACATTATCCTATCCACCAGCATCMAAACCAGAGGAGTTTAAGAGTCCAGGTGCCAGCAATTGGGATTTTAGACTCTTGGAAGCGGTAATTTAACACTCACATCTTTTGGTATTGCAGAATTGTTTGGACAGGTGAAACCGCAGAGACCCACAATTTCCAGGCAGACATTATTCAGCCCACGTTGCTGAAGAGCAGAGCATAGCCCAAATAGGTAAAACAGAGAGGAAACAGTGATTACTGAGGGTGAAGAAAACAGCGCAAACAATACAGCTGTAGGTAAAAAAAGATGTCAGATGTCTCCCAACTTTATAGCAGACCAGATACAGAAACATGCTTGGATAATTGCCAGCATGCTAAAKAGCAGCTATGGGGCTTTCTGCTGTACCCCATTAGCTTTCAGGAGATGGTGGATCGCTGCCAGACTAAATGCATTATGAAAGCAGAGAAGGGGGATGGGAGAATGCAGAGCCACGAGAGGGGAAAAAGTGAGAAACAGGAATGAAAAAGAGGAGAGAGATGCATATAAAGAAGAGACACAATCAAGGAGTGTGAACAACAAAAGAAAGAGATGGGAAGCAAGGGAAAACGGGAATTCAAATGGTGGGAAAGTTGAGTAATATTTGCAAGAAAAAGCAGAGAAATAGGACTGAAAGGTGAACCAGGAGGCTGAGGGAGGTGATTGACCAGGAAGATACGCGATTTGTGCAGGTGAGCAAGGAGACCTCAAGCATCCCTGTTAAACCAGCCCTTCCTTTCGGGGCTCCGTCCTGCTCCACTCGTCTGGGAAGGCAGAGCGCAAACACCCCCGTTCAGTACAACCCCCCTTCCTCCCACTGGAGRTCCAGCATCCTCCGCCACCTTACCCCGTTTCCCTGCAAACCCTGAGCCCCCCCCGGCCCCCCTCCTGCCGCAGCCTTCCTCATCCAACGCTCCCAAACTCAGYGCCAGCCCCGGGTCAGCCCAGCCTGAGCCCACCACAGCCCACCCACCGCCCGAGCCACCGCTCCGGCCGCCTCGTCCCCCCGCGCCCCGCTGCCAGCCCTGCCAAACCGCGGTGCTGGCAGACCACCAGTCCTCCCTGGGCCGTACAGCCCCGGGCCACTCCACGGCACGCGGGTTCCCGAGCCGAGGAGGAGGGTGCCTGGAGAGCCCCTTCCAAGCCAAGGGGATGCCTCCAAAGGACAGTGCTTCCTACAGTTTTCCTAGAGAAACCGATCCTGTCATACCCAATCGTTCTCCCGCTCTGCCGGAGCTGTCCTCATAYAGCCTGAAACAACTTTCAAAAGCTTCATTTATTTGCAGGTTAAAAAAAATAAAAACCCAAAACCAATAAATCATAAAAAAAGAGTGAGCTCCTTCCACATTTTCTCCACAACTCATGCTTCCCAGCACCTCAAAGTTTGGTACCAGCATATTCTACCTGGAAAGAAGAGAATGTTAAAATACCAGCAGCATTGCCTGATAGCATTGTGCAATGGATAAATTACAGAACAGAGGCAGAGACCTGTCTTACCGGAGTTTGCCTGTGTTATTTTAATGGAAGCCAAGTAAGCATCGTGGCTCCCTTATCAGTGGCTGAGCAGGAGGCAACAAGCTTGAGCTCAGGAATGAACTTTATCTGGTAGCACCAGTTCCCAAGGAGTGCCTGCAAAAGAGGAAAGATTTCACTTAATGACACTGTGGTTTAAGCCTCGATGTGTTTTACTGCAAACACCTTGCTTTTAGGGGAGGAGGTGGGATGGGAAGAGTCCATTCAGTCTAGTCCACTGTTTCTGCTTCTTCAGAAAAGAAAGAGTCCAGCGGAACATAGGCAGTAAACGTCAGTCTGAAGAGACGCAGAAAACAGGAGGGAGTGGAGGGGACTGGCCACGGAAGGTGGAGAAAAGAGAAACACTGGAGAGAGAGAAACACAATAGAAAGCCAAAGGAGAATAGAGGAGATAGAGCATTTCTGCGCATAACAGTGGTTCAGGGTAAGCAGACGACTGTGTGCATCATTCGCACTGAATAAAGGCCACGAGCGTGTCCTAACTGCACCAAGAGCAGTAACACCCCGCAGAGGGACTCCTCTCTCTACAACCCCGTGAGCAAAGGTTACGTGAAGAGGCATCAGCCGTCCRGGGCAGCGCGAGTGCCGCGTACAGCCAAGCGCCGGCGTCGTGCTCCGCGGAGCCGGCCCTCGGGGTGCGGGCAGCGCAGCGGCTCACAGCGCGCAGGCACCGGCTCCCGGGGGCACGGAAGGCGCAGGAGCGTCGGCAGCAAAGTACGATTCCCATTTTGGTATAGGAAGGTGGAAGCAAGGAGGGAAGTAGGAGTGCCACTGATCCACTGTTATTAATATTTCTATTGTGCCAGTAGCTTATGAGCAATAAAAATATTCAAGAACAGTTTTATGTGCGAGATTCACTGCCCGTTTGGGATAYACAGCCACAACAACGGTTTGCTGCACTGCCTTACAAGAAAAGGCTCGGAGGTCTTCTCTGTAAAGTACAGAGTTCTTGAAGAGATGCGTCAGGTCTGCTGGCAGGAGACAAATGCATTGCCTGAAGATCTAGAAGAGAGTTACAAATGGTTGAAAAGTATATCTAAAATGGCAGAAGTGATGCCTAATTGTCTCCGTACCATTTAGGAGTGAGAAGTAAAAAATTAAACATAACATAAAAAGGCCTTACTACTTGCAAAACATGACTAAGCAGCGAATGGGAACCTGAATTAATCCATGAGTAACAAATCGGATTACCTGGAATTTGCCCCTGGGACTGCGTTGCACGCAGCAGCCACCCCAGACATGGTGACATGGTCAGTGTGGAGCTCAGTCCCCACAACTCAAAGCAAAAGTTCCCACCCCCAGCGCTGAGCAGAACCGTCTCTAAGCGTTGGGAGCAGAGCGCCTGGAAACAGCAAGCATCGTTTTACACCCCRGGGAATGCAACCGGAGCTCATGAGCGCTGGTTTTTTCCCCCCCTCAGGGACCTCTTTCGGAAAGGGAGGCACAGACGTCTGATCCAAAGTCCTGTTGTAAAGAAGTCATTCGCGCGTTTGGAGAAGCATCCCACCAGTAATCCAAGGCTGTGTCACAGCTGTCCCCTTCAACGAGGCAAAAGATCCCGTCACATTTGTTGTCACCAATATCAAGGAATTTGGTGCCAGGTCTGCAGAGAGAGATCCCATGACACAGGGCTAATGACACRCTGATGGCATCGTGGCTTCACACGCTTTTAACCTAAGGCATCCACAGCCATTTTGAGAGTGATTCACAAGCACGCACAGTATTAGACGTGCTAGTAAATACAAAAATCACGAACCAACTGACAAAGGCAAAGTTCCTTTGACTTGCAAGGCAAAGACACCGTGCACAGCCCCAGAACAGGTATTAGTTTTTGTAAATATTTGCCAATAGTTTCATCAGCAGATCCTACCTCCAGCAAGCTGACATTGCTCAGACCCACCACGTCAGCAACCCMCATCTTTTGATGTAGTCCTTGGTTAGTCTAGCCAAGCTGCAGAGAAGAAACTGGTTGTTTTCAGAATTCAAGCAAAAGGGTGCCGTCATCTGCCCCTCTGAACTTCACTGTTACTCAGTGAGAAACGGGCTTCCTCGTGCCTCTGCTCTTGGATGAACTCCGCCCCAAAAGAGCTGCAAGTCAAATGTTCTTCATCCACAATAACCTTTACAGAAAAACAAAAAGTTCAAGAAAAACTCTACAAACAACRTAAGCTTGAAGCTCACTAATGACAAAATGGAGAGAAACAGGAATCAAGGGTCTAATTGCACCTCTGCAGAATACAACCTCGATTCATTACCTTGTGCTCAGTCTAGAAGAGTTGACTTAGCAGGCAGTAATTTGAGCTGAGACTACATGCTTCTGTTTAAACAGACCCTCCTGGGAAATTAATGAAGAATTTTCCTTACGTGAACARTTGTTTGTTTTCCCTCTTACACTTCCTAAGAAGTCTTCAAGAGAGCAATGGCAATACAAAGGAGAAGTATTTCTCGCAGACTTCTTCAACCGCAAATTCATACACACTTCCACCACCTTGTGACATTGCTCCTGYCCTTGCTCTCTCAGCACCCATATTTGCTAACTTTGAAGTCATCTGGAAGGGTTTCACTCCATGGGCTCTCTCTGGATGGAAGAGAGAGAGTTGCAAGGCAAAGGAAAAAGGTGGGAGTGGGATGAAGTAGGAGAGGGGACATTGTGCTTTGATGAAGAGGCAAGCATACCCAAGGAGTTCATCATATTTCGCCTYACTGAAGAATCTTTAGGGCTGATTCTATAAGCCCTAAAGAATCAGAATCACTTGTTTTTTGAATCATAGAATGAAGAATGGAAGTAGAAGGGACCTCAGAGCAGGGGGGACCTAATCCAGCACCTGCCTACAGTTGGATTTTTATCTTTCTGCTAGATGTTTGTCAAACTTCTGCACTCTCCTTAGAAAGTCATGTTCTACTACTGCCCTGCCTTTAGTATTAGAAAGAAAAAAAAATTTGTCTAATGCGGAATTTAATTCCAGGAGTTTGTTCACCATGGACATGGCCAGACTCTTTTCTTTGCAACAGCTTCTCATGCATACAAAGACTTMAGTCTCTTCCTCCAACCTCAGTGTAGTCTTCTCTCTGGGTTAGATTAACCTCAGTTCTTTTAATCTTCCTAAATCGGCCATTTTACCTTTGTAAATCCAAATCCTGTGAAGGAGAATAGCTGTCATATCTTACATCCTGGTTTGCCTTTGTAACCGGCACAATCTACTAAATTCATGGTTTTACATACAATAGCCAAACCAGACTGATTAAACCCGAAARAGAACACATTTAAAGGAGTCATTTATCACCAAATCTATCACTTTATAGTAGACATTGTTCTTAAATGAGGGACCAGTTTATTAAGCCAATTTCATCAGTGAGGGTGCTCATGTTTTCTATTTGATGAAAAAATGAACGCTTAAGTAAAAGACATTTTTCATGGCAGCACAAGAGAACCATTTCAGTGGAAGACAAATACAGGCAGCTCTTAACGCAGGATTGTGCCTCAAAAATACCTTACAGTGGGATCATTTTCTTGGGCATTTTGGAGAGCAGGTATCTGCTGTCCAGCATGGTATCCTTGCTTCTGAATTTGGGTAGCACATAGTCCAGATACTTCTCCTGCAAGACAGTGATTTCATTTGCACAGTATCAAAGGGAGAGCAGGATTAATTATCTGAGGTTCTGTAGTGTTGACAGAGCAAGAATTATGGAAGACAGCTATGAAAATAAACACTGCCCTACCACCAGTAACAAACGATGTTCGATTTCTTTCTTTTTTTTTTTTTTTTTAAATAAATCAGGAAATTACTTTTGCAACTGCTACTCCTTAGCCCTCATCTTTCATCACAGAGGACAGTGTCATTACCCAGGCTATGAAGCATCACAGTCAATGTCAGTCTTCATAACATATCATCAATGTCTTTATTGTTAGTATTATCTATAATTTCTTTCATTGCCATGCAGAACTCATTCAAACCTGTGAAAACAAGCACTGCAAATCAAGACCTTGACTCAACCAGGTAATTCATAACTGAGAAAAAAAGACCATAAAGATGGCATGCTGTAATAGCGTTGTATCAAAGGTGAACCCCAAAAGAACCCTGCAGCACATTTCCACAGTTTCCAAATCAGCAAATGCATTTACTGGAAGTCTAAATGGTGCAGTTCATAGCCATTATGCACCCRGACAGGTATGGTATGCAGTTACTTTAAAATTGGCCATTTATACATGCTGCTTTCCAGTTTGCACATGTATCTGCAATGATTTTGCACATACAACAAACCACTACGTAAGTCAAATATTAAAATTGTGTTGTGAATACCAGTCACTAATCAAAACTTTCCTAAATTGATCCAAAGGGAATCACAGGTTGCAGCTGTTATCTTGCCTTACTATTAGAAATCTCTAGTCTGAATGTTATTGCCTTTAAATATTGAATGTTCGAAGGAGGAAGTGAAGGTACATTTTTCATAAAAAGCGTATCATAAATTAGGAGGTGAGGAAACCCTTTTCATCAAATATGTTGAGAGATGTTTCCCAGTCAGTTTGTCRTTTACTGTAAAGTGATCATAAATAAGATTTTCCACTTGTTGGGCACGGGAGCTCTCTCTGAAAGGCAGTCTTTGACCTCTGTCTGAAAATCTCCTAGGCTGAAAACCAGTACGATTCAAGAAYGGACAGCACGGAGCTTCTATGACACGCAGAATCTCATAATTATGTCCTGCAGAAATGGAGGAAGAGTTGCAGCACAGCAAATACACTGGAGCACTCTTACAAGGTTACTATTTCTGACACACCATATAGCTGTAAGAAACGGCCTCTGTTTGAAAAGCTTTACCATCCACGGTAACCGAACCAACATCTCCTGCTAGCGTAAGCACACTTTAAAGAGAACAGCCCCGCGAGACCAGAGCTAGCTGAGAGAAATTTAAGATAATGCMAGTGTTAAACTCCAATTTTGATAATGCTTTATGACAAATTTCAAGCCAYCCTTCGTAGCACAGGTTTCAATCCATAGCTGTGGTGCAGCTAGCAGAAGGTTATCTGGACAGAGAGGGCATCGGCCCCCGTGGACACAGCTGACCTAGCTGGCTCTCCAGCCACCCTGCTCCAGCAGCTGAAGCACGGGGGACTCCTGGGGCTCATTTGCCCAGAGAGCAGCAGGGTGAAACTAGTAAAGCCTCCGAACAGCTCGCTCAGCACTGAAAACAAAACTTCYTCTGGAGCAGGATTATGTAAACACGGATGTTTCCTGCTTGGAGCAGTCTCAAGGGTAGGGACAACCGTGCACACGTACTTCTGACCAAAGAGCACGGCAGGAAACTTCTAGTACAGAAGAAAACTTTTCTCCCCATCTCTAAGGGCCCCAAGAGCATCCCCTCTCCTGTAGATTTGGCCAGCAGGGCTTACACCATCTACTCACRTCAATATATTTATGGGAGCTTATAACTATTTGTTCATCCATTTCACAAAACAAAGCAATATAAAACACCCAAAGCAGTGATCARAAGTTTCAAAGAACCTCCAAAGCAATGAGTGGCCTATTGCAGCTGKTTCACTGAGCCCACCAAATTATGTTTTAAACAGAGCTGGAGAATGTAGATTTTTTTTTTCTTTATTCACCTGCATCACGGCTGCTCATTCCCCTTGTGCTGTTTTGGAAGACTAAGAGATCGTTAAACAAGAGCAGCCCGTGTCTACCCAGAAATTTCAAATTAATGGAAGTAACCTCATGAAGAYGCTTGCCGTGACAATGCCCTGACGAGCTCACACCCGAGCTAGTTGAAGATCAGCCAGCTCAGGCACTGCTGTCAGGGCGGCCACGGCAGCACCGAGCCCGCCGCAGGCTGGTACCCGCGCGCTCCACCTCCCAGGCCCACATGGCTTCACCCAACCCTAATAATGCAGCAGTAAGGAGGAAGATCTCTCGTTCCTTTATTACATATGAGGAAACGGGGAGCTCTTAAGCTCTTCATATTCCATCCAAGTATTTAATAAGGATCTGCTGTGACTGGGATTTCTAGGGAGGTTGAGGAAGAGCAGCCTTATCTGAAAAGGAAGGAAACCAGCTGCCACCAGGAGCTCTTTGCGTCCCATCTTTCAGCACGGTGCCAAAGTAAGACAGTCGTCACTTCTTGTGGCGTTACTCACCCTTGTAGCGTTACTCACCCTTGCAGAGTTACTCACCCTTGCAGAGTTACTCACCCTTGCAGCAACACGTTTCATCTGCTCCCACCCCCCTGTGCATCCGCTGGCCACGGGGAGACAGCTCCGGGGGGGCTGCTCCACCGCTTCGCCCTTCTCTACCTCTGCGTGGGGCTGCTGCGGAGCTTCAACACCATCGTAACAGCCACCGACACAAACCTCTCCGTCGGTTTTCCTCCGCAGAAAACCYTTCTTCGAGAGGAAAGCCGAGATTAAATGTGGGTTTGTATTCAGGTTTTGAAAATGGACCCACCTTCACTGTCCCCTCATTTTAACCTCATYGCTTCATAAATACCAATCTGCGGATCTTTGAATATGTCGAGATTTATATCCGTGCTGTCCCATGAGATTTAATGCCTCCTGAATGTCCATTCATCCTTACGCATCCCCTGGGGACAAAATCAGAGTCAGAGCACTAYGAGAAGGCTGACAGACAACCATTTTACGAAATTATTTTCAAGAGGAAAATGTCTGCAAAACATCTCTCAGATTTAAAAACAAAAACGATACCAGTTCGTGTTTCCTGCAGTTCTGAAAGGTCAGCCAAAGATATTTTTTACATATATATACACACACACATATTTATATACAATATTTTAATATTATTATGTTTATTGTCATATTAAATATTTATTTTTGTTTTAATAAATATTTATACATATAATTATATATCACTATGTTAAATAYATTATTTAAAGGCCACAGTTCAAAAAGCCAGACAGCCGTGTTGAAAAAGAGAGAAGAGTAATTTTTACAGAAAGTGGCCTTTGCCTATTCAAAGCTGGGATTACCTCCTGGGAACTTTCTTTTTGGTCCTAGAAAATTTCAAGAGTTAAGTTTAACTTTGTTCCTTCTCCATTAGAGACAAAAGAAAACCAAACATTTTCTTGCAAGGTACAGATTGTCTGTCTTAATGACAGTRTAAGCATGCATATCCTCAAAAAAAMCATTTTCWTCCAGATCATCTAATCCTTCAGTTTAACGRGTATCACTCAAAAAAGAAAACCCCTTTGTTTTCCGTTTCTTTGGATGGACTTTGCCTGTATCAAAACTAGCTCCTTTTCTGCAGTATTGCCACCTAACCACATATTCCCTGTCCAGTATTTGTGCACCCGTTATTCCTCTTTAGCCATAGAATATTGCACTTCTCCTTCCTTTCCTTGCAAGTGTTCTCCCACATCAGATTCCTTTCCAGCTTTATCTGTACTATTTCATGGCKTAAGTTTGTTCCTATGTATTTATTCTGCTCCTTTGTAACTGCAACCTTCTCTAATTTCTACTTCTGTTCATACCTTTCATGTTCTCTAGTCACATTTGTTTAACACCCTTCCTTCCTCTGATTCTAGGCCCATTGCCAAAAACCGCAATTTCTGTGAGGAACTGACAGTCACAGACACACAATCCCATCCCAGGAGATCTTACTTACCAACAGAGTTTATTCAAGTCTCCTTTCAGCAGAACCACAGTTTGCATTTTTGCTCCCTGCGTTCTAAGCATCTTCAGCTACGGCATTGCACACTCTCACCCAAACCGCTCGCAATTTCATATTCCAATTAGCCAGAAGTGGATCTGCAATGACTCCGWCTCTCCTTGCCTTCTCAGCATTAAAAGATCAGTAAATTCTTTAGCTGTCCTGCTAACGAAGTGCAGGTGCCCTGATGCACATCCCTTGATCTCTGCCGGTAACCTGGGCTGTTGGCAGCCCCTACGTCAGGCCCGTGTCGTCACCCCCTCTATTTCTTGCACTGGTACAGAAACGGAGCGGCTCTGCGTACCGCCAGGCGAGCTTGAAGTCTACAGTGCAGTCCTCAGTAGGTTTACACACTGACTTGCAAAAATCTTTCTCTCGTGAGAGGTAGATTGCAGCCTTATTCTTGGAAGGATGTTCTAAGAAGGAAAAACTCCCACTCCTGAAGGACACKCACATTCCTGTGGATGGACATTCGACTAGACAGGCTACGAGATGACTGAGTGCTCAAGCAGTCACATTAAATAGTGATATGATACAACAGCAAGAAAGTTTTTGGCCTTTATTTGAAGGCTTTTAACAGTTACAGTAAGAATTGTCATTGCAAACCAGGAATTTTTAAGAAATTGAACAATAAAAGTTAAAAAAACATCCACAAGTCCACCTGCAAGTAAGACATGTTGGTACAGAAAGGAGATGTGAACTTTTGCTTCTTCCATTCTGTTCATTTTTCAAATATCTGATAAAACTAAGATACTAAGAAAGGTTGGATGCTATCGGAATTGTTCTGGCAGGTGAGCATTTAATATTTAACAGCATATACTGTACCAGTGTAACAGAGTAGCTATGTTAAGTCTATGGGTTTGAGTTGGGCTTATTGTTGTTATTTTCTTCCCAAAAAGGACATTAAAAAACAGATTATGCCAAGATAGCTATAACGTAGTCGTAAGTTGACTRCATGACTTTGTCCCCATTCTATTTATAACTCACCTTGGTAGCAAAGAAGTGATGTAAGCAACTGGAAATCTTAGCAGCATCTGACTTACAAGACTGCAGTTTGAATTTAGTTTTATAATGCACATCCACACATTCAACAGTCTCACAAGGCGCACCAGCAGTACTTCTGACTCATTTTTCTCTTCGCACAAAAGGATATTTGCTTGCTTTGCTAACAGAGGTCAAAATCAACCTAATGCAACCCATCCGATGACCTGGGTGCTTCCCAGTTCCACACAAGCAATCCTGTTAAAGAGAGACTTGAAGCAACCAGGTCCCCGTGCACAACCGGGCTGCACAGAGCAGACACCCAAGAAGCCCTCTTCAAATTCAGCCACGTACTATCGCCATCTTTTGCTTTGAGTTGCTGGAATAATGGAATATTTAGAGTCAAAAAAAATATGCTTCCAACCTCAAAGCAAGTAAGTAATGGTAAAGAAGATTTTATGTGCATCAAAACCCCCATTCTATGTCTGCACTTCTGTGCCCAACACCAGCTCTGCCGTACCAGCAATGCCAGCAACGCCCGTCCTTCGGAATAAGGCACCACAGAGCACTCTGGGGCAGGGAGGGTGCTCCCAGCACGACACAGAAGCCCTGCAGGGAACACTTCCCATTTCAAGGTCAGATACATCACATAAGCACTTCTCTGCATATGCTGATCTGTGCACACATCTGTGACAGTAACGTTTAAGCTCATCTATGAAACGCACTTCAGGTGAAACAAATCAACTAAGTTTACAGTCAGTCTGCTCATAGAGACTGGTGACAGATGCAGTTAACACCTTAGTTGTTTATAACTAATAACCAGTGTTTTAGCAGTTTTAAAACACTTCAAACACACTTAAAGTCAAGTGACAGCATTCCTGTTAGCCCCATTCTCACACCGTTAGGAGGAGGAAGCCAACAATACACTCACATTTCATCCACTTGTTGGAGGGGGGGGAACCAAACCCAAAACTCAAGCCATGGTTTCCCCCAGCACACTCCAAGGAAAGTTTCAACATTTCTGCTACTCAAGTTAGCAAGGACTATAACTAGGACCAGAGAACGAAAGCTGATATTCCAGGTCCTGCAAACTTCATCATGAAAACTGTCACGAACTTCAGCTTTGCCTAATCGCATCTGAAAGCACGAGAGACTCCAGTAGACATGACACTCTTGAAATACAGAACTTTATTTAGAAACTGCTTAAAATAGAAAAACCCTGTCAAGAAAAATCCAAGTCAAATATGGTTTCTCAGTAAAATGGAGTTTTAGGGCAACAAGTCTAAAAGGCCACAAGAGAAATAGCACCACTGCAATTTTAAACAATGGCTAGATACTTGCATTTTTGGCATTCACTGAATTTGGGTTTTTCCTCTGAATTTCACAAAGATTCATGCACTACACAACAATTACCATAAAATGCTCTCCTACACACATTTTAGGACAAGCTACCACCAGAAACAAATGAATACAAGCACAACGGACTGATCAATCTCAGTAGTGAAGGGGGATCAGAAGTCTTGCAGGATCTTGCCAAACACAACAGTAATGAGGGGCATGATAGCAAAAAAGGACAGTTAAGGAAAGTACTTTAAATATTAATATTTAAGTTAGTCTCGGTACTGTATTTTCTGCAATAACATTAGCTCTGTTAGCCAGCATCTTTTAGCTTTTACCCCAGAAGACTACTGAACTGGCAAGTGTTATTATTAGATATGCCCGGGGAGGGGGGAGGAGAAAAGAGACAGAAAAATCATCATCCTCATGTGCTCAATTCACTTTCATTCCAAGACAGTTGCACAGGGCAAGTCCCGTTACAACTATTGGATTTGATCAGCATTCSTTGGGATGGGAAAGAGAAAAGAACAAGTGAGAGACCAAAAGGTATACCAACAAAAATAAAAAGGAACAGGACAATTAGAAACAAGAGCCAGGAAGGAAAATTACTTCTGAAGAACATTTTAGGCAGTAAGACTGGATGTCCTTTGATTTTTTTGTTGTTTTGTTTTTCTTACAGAAAACACAGTACATTTTGGCAACGTCATTAGCCACAATGCCACAGAAAAAGGCTTTAGCACTCTTCAAGGTAATTTATGTGTCTCAGCTGTTCATACTCCCTCTAATCTTGTGACAGGCAACGTTAAGGCCTATTTCATCGAGAACTAATCACTTAGTAAGCAGCTTTATGTAGGAATGGAGTTTTGTTTTAATAGCCCCTTTTGAGTACTTGCTGACAAAGTGAGATTGCCTTGCAAGGCCTCTCAGACAGCAGTGAACGGAGTTAAACAAGCATCCACCCCAATATGAAGCACATAAAATCTCCTGTCACATTACTTCAATTTGGCATATGGAAGCATATTTTAAATACTCTTAAGGCATTTTATTATAATTTCTGTGCTGCAATTTCACATTAACTCAATCTTTCTGTGAGTCAGAGTCTTCAATTTCTCTACTACACACCACCTTAGATACAAAAAGAGTCTTCCCACAAACCAGTGTTTTACCAGCAAACCATTCTGCAACAAGTTCCAAATATTCAGCCTCTTGCTCCCTAAATATACCGCTTAGATGTGAATACTGCTCTGCTACAAAGTGAGAGAGAGCTCCTAACTCAAACCCACTGTAAAAAGTGAAACTTCCGCAAAGTGCACTTTAAGAAGAGGTACTTTTTTTGCTTATGAAAAGAAACCAGTGAGTCCTCTAAGAATAAAGTGGAGTATTTTACAGTTAAGCACATGATCTGGGGCAAAGAATTCTGATGTTGCTGCTCTGCTGGTACAGTATGTGGTCTGTTAATACTCTTCTTGTTCCTCCTGCGGTGCTCCTTCGTCAGGTATCACAAAGCCTTCCTGAAGGGGAATAAAACAAGTGCTTTAATGAAAATCTGATGTCAAACTAGTTCCTGGCTGCTCTGTATGCTCTTTTTTTTTTTTTTCCCCTTTTACTCAGGATAGATACCCTTAAGTCACCATTTACAGCGTCAAGACATATTACCAGAAGAGTTATTTYCCTCATCTTTGATCTATTTGTTACATATTCTTCATGAAAGGCTAACCTTGTTTGCTGCCTGACTATAATTATGTTATCTGTTCCTTTATTACAGGAAAAAGCTAGGCCATAAACCTAAAGGGAAAAAAAAAACCAACCCCACACACAAAACCAAGCAGAAATAGAGGGACCCCTGGAAAGCAAACCAGCTTCCAATTACAAGGGGAGGGAGGAACTATGCAATACAATTTATACCAGATTACTTACATCTGTGGCATAAAGAATTTCCACAATCCTCTGCAACACTGGATCATTCTCCCCTTCGTTCTCCTGGCAGATCAATTCAATGTTCCTCAGTTTGCCAAAGTAGAAGTCTCTCTCCTTTTCCAAATCTTCAACAGTAAGTTTCAATACATTGATCTGCCAAAGGGCATCAATAATAATTTATCCACCAAAGATAGAATTCAGCAGTATCTATTCAAAAGGCAGGGTGCTCAAAGTTCTCAGGAGGGTGTTAATATGCAAAGCACTTCAGAAGCAACCAAGATAGGGGGGAAGGGGGACTCAGAGAAGGAAAAGGTTTATTTCTCAAATTGTAATATTATTGCCACAACAAACACCCAGTCCAACACATGCAATACCACTTGGAAATTCTGAAGGCTTATTACATGAAATAGGTAAAGCGCTAACTGCCTGCAGTTTTCCTTGATAACACATTCTTTCAAGACAACTCTCACGCTGATGGCAATTTTAGTTGTATTACATTGAGTATTTCAGTGAAGTAGCAGCTGCTCATAGCTCAGTTGGAATGCTGTGATAGCTGCAACACAGCTGTGGAAATACTTAAAAACAATGCTATGTGTGATATGGCACATACTGGGTTTAAATGTCTGGGTACTCATGTACTGCAGAAGGGCTTTCGCTCCTATCAGGAGAGCAAGACCATTCTAACGAAGGCTTCCGATTAAGTGATTTTAAATGAGCTTACTATATTCAGATTATTTTCTTCCATCTGCCTCACCCAGTCATTTGATGCTATTAAAAAAAAATCTGCACATAGATCTGAAAGCACAGGTCAGTACACGGGGCCATTTTGGTCAACACACCTGCTCAATCAATCCTGCTGATTCATCATCTCCCGCAGCCTTTTTGACCATTCCAGTACCAGCTTTTGGAGTTGCTGCGGTCCTCTGTGTAACAATGGGCCTCTGTGGGGCTGCAAGATTAATTCAGCGTTAGTTCCTCCCAGAACATCTTTCTTCCTCCTATAAAGGTACTACCCCCCTTCCAAACATGCTTAGGCATGTAAGAGTTTGGAGATACGTTCCTTCCTTCTTGACTCTATGTGACATGTCCATTTGTTTTTGGCCTGTGTTGGCACCAATCCTTCCCATTTTCTCTTTTGGAGAAGATTGTTCTTTCTGTAGCTTCCAGATACCTGGGTACTACAGGATGACTCAGTGTTTGAAGCCTAGCATCTCTGAAACAAGATGCAAAATACTATAATTTCATACACTGAATAGCAACCCAGTCTTATTTTCCCAAGAGTTTTTAATGATCTAGATAATCTTTTAACTATTTTCTCTACCTGCACTGCTAGAACTGAGAGATTTCTTGGGTTTGTTCACAACTGGAGCAACAAGGTTTGGTGCTACTGTCTCTTGGCCTTGTCGAGCAGCAACAGGATCATACTCCTTCCCATCATAGTTTGCATCAAAAAATTTTTTGAACCACTGAACAAATTCAAAGTTGTCCTGAAATTTTCCTTTCACTAGTTTGTCCACAGGAATTATCTGGAGGGGGGAAAAAAAAAAAAAAGTCAAACTCATATTAAGGGTAAAGAACCTCTCTCTCTTTTTATATAAAGTTTTAAAATTAGTGCAGAGATATGCAAATGCAATTCTTTGTCCAGTCTAGAGAAAATCCTCCTTGAACATAACTGTATGTCAAATAGTAGGATTTTTGCTAATAATTGGAATAAAAAACGAATCATGCTTTCACTGGGAGGGTCCAAATAACTTTAAATAATTCTGCAGCAAGGTTTCTACTAYACCAAGTTTCAACACAAAACTTCTTTCTGTAAATCTGAAGCTGGCTCACCCAGCGCTAGGTTTCATGAATCYGAACTGCTACAAGATCTAAACATCACCTCTTCAGTAAATTACAATTACAGTTTCTCTGGAATGAGGAGTATAACTGAAGATTATTAAAAAGATGCAGCAAATTGTGAAGTCTCGTCTGTAGGCCACGAGCTGAGAGTCGACGACCCGGCAGGGGCCAGGAGCCGTGACCATTACTGACCATTCGGCACTGGAAAGCGGGGCTGGCTCTCCCGCCCCGGACAYGCTGCCCCAGCAGAAGGCCCGCTGAGCGTGTGCCGAAGCTGCCAGCCAACACCCGGGAGATGCCTTCTTAAAGGCAGGAAAAAGCGTTAACACAGAAACGTTCTGCATCATAGCAAACACGCTGTCAGTAACTACTACCTAGATATGTCACCCTTCCATAAGCATAACTATCAGTCGATCTGAAAAAGTTTTTCRCAGATCTCATTTTCACTAGCTTAGAATTACATACGCTTGTACAGAGGAACGTGGAACCCTTAGGACGACCACACCAGTAGGTTATGGGAATATAGGTGGTACAAAGATGGATCAAACAGGAAGCTCCAGTAAACCTTACCTCATAGAAATGTCAATATTAGTCTGTGCTACCTAAGTTGCACAGAATTAAAATGGAAAAATTCATCTCTTCATTAAGAACTGGAAACCTAACCTTAACTGGAGTAAAGCAGATATTGTCCTAAATCAAGTGAGGACCCACAGCAAACCAAAACCAAAAGTTTTGAGATTTACAAACCAAAAGCAAACTCTGTTCCCAGATTTTTTCAGCTCTAAATTTGAAAGTACATTCCATCTACCTTGCTATTAAGAGCACAGAGAATCAGTTACAACCCAGCTTACTTTGTCAACACCCATTCGTTTAAAACCTGCTTGTAGAACCTTGAAGTTCTGAATGTACTCATGTTCCAATTTTGCTTGAAACTTCACTTTCTTGAGTGCTACAGAACCTGGGAAGAGCATGTCCATAAACTGACAGTATGCAGCACCTGCCAAAAGAAAAAGAATACAAATCCTAGGATGAATCAAGTCAGCTCAGTAGCCTGAGTTACTTTTCAGTCAGATCAGCAAACTGACCTGACTCATTCCTCAGCTACACAATCCCTTAAAGGCAACAAAAGCAAGAAAACAGGAACCTTCAGTCTCCTGTTTTGGTGCAGCATGGCCATAAATAAGCTTAAGTGAGCTGCAGAACCAAAATTTTGGTCTCATGACTTGAACTCTTATGAACAAGAGCAATACTGCCTCCTCAATTCCAAGAGAAAAAAAAAAAATCCAGTGAGTAACTGGACTTTCCTTTCTTCATGGATATCAGTACGAATCTGAGATGTTACACGTGTCCAACAGGCATGTAAGCTACTCTTATCAACACAAACAGAACTAAACTAGAAAAATAATTACTCTAAAAGTTATATTTAATCATTATTAAAATAGTGATATATCTGCTTACTACAAACAGAACCTATAAACAACTCAAGGTACCCTCAAAGTTAACAGGCCAAATTAAGCTGGATTGTATTTAAATCAAGCTTTAATCAAAGAACTGAAACGAGAGTGTTTCTTTCTATTAATTTTAAATCCTTCRTGTCCTTCAGTTCAGCTCTTACTGTAATAAGAGCAAAAGAGGGATTCAGTTCAGCCACAAAGAGTAGACAACCACCTCCAAAAAAATTAGCTTTTGTAGAACATACATACCCATTAAAAAAAAAAAAGATATTTTTAAACTATATCCTCACTCTGCAGTGATGATATGCAACTGTGTGCCACTGAAAACACAAGCACAACATTCTGAGCCTTAGTCCCCCCACCAACATCAATGGAGAGTAATGGGAACCTCAACCTAAAACATCAAACAGCTACACGACAAGCTTTTGTGAGAGACCTAGAGGCCGAGAAGTAATACATCATGGTGTTGCCCTAAACTAGTCTATTCATCTCAACCACAGGTAACAGAAAGTCCTATATTTYTCACTTTCTGTCAAGGTATTTTGCAGGTCTTTGGGGCTCCCACTTTCATCTGCTACTAGAAGATTGCTGCTCATCCACTGGTGCAAATAAAAAAAAAGAAAAAAAATCTTGCTGTTTGATCTCCGCTGCCTTTCAGTTCACGTGCTGAAGAACTCCAATGCCCAGCTCAAAAATAGATGACTTGCCAGAAATCAGGGTTTTGCTAACTATAGGTAGTCTGAGCGATAAGCATGATAAAAAAAGAGAGATGACAGCATAAGCCAAAGGTCCTCTTTTGTGCATTTATGCAACCTCAGATTGTTGCTGTCACTACTGCCCTTGCCACAGGTAGCAAAGCAAGCTTGGAAACTCCCGTTTCCACATGACTATGACAGACAGTGAAAGCCGCTTCCATACCTGCAGAGGCATGAAGTATTTTTGCAGACACAGGAAAGGGACATTACTCAGCRCACACCACATCACAGCTCCCAGCCTTTTCCTGAAAACAGGCACGCTGAAATTCTGCAGAGCCAGAATTAATTATCCTCACTTCTTGGAGACAGAGCTCTCGCAGCATTCAAGACTCACACCAATTCTAAGCAAAACTTCTCAGCCGCATAAATCAACGCTGCACACGACAGGTTTTTTAACCCGYCTATCTGAAAGCGGACAATGCTTATCATTTCCCTTACTTCTGTGGTTGTAGATCTTTAGTTCCTTCATCCTTACAGTTTTTCTCCATCACCTCACCAGACAAAAGCCACTACAAATACCTGTCAGACAACTATTTTAAGTCCCCTACTTCTCTGTAATCTTTGYCAATGTGTCTTCCACAGGCTGTATTGACACCGTGTGCTGGTTTTGGCTGGGATAGAGTTCATTTTCTCCATAGTACCTAGTGCGAGGCTCTGTTTTGGATCTGTGCTGAAAACAGTGTTGATAACCCAGGGATGTTTTCGCTATTGCTGAGCAGCGCTTACACAGAGCCAAGGCCTTTTCTGCTCCTCACCCCACCCCACCCCACCCGCGAGCAGGCTGGGGGGGGGCACAAGGAGTTGGGAGGGGACACAGCTGGGACAGCTGACCCCAATGACCCAAGGGACATCCCACACCATATGGCGTCATGCTCAGCATGTAAAGTTGGGGGAAGAAGAAGGAAGGGGGGATGTTCGGAGTGATGGCGTTTGTCTTCCCAAGTAACCGTTACGCATGACGGAGCCCTGCTGTCCTGGGGATGGCTGAACACCTGCCTCCCGGTGGGAAGGAGTGAAGGAATTCCTTGTTTTGCTTTGCTTGTGCACAGCTTTTGCTTTACGTATTAAACTGTCTTTACCTCAACCCACAAGTTTTCTCACTTTTACTCTTCTGATTCTCTCCCCCATCCCACCAGGGGGGAGGGAGCGAGCGGCTGCGTGGGGCTGAGTTGCCGGCTGGGGTTGAATCACAACACAGTCCCAAATTTATTTTAAATATATTCCTCCTTTTTTTCCACATGTCTCATTCTGGGAGCAACACCTTATCTCAAACTCACTGTATGAGCTGCACTTCCACTTTTCACCAAGTCCCCTTCACCTGCCAGTTGCAGTTATCCAAATCACCATCTTTTACCCAGGCTGCATTTTTAGCCTTGGGTTTTTTTCAGCTCTTACTCCATAGACTATTATTTTTCATTCATTTCTACAAGCTTCCTCCCACACACACACGCTCCTCCCCATGATGACACTTGACTCCATTTCGGTACCACAATCACTTCCCCTTTTCTGCCTACAACTCTACCCGAGATTCAGCTTTACCAAAATCAACTCAAGCCAAAGTAAGCTGGGGTGACACAGACCGACATGCTCCTTTACCATAAGGAGTTGTAAAGTTCTGAAGGTGAACCCAAGAGCCACCGGTACACCTTCCGCACACCGCTCCTTCTGCCCACCCAGAATCTTCAGGCAGCTCTCAAATCTCCTAGTAGTTCTCTTCCATAAAAAAATCACGTTTGTTGATGCTAGTTATTATACTTGTAAGATAAGACTTATTCTATGCATCAAGACTAAATGCTTAATACCTCATTGGAAAACACCCTCTCCTAAGAGTCTTTTTTTCACATTAACCCCCGTTCCTTCTTATTGCATCTATGCTGCAGTGAGTCAGATGAATATGCCTTTTCATTATGCTTACATTATTAACAATCATTTCGGTAAAACTCTAACCGTAACCAGATTACAACACTGACCAGGATCTGTTCATACCAGGAATTAAGCCAGCAGCACGGCTAYAGGCGGCCAGCACAGACGGTTCACGCGGTGCAGCGTTACCTCTACAGAAGCAGGGTGCGCACCAAATCTGGAATTCCCCTCACGCTGAGCCCCGTACCTGAGCACAGCTGTTCGATCTTCGTCAGCGTCAGCTGCAGCGACTCATTGATCCACGCCAGCATGTCATGTCGACTCAAGTTATCGCTGGTCACTGAAGTAGAATACACATTAACTGCCATTTTCTGAAAGACAGAGCCAAAGGCGTAAGTACCACGAACGTTAATGCTGCGCGTTTGCATCGCTTCTGGTAAGACGGGCTCCCTCGGCTGCGGCGGCGRCGCTTCCTCTTGGCCCTCCGTGACACAACAGCCGAGGCTAACATGATGCACGGGGAAGGCGATGAAGCTGCTGCTAGCAGCGGGGAGGCCCTTATCTCCTCACAGCTGCAAAGGACGCGGTTTCGTGCTTTTTGAAGAAAAATTAACACCCAGGCACTCACACGGAAACTTCGATGRAAGGAATCACAGCTGCGGCGGGTTATTCATCCCTCCCATCCACGCCAAGCCGGCACGGCAGGAATACTTCCTGACCGACCACGGTATCTCTCCAGGGAGAAATACCCAGCGGCCGGTCCCCGCCCAGCCCCGCCGGCACAAAGCGGAGCCGCCGCGCTCGCTGCCCGGC
>JASVER010000090.1:3054526-3078820 GCA_030449065.1 Oceanodroma leucorhoa | reverse complement strand
GGATGCGGTTGCTAGGGGGCGGGGACACACCCCCTCCGCCCGCGTTGCTAAGGCGAGGCTCCGCCCACCCCGCTGGCTGGCTTGCCTGCGATTGGCGGTGCCGCTAGCCCCGCCCACGTGCATGGGGTCCCGCGTGCTGGTGGGGTCTCTCACGCCTCCCGCCCGAAGACGCACCGGGCCCGGCCCGGCTGAGGCGGGGGGACGGGGACGGGACGGGGCGGGCGCAGCCCGCCCCGTCCCGTCCCCGTCCCCCCGCCTCAGCCGGGCCGGGCCGGGCCCGTGTGCCTCGGTGTCACGCCTCTGGTCTCCCCGAGGGYGCTGTGCTGGGCCCGTCACCCCGGCAGGGCAAGGGGGGGCCCGGCTCACCCGTGAAACCCTGTGAAACCCCTTCTTCACACGGTGCCTTTTATCAAATAAGGGCTGCCCGGTCATACAGAAATACTGATTTTTTTTTAATTAGACGGCGATAGATGGTAAACTGTTGACACGGATCCCCTTTCTTTCCCACACGAAAAATCGGCAAAACTGCGTGGACGAGGCAGTTTTGAGCTTTCGCACCCCCGCTACARAAAAGCATATGAAACGCGTTCAACAAAACAATACGCTTCTTTTATTTTTAAAAGATTGTATAAAAACCCGCAAGACTCTCAACATCAAAAATCCTTAACCTAAAAAAATAGCACCAGGGAGAGTTAGAAACCTTTAAAAAGTATTAACAAGGCATTTCTGAAATCTACCTCTCCTTACAACATTTTTATAAACACATAATAAAAGGCAGCTCTTACAGGGAAAAATATTTCAAGGAAGACTTGTCTACTACAATTCTTATCAAGTAAGCTTAATGCCAAGACAATTCTCATTCCGCTTTCATCTTTGTTTACTTTCCCCCAGTCCTTTTTTTTCTCGTCTATTTATTTTCCTTTTGATCAGATAGGAAAGGATGTGAGATCTGGAATACGAAATTAGGGATGCCATGGAGTGGAGGTTCTGCGTTAGCCCCGTTTGGGAAACCAAAACGTCAGAGGATGCCAAGGCAGAGGACGGCCGTCACCCCCGCGCCGGGCTCCGTACGGGGACTGCGGCTGGGGCCGGGCGGAGGAATTAGTGTTGTGACCCGGGTCCGGGCCGGGCATAAGGACCAGGGGTTGGCGAGAGGTGCAAAACCAGCCGGCGCGGCGGGGGCGATGCCAGGCTTCCCGAACACCTCCAGCACCCACAGAAGCCGCCCCGCCGTCCTCCCGCTCCGGGTACTGGTGACAAAGGTGGCGCGGGGGTGCTGCCCTCCCCGAGCCTCGCAGGCGCCAGCAGTGACGCGGAGCAGAGCGCTCGGCTTTCTCCAGCGTGTTCTTAACTAAGGCGTGYGGCTCGAACACACGTCACGGAGAGCAAACCCCTATGGGAAGACTTTAACCTCCRGGCAGGCCCAAGGAAAAAAAGCCTTTGAACTACCTGGGCTTCCCTTCCTGCCCCTTCCCGAGTGCAGCCTGGGGTTGGAGACGGAGAGAAGGTGGTCCTCAGAGCCTGGGGATGGGCGAGGGGTGGCAAGCTGCACACAAGAGTGGAAAATGGGAGGCTCCCTCCCCCAGGGAGGCTGCCGTCCTCCACCGGCCGTGAGGGGGGTGCAAAGGGGTCCCCGCGTGTCAGAGAGGTAGAAGATCTGGGAGAGAAGCTCTCATTTCCCACTGATGCTGTGCGACACCTCGTGAGACAGCCCGGCATCGGGCGAAGGGTTGGCCCAACACAAAACCACAGTTCGCACGTGCCTCATTTTGAGAAGGCACCCAAGGACCCTGCCAGACCCAGGCGACAGTTTGTAGTGAACACCAGAGGTAGGGGAGGACAGAGGGACCGAGGGGGGAACGTCACGAGTTGTTTCAGTGCATTGAAATGTGCATTGGAGTTAAGAGTCCCTGGGAGACGCCAGCCGGGACGGCAGCCCCGCGGCTACGGAAAAGCTGGGGGGGTCGGAGGGGCTCCGCTGCGTGTGCACCCGCATCTCCGGGGACGCTGGCCATAGGAACAGTGCGCCCAGGGCTTCAGGGACAGCGAGATAATCATTCCAGCAAAGTTAGGGAGTGGAGGAGGGCAATCAAAAGTGAGCATGGCGGCGGCTGCAGGAGCTCCGGGTTTGGGGGTACTGCCCCGGGAGCCCCCCATGGCGCTGTCGGGCCAGGCTGGGCACGTAMCCAGCACCAGCAGCATCCCACCTCTGCGCACAAAGTCACGCACGGGGAGGTGGGCGCGCAGGGAAGGAGAGGTACAGCCGCTGCCTGCGGACCCCCGGGAGCTGCCGCCGCGGGGTCGGCTCCCCGCGGAGCGGGACGGGCTGGGGCGAGGCCAGCGCTGCGCCCCCAGACCCTGCAGCCCCGCGGCCCCGCTGGCGTCGGGTGGGCTCTTCCCTGCCAGGAAGCCCCTGCACCACGGCCAAGGCGCTGCCAACACTGCTCGGGTTCGTGACATTGTACCTGACATTTTAGGGGGCTGTATTTTGGAGGCGACATTGACCACTACGCTATCCTTCCTGCCGATGCACCACATTCATTTGGGCAATGAATGCTCAGAGAACATTTTCCTTTATGGACACTGGAGCCCAAATCCTCCGTGCTCTGATTACTGTGTAAGCTTTCGAACCACTCAGCAGGATTTTAAAATGTAAGGAAAAGTTTTAGATGCTTTAAAAAGGAAGTAGTGAATATTTGTAAACTACAGCCAAACATATAAAACAATATTTCTTTAGTTCTAGCTAGAAAAGTAATTCTATCACCTCACAGTTCAGTTTCAGCTACATTCAGGTCTAGGAATCTCCACATTCTTATGTAATGCCTTAAAGCAGCAATAGACGTTAAACAACAAAATTAAAGTTTATCAAAAAAGTCTTAAAAATAAAAATAAAAAAGATTTGGTTTCTGTATCCTGCATGTTCAGTGTATGTAACCTGACCAGGGTCCCTTACACCTGCTGCTACAGTTTGGGGATTTTTGGCAGTTGCTTCAAGAGAGGTTTTGTTTGTTTAGGAAAAGCAATAATTCGCTACAGTTCAAGTTTGTCCACAGCACCCCGGCAGCTGCCTCCACGCTTACTGCTCAGCAAGTTGTGACTTTCCAGCTCTAGGCTAAAACGGAATATTTAATGCACTGGAGGAGACTTCTCATCTCATCAGCTATGCATAGAGCTTCCTGCGCTGGGTAATTAAAGCTCTTTTGTCCATCATTTTCTACGTATCACTGCCATTAGTCCCTTTAAAGAAAAGTTACCCTGCCAGGTTCTTTGGTTAAAGACATTTCCTCAGCTCTCCCTGCGGGGCCAGGCTGCCTTCCCGCAGCACGTGGCCGGGGAGGGATGGTGCCGCGGCAGAGTCCGGCGGCTGTGCCCGTCCCTCTCCCGCCACGGCAGCGGAGCTGTGCATCTTTACCAGAGAGACGAGGGACGCTCGGCTTGCTATTCACAGGCAAAGTAATCCTTGAGCGGGGAAAAGAGGTGCCGGATGACGGGGACGCTCCACGATCTCCCCAGCAGCTTCTGGCGAGCMCCGCGGCCGATGTTGGAGACGTCCGTGTAGTGGAGGGGGAAGCCGAAGATCCTGCGGAGCAGAGGCAGAAGCGGGGGGGTGAGGCTTGGCGGCTGCCCCACTCGCCCGGCGCCCGCAGCCAGGACACGGCGTCCCTCTGCCCCATCCCCGCGTCCCGCCCGCGGCTCCCTCRGGCCCCAGCCCCCCGAGCCCCCAGCCCCTCGCTCGGCAGGAGCTCCTCACTGCTCGCAGCCGGCGCTCCCCGCCAGCTCTCTGATTTTCTCGCCCAGAGCAGCAGCAAAGACTATCGCTTTCCACCCGAAGCCCTGAGAGCATTCGGCAAAGGCTGAAATTCGGCAAAGCAGTTGTGGCTKCTCTGCCCAGAGCCAGCGGCAGACTCGCCCCAGGGCAGCAGCCGGCCACGCAGAGGAGAGACCCCATCTCCCGCGGACACGGGTAGCCTGACACATCATCCCGCGCGGATCTGTGCCAGCTTATCTGCCCCATACGACTTAACCCGCCTGCAGACCAGGACCGAGTGCCCGGAGCCGGCTCCGGACTCTGGATGCGATGCCCGGAGCCGGCTGTGGACTCGGGATGCGAGCCGTCCGGCGGAGTCAAGCCAGGAATGAAGGAGCCCCGCGCTGCACCTGCTGGCCCGCGGAAGTCTATACGTGGCAAGTATGTGCATGTGCCTCCCGCCCCGGACGTGCCTGCGGGCAGAGATCGGCGAGCTGCCCCCGCTCCGGGGGCTCACAGCACCAATGCATTTACAGACACTGAGGGCAGCCAAAATTAACCACCAGCAATGCTAAATTTTTCTGTTACGGCTCTGGAGTCCACTAAGCTGCTAAGTTGCGCTGATACGCGCTGTACTAAACACCGGTGCCTCGGGTGAGCCGAAAGATGGACAAGAGATGTTGATGTACACCCTGGTAAGTTGACAGGACAGCAGCAGCCCTGGGCAGTTACTATCATCTCAGGTTTTGAGTCTTACTGAAATTAAGAGACAATTTCTTATAGCCCRGACGCAGWAYGGGCCTCTCACCAAAGTACCCTGAYGTGTAGCCCGTCAGGCKAAACACMGCGAGTGTGCCGTGCTTTCCTGAGCTATACAGGGACGTGCTCATCCCCCCGATGGCCTCCTACAGCCACCACAGCTTTCCCACCAAAATACCAGTCACCTCCGCAGACTGCCTGCCTCAAAGGCTGGAGCAGAAGTGTCAAATACCRGAGCGTCGCTGCTCCGGGCAGTTGTCGGAGGGAGCAGAAGCGCTGCCGTGCCGTGAGCTGCAGCGGGGTCCCAGCCCACCACCTCCACCAGCGGCCGATGCCCCGGGGAACACAGCCCAGCAGAGCTCAGATTTCCCAGTTGAAGGGAGATGCTGGCAGGGATTAAGACCCCCGCACGCTGGCTCCATTTTAAAATTGGATTAGGAAAATAAAAGAAAAACTAAAACAGAAGAGCCACCAATAATCTCTCAGCCAGGAATCAGCACTACCACTGAATACTGGGGAGTGAAAACCAAACACTAAATATCTAAAGACAATAGAAAATTCCTCCTCCCAGCTCTGCGTCTCAGGTCCTCGCGCAGCCTCTCCGGCTTGCCCGAGGTCAGCAGATCACTCTCCGAGTACCTGCCAAGTTGTTAGAGGTCGTTTGCCATAAACTCACAGCTCCTGCCCGCCCAGCGTATGCCAGCCCAGAGCAGCTCCTCCCAGGGCAGGCGCAGGAGCCCTTTCCCGCAGGGCAGCTCCCTCCCTGAGCCACCCGGAGAGGTCATAGGCTTCAGGAGTCTCCCACGGGAAGGGCACTCTGCTCCCCGGCATGGTCTGTACAGCCTCAACAGTATCGCCCTCCTCGCTCGTTAGCCGTTCCTAACGGGGCTGGGCAGTGCCAGCCTACTTTCCCCAGTGCCCTCGGTAGCTTTTCCTGGTAGCGCTTTCGGAGGAGCCCTGTGCCCGTGCCACCCYGCCCGCCTCTGCTCAGCCCCGCACCCCTGCAAGCATCGCCCTGGGCTACTTCATGGAGACAGCTCGGAGTCACCGGCGCTTCCGCCTCCTTACGCTCAGACGAAAGTTCAAGTGCCATTTAATCGGCGTGACACGACAAAGGCTCGGTAATTGCTATTTCACTTTCAAATACCTACATGCCTCTGGCTCAGCTTGAATTAGTTTTACCTCCAGCAAATATTGGCAATTTAAATATAAACAAGCAAAAATATTTAAAACCGGTCTGTATTTATTGGCTGAGGCTTTGGCTGTGCAAAAACTCCAGTTTTTGTTGCTGGAAGTACTTGGTGTGCAGACCTGGCTAGTAATTGGATTTTACTCTACTCCAAGTCCTTCTGTTGTGTTTTGCCATGARTTTGGGGTGCTACGAGGAGTTTGGAGGAGCTCAGTCATGCTTTGCCGCAGCAGCCGCCTGCCGCGGCGTGAGCTCCCCTGCGCCGCTGCACGGGCTGAGCGGCCCCGGCCAAGGCGGCTGCTCGGGTTCATCTCCGGCAAACCCCGGCACGGCACTGACCGGGGGGCACGGGGCTGCCATACAGCACCCCCACATCAGCCTGGGTCTTAAGACAAAGGCTGGTGGCACRTGTGTCCCCAAGCTAGACACACCACGCAGCATCCTGCACAAGCCCGATCACTCTTCCCTCCACAGGCTGCAGGTYCGGGGGCAGAGGACGCTGCTACACCCCCCGCGGTCCCACCGTTGGTCATTAACAAGCGCATTATCACGTGCACGTCACCGCAGGGAAACTGCGCCGTGCGGGAGCTGCAGCTCTTCGGCTCCCAGGAGCTGGGCTTAGGGCCAAGGAGGAAAGAACCACCACACAAGCACCACAAAACAAGACAAAACTACAGCGAGAGGTTCAAAATGACAGCCAACGATTACCTGTTCATCCCCGGAAGGTTGCCCCAGAAATAGCGCGCTCGGTGGGCAGCTGATATCTTGATGGCATCAATCATAACCGGGTTACACTGCAGGCCACGAGAGGGGGAAAAATAGAAGTTAGAGGAGGTGTGGGCTCAGCCCTCTCCTGCACAGGACGCCCTTCTCCACTGCCCTGCAGGGACTTAGAAGTTCAGCAAATCCTCCTAAGGACGTAGCCCCACCAACCCTTGTTCCACACCAGGGCACGCTCCGGTCAGCCACGCGGGCTCCCACGCCGTAGCCATGGCCAGCAGCTAATGAAAATCACAGCATGCTTCAGTGCCGATTTCTCTGGGCCAGGGTCAGGACCGTCAGCCTCCCACGGGGCTTTTACACAGGCGGGTTCCTGCTGACCCACGGCCCCTCTTGGCTACCACAGAGTTAAAAATCCTTTCAGTCCCTGACCTCCCTCTCCCCAGAAATAACAGGCATTGCTCTGAACAGATGCTTTCTGCAAGGCTGGCAAAAACCTTCCCCAGGGAACTAGTGCTTGGGGTTAACCTGCTGAAAGCCAGAGGGGATCCAGAGCCGAGACTAAAAGCTGATTCCAGGCAGGGGGTTTTGCAGCATCGGGGCCGTACGAAACCACAGCCAAACCCTGAYGGCCTCGGCACACCTTGCACAGCCCAGTAAGTGCCTCCTGCTCCGATGCCTTTCCCAAAGCCGGCGGCAATCCCTACCTCCAGAAACCGAGAAATGTCCCTCTTGTCGTTGACCCTCATGGCCACCACGTTCTCGAACATCCAGAAGAAGGGGCGCTCCTCTCCCGCCTTGGGACGGGCGTAGTTGAGCAGGTGGTAAAATTCGAAGAACAGCCTCCCGGTTCCTTCTACAAGGAGAAAGCCGGAGCGGCAGGTTGGGACCAGCTGCGGCACGGGGAGCACGGGTCCAGGGGACCTGGCTGCCCTCCCCACCGCAGCCTGTGCTTCGCAGGTGCCACCCCACGGTCTGCAGCTCAGGGGGGAGCCACCACCAAGGCAGACCGGGGCTGAACCACTTCCCTGGACTCTAAGGTGGCTCYGCACCCCAGGAACACCCCGGGGTACCCAGCCCTGCGGGGGCAAAGCAGCCTTACCATACAGCCCCTTCCTGGCYGGATTGACAAGGGAGAGGTCGTTACAGGGGCTTCCACCGATCACCAGGTCAAAGGGACCCCACTCCTCGATCTAGAGCGAACAGACAGACCCCGTTAGGAGAGGCCACGTAAGCGGGTCTCTCCTCCCCGGCAGGGCAGGGGGCAAGCCCGTCCCAGGGCTGGTGGGGTGAGACCCACGTGGCCGTGGTGCCACGTTCCCCAGCCCTCCCGCAGAAGCGGTGCTCACGTTTCTCTTGGTTATGTTCCTGACGTCGTGCACGTAGGTGATGTTGCCCTCGTGCCGCATGGTGCCCACAGCAATGGGGTCCTCGCAGATCTCTGAGGCGATGTACTTCTCCACTTGGATGCCCAAGTCCTTCAGCACCAGGTACCCTGCCAAGGGACAGAGGTCTGAGGTTGCACTGCTCTCTTTAGTCTCGCAGTCTCCTTCGTCAGCACAGAAGCTCGATGTGGCCACTCTTGCATGTCCTAGGTGGGTGCAGTCACACAGGACTTCTAGATGAGCAAGCTATTTTTTTGACCTGTTCCTCCAGGCAGGTTTGCTCCCAGAAAGCAGAACTCCAGAGCTGAGTGAACTGAGTCAAACCAGCTGCCCTCAGGCACTCCTTCACCAGAGGCCAGGTTACCAGCACTCCCACAGCTCTGGCTTCCCGGTGAAACCAGCCACCCGAGACGGCACTCGGTGCAGCAGGAACCTCTGTCAGCAAAATTCCCATGCCCTCCCTCCATCCCTCCCCCCTCCACAGCCCTGTCCAGCAGGAAGGGGAGCCCCTGCCCTCATCCCCTTCTGATGGGGATCCCCTGCCCCACATCCCCTTCTGATGGGGATCCCCCTGCCCTCATCCCCTTCTGATGGGGATCCCCCTGCCCCTCATCCCCTTCTGATGGGGATACCCTGCCCCACATCCCCTTCTGATGGGTATTCCCCTGCCCTCATCCCCTTCTGATGGGGATCCCCTGCCCCACATCCCCTTCTGATGGGGATCCCCCTGCCCTCATCCCCTTCTGATGGGGATCCCCCTGCCCTCATCCCCTTCTGATGGGGATCCCCCTGCCCTCATCCCCTTCTGATGGGGATCCCCTGCCCCACATCCCCTTCTGATGGGGATCCCCCTGCCCTCATCCCCTTCTGATGGGGATCCCCCTGCCCTCATCCCCTTCTGACGGGGATCCCCTGCCCCACATCCCCTTCTCCCCACCAGGCTTTCAGAGACAGGTTTGAGGCCATGAATGTGTTCATCCCCGACCCCCAGAGCAGCAAGCCGCCAGGACGGTGCTCTTCCAGTGCCTCACCTGTTGCTATGCCATCAAATAAAGAGAGCACTCGAATGGGTCTCCTGTTCGCTGGCGGGACCGTTGGGTAGATTTTGGGTGCAGCCTGCAACGGAAGGACAGCAATGACGCCCCAGCTCGGGGCAATGTTGCGATGCTCTATGAGGCCAAACCTTGGCTCTACGGGCATCGCCTCCACCTTCGGGGGAGCATCTGCGGAGCCAARAACCCAGCAGCCTTGGCGAGGGTGGACGAGCGAGACCAAGGCAGAGGGCCGAGGAATTCTGAGCTGTTCTCCCTGCCCTCTGCGGCCCTCTCCCCCAAAGCCCAGCACGCTGGGCTCGCCTGCCCGCAGCCCTTACGTATTCCTGCCCCTTGTCGCTGGTGAAGAAGTCCTGCAGGCGGGTGTTCCAGTCCTGCCGGCGCTGCAGCACCCCGTAGCTCCTCTGGGGCTGGCACATGTAGCAGTTCCAGGGCTCCTGCTCTTTTGCCTTGGCCGACGTCCCTCGCCCCACCAGCACCTCCAGACACTCCACACAGAAGCACCTGCCCAAACGACAGCTCGTGCCCGTCACCTCCGGGAACCCCYCTGGGTCACCCCAGCCTCTCCTGCAGTTCTCCCCTGCCACACRCCGGACCCCCCGCCCTGTTTTGCAGGATGTTTTTCCAGGCAGTACCCCGGTTTTTAGGGCTGCTAACACAAGCTGGTGACGGAGGCGTGGGTAAAGCTCCTGCCACCCTCCCCGGGGCTCATTCAGGTGCAGAGTGGCCCAGCGGGGACGGGTGGGCTGTGCTGGGACRTGCTGTGTGGCAGCCAGCTGGGCGCCAGCCCAGCGCCCTGCCCAGGCTCCCGCAGGACCCTGCTTCCCCGCGRCTCCCCGGGAGCGATGCTGGGAGCTCGGCCCAAGGAGCAGAGAGRGGGACGCACGGGGCCCACCTGCAGCAGCTGGCGTTGCTGCAGAGCAGCAGCTCCTTGCCTTCGCAGCAGACGGTGCAGTAGGACTGGTAGCCGTCTTCGTCGTACATGTAGAAGAGCTCCAGAAATCTATCCTAGCGAAAGGACAGCCGGGAGGAGAGAAGGACAGAGGATGAGGATCCACGCTCAGAGTGTGAACAGAGAACGCAGCTTCGCTCCGTCTGGTGCACGGTGAGAGCTCAGAGATGCACATCCTCSGTGCTTCAAGCGGAGAGGACACGCCGCGGGACAGCCCCGTGGTGGATACGGCACGGCCAGGATCTGGCAGAGTCACCCCTCCTGTCCCAGCAGCGCCGGCTGCAGCGGGGCTGGCCTCTGCACCCCATCCTCCGGCCCCAGGCTCCCGCTCAGCCCCGGCTCGGCAGCACTTACCCTGCACGTCTGGCAGAGGCCCCCCTCGAACAGCGGGTGGAAGGTGGCCGGGTTTCTCCTCCCGCAGGACAAACAGCTGTCTGTGCGGCAGAGAGGGCTCCGCTCACCGTGGGGCTGCCCCACGGAGCGCAGACCCCCGCCTCCGCCCACCCCGGGGCAGGGAGCCCCACGCAGGAGCGCGGACCCCCCGCCTCTGCCCACCCCGGGGCAGGGAGCCCCACGGAGCGCAGACCCCCCGCCTCTGCCCACCCCGGGGCAGGGAGCCCCACGGAGCGCAGACCCCCCGCCTCCGCCCACCCCGGGGCAGGGAGCCCCACGCAGGAGCGCAGACCCCCCGCCTCCGCCCACCCCGGGGCAGGGAGCCCCACGGAGCGCAGACCCCCCACCTCCGCCCCGCCGCCAGCGCAGAGGCTGGAGCCCCTCATCCCAACCGCGTGCAGGTCCAGACGCAGCTGTGGCTCCCGCGGGAACAGGCCCCGGGGGGGGGGATCTGCACAGCAGCCCGCTCCCCTCGACACGAAGGGAGGCCCAGCAATCGGCAGTCACGGCGCCTTCCCCCTCTCTACACGCTGCCGTTCAAAAGGGACCCACGATCCTTGCCCAGCGCTGCCTGCAAGCACCCGCATCAGCCCCGCGCCTTTTCCCAAGAGAGACAGGGCAATCGATTACCTTCGAGACTCCCACTGTTGTTCGTAACTTCGGAAACCATTTGCTCTTTATAAAATGGAAAAAAAAAAAAAATATTTATCATTCCTTATGTAACAAACTTTAAATGCACTCTACTTACAGATGCCTTATTTCTTGCATTAAAACTACAGCTTTGCTGAGCGTTGCACAGAGGAGGCAAGCCACGGGCATATTAGAAATTTTGATGCAAAACCCATGTCCTTTCACTGCTGGAGATATTAGAGCTGGAGCTCAAAGTAGCAACACACAGATCATTTCCAAGCTGAGCAATTAATGCAGCCCAGCTTGTGGCCCCATGTCTTGCAGTTGGGTTTGCTGGTGTCTTGTAAGGCACAAGTGAGCAACACGAGACCACAAAAGCTTTTGCCTTTGGAAACCGAGGTCATGGCCCCCGGGAAGAGCCGAGCCCTCTCCCAGAGAGGTTTCCCGGTGCTTCTCAGGAAGCACAGCCCAGGCCATGCCGCTTCCCAGCTCTCGCTGMCGGATACCTCGGGTCTGGTCCTCTTCCACCCGCTGCTCCTTGCTGTTGTTGCAGGGGTTGGTCTTCAGCCTCTTGGTGGGGGGATACTGCTCGAGGGACAGCACCTCCTCCGTCCCGTTCCTCAGGGCCCCGTTCTCTGCAAGGGAAAGGCGGCTCCCTGGGGACGAGCCTCCGGCCCCGGAGCTCCCCAGGGCACCGGGGGACACCTCCTGCTGAGCCCTGCCAGGTCCCACCCCACCAAAAGCAGAGCCCTTCTGACCACCCGGGCTCCCCACGCACGGCTCGAGGCTCAGCCAGGTCACCGACTTCCAGGAGCAACGGCTCCGAGGGTCCTTTACTCTGGCTTTTTGCGATGCTGCTGTGGGGGTCCCCAGTGAGGAGCGAGGAGCCCCAGGGCCACCTCGGGACCGGGCCAGCACGGCCACGGCAGAGGGGCCGACCGCAGCGGCTGAGCACCGGCGGCTGCTGCCCACGCCAGCCCCATGCCCCCTCATGCCACCACCTCACCTGAGGCTTTGGGCGGCCGCAGCCCCTTCAGGCCCAAGGGTTTGAAGCCGGTGAGCGCCCAGTCGATCATGGGCTTCAGCTGCTCCTCCAGGGACTCCCCGGGGGCGGCTGCAAACGTCTTCCCCGACCGGCTCCGGGCAACCTGCCGAGGAGGGACGGCGTGGGCCAGGGTGACCGGGGCTGGTCCCCGGCCAGGGCGCAGCCCGGCTGCAGCCTGCATGGCCCACGGGGTCCCAGGCCCCCTCCCCACCACGCACACACGGGCGCAGGGCTCGGCGTCCCCGGCACAGCGGCAGCTGCTGGATTCCGGCGCTGGGTGTGCCTCGGCCGCGCTCCCGTGCCCCCCCTCCCTGCAATGAGCCCGTCTGTTCTCCAGCAGCCCCAGTCCAGCTGGGAGCCGGGACAGCCCAGCCCCAGCTCTCGCCCAGACTCTGCTCCCCGGCAAGCAACAGGAAGCAAAGAAAAGGCTGAAGAGGTGCCTGTGGGTTTGCAGCACCATAACCCGGAGCGTGAGCCATCCCCTGGATGGGGATCGGACCCACGGGGTGCTCAGTGCCAGCCCCGACTGCAAAGGGCATCCGGCACCAGCCCAGGACACCTCCTGCCACTGTGACACTGCTTTGCAACCGCGACGCTGCCGCAAGTCAGAGCCCCCGGCGGGAGCCCGGTCCCGGGGGTTCCTGGAGCAGCAAGACCCTGGAGCAGCAGCAGTTACTCCCGAATCCCCCAGGATAAGCACCGAATCCCCCAGGATAAGCAGAGTTTGTCCCCATGGCTGCACTTGGAAATAGTCCCAGCAGAGAAAGGAGGGGTTTCCTACAGGCATCTGTCCGCAGTGCCCCAGCAGATGGGGGAAATGATTAATTCTGGAGGGTGGCAGGAGCTCCCTCACCGATCCCTCTCAAGGTGATTCGCAGGCATTATCCAGAACCACCCCCAGATGCAAAGCAGAGCAATGCACGGGGGCAGAGCCGGGGAGCCCCGGCCCAAGCACCTCCTCACACACTGCCCGAGCTCTGCGGGCGCCTGGGCTGAGCAGACGCCCAGCTTCCCGGCCGGGGCATCTCTTCCTGCCCCAGCGAAGCGTTTCCTTCGCTGGCTCAGCTGCGTCAGCCACCCCGCGCACAGCCCGTCCCTCCCCGCATCCCACCACCCCCCAGAGCCCGGCCGCTTCACTTGGCACCTTATCCACCCAACCCCAGCTCTGCTCCGCGGTTACCTCCAGCGCATGGTATATGGCTCGTCGGTAGGACACCAGCTTATTAAACGTGGAGGAATTGAAATGCTGCCTAAAGGCCATCAGTCCCACCAGCTTGTCCGCAGAAACCTGGGAGAGAGCGACAAAAGCTTATCAGCAGGCACGGGCACGCCTCGCTTCAGCCATGTCCCCACGGCACTGTGCCCCCCGCGCCGCAGACCCGGCCCTGCAGCGCAGCGGTTCCCAGCGTGGCTCCCACGCCGCAGCCGAGGGCGCCGGGCCACGGCCGCGCCGCAATGCCGGGGTTTTGTCCGGACCCTGCAGCCGCGCGAGGAAACCCAGCGTCAGCTTTGCGCAGCGCAACAAGCGGCAGAGGGAGGAGGGCAGAGGCGGCAGCGTCGCGCTCGCAAGAAGGACGACGGGCGTTTTGCACCCTCTGCTGGCACCGCACCTCTGCCAGCACGGCACGGGCACCCGGCACAGCGCTCCCCTCCCTCCTGCTGCAGCCCAGGGGGGCTGGGGCTCCGGGAGGGCACCCCTCACCAGGCAGGGAGCGGCGGGGGCAGCCCTAGAGACCAGGGCTTGGACAAAACCCTGCGGAGGGGCCGGGCAGAGGTCCCCGTTGCTGGATCCCGTCAGCACCAACCTACGGTGGCCAGTCATCAGTTATAGACACTAGAGCCACGAGAGCATGCCAGAGCCTGACCACGCTGAACACCGGGGTCCCTGCCGGGGAGGCTGCAGCTGGGCGCACGCACACCCCCGAGGCAGCCCCAGGAATGGGACAGACGGCAGAAATGTGCAGGGGGGGGATTTCAGCCTGGGCGAAGCCGGGCGCAGGCAGGGGCAGGCAGCAGGCTTACCTCGGAGAACTTCCCATCTCCGAACCACTGCACCCACCGCATGCCCGAGACAGCCTGGCGCTTGGCCGTGGCTCTGTAGGAGACGACGATCGCAGGCCACCAAGAGAAACCTTTGATCTTTCCCCAGACGAGCTCCCCAATTCCAAATTCCTTCCCATCCTGAAAGCAAAAAAGGACAACACAGATGAGCCCAAAGCACAAACTCCCCATTTTATCCGAGCAGCCGCGCAGGAGAGCCCTGGAGCGTGGGGGAACGGCCACGGAGCACCCCGCAGAGCTGCTCCGCCACGTGTGTCACTCGCTGGAGCAAAGTCACACGCGTGGACCTCTGCACAATGATCTACAAAAGCTGCACCCCGCTCCCTCAAAAAAACGGCAGAACACCCCCCCGGCAGCGCTGGCTCCCAGCCCTGCACCTCGCAGGCGCTCGCCGGGAAGGTCTGCGCGTTGCCAGCCCCACGCCAAGCCTGGCGCCTGGCACGCACGGCGCGGTGCGTGCTCCGTCCTGCACAGCCCTCCTGGCACCGGCGCCCCGTGCATGCCCACTCCTGCCTGCCCTCCCGGGGTCTCTGCAAACACCGCGAAGCCTTTTCCTGCCCTCACACAAACCAGCAGCTAGGAAGCTCCGGCTGTCACAGAAGGGCTTGCAGCCGCCCCGGTGATGGGAATGGGCAAGAAGGCAGGCGGGCAGCACCGGCGGGGAGCGCAGACAGGCTCTCCTGATCCCCTCACCCACCGCGGCCACGTTTGTCTGGAAGAACTTGGCTCATGGCACGCTGCTGCCGAGCCATGAGGCTCGGTCCAGGCCAAGGGACGCGGGAAGCATGGCAGGGGATGCTAAGTGTCCTCGTGGGCTCCCCGAGCAGACGGGGTTGCCCCTTGGCACAGGGAAGCCCCCTTCACGGGGCTCACAGCTCAGCTCGTCCGGCTGCACCTCCTCTTCCTCCCACAGGGGAGAGCAGGAAACAGGGCAGAGCAAAAACAGAGAGAAGAAAAAGAAGAGCTGGTAATTTGGCGTGACCACGCCACCAAGSGCCTCCAACAGTCGGCCCGACGGGGGCCATGCCGGCACAGTGCTGTGCCCAGGGAGACACCTCGCACAGGAGCAGAGTCACCTCCGCCTGCAGAGCCCTCCTTCCCAGCTTTGTTCTGCAATTAGGCACCTAATTATGCAGCAAGATGCAATTGCCCAATTCCTGCAAGTCTCGGGCCCTGCCCTGACGCCTGCAGGCACTGAATCACGCTCCTCTGCAGCTCCAGCAGCTTCGCTCCTCTCCAGCATCCCCCGACAGAAACATTTTCTGCACACGCAACCGCCTGTCTCGGCGGGGCCGGGCACGGCTGCCAGCCCGGCGTGTGCCGCGCACGCGTCCCTCGGGGGCCCTTGGGGGCTTTGCAGCCCCCCGCGTGGCACAGGCGGCGGCTCGGCGGGGCTGGTCCCCCCACGCTGCCCGTCTGCAGCAAGGTGCCCCCGGAGCAGCGGGGACCCCGCTGCCCCGCCGCTGCCCCATGGATGGGGACAGCCCGGCACCATCGCGCCCTGGACCCACAGGGAAGGGCAGGCAGGAGAGCAGGAGAAGCAGCAGCGAGGTTTCCAGAGGGTCCCCTCGCCTGCAGGCTTGGGACGAGCCAGGAAGGTTCGTCCTTGCCCCGCGCCATCCCAGGCGCAGGATCTCAGTGCAGGAGCAGAGTTTGGCCCCTCCGTACCTGGTACTCCAGCACCATCCCCGCATCTCTGCTCTCCGGCTCCTCGGCCCCCAGCTCGGCGGAGCCGTTCTGGCCCTCCTGGGAGCTGCTGCCGGAGAGCGTGCTGCCGCTCCGGGACGAGTCCCGGGAGTCCTCCTCCGTCAGGTCGATGGTGGTCACGGGAATGGACGYGGCCGAGCGCCGCTTGGAGCTCTGCACGGGAGGGAGCAGAGCGTGAGTGCGGCAGAAGGCGGGGAGAGGGGCAGGGGAGAGCAGAGACCCCCAGTCACCCCCAGCCCTCAGTGGGGATCGGAGAGTGGAGAGAGGGAGCCAGGGAGCGGGGGTACCGCCGCAGCCGGGGACGGAGGGGAGGGCCCAGGACTGGGGCGTCTGAGGGAGAACTGCTCTGCTTTTACTTGCAAGACGCACAGAAAACAGTGCATCACTTGCTCTCTTCCCTTTTCCTCTCCCCAGTTCATCTCAGGGTGTTCAAAGCACCCAGTTCATAGCAGGGGCGAGCAACAGCACACACGCACCCACTCCACAGGGGAAACTGAGGCACGGAGAGGCTGCAACATGTCTGAAGGCGCTTGGCCAGGGCACAGCAGAAGTGCAGGTCTCCGGAGCCCCAGGGAAGCCCAGGGAAGCCCTGGCCCCGCGCAGACCCTCACCCGCAGGGGAGCTGGCAGGTCCCTGAGAGTCTCCACGCTGTTTGTTTCCTTGATCTTCATCTCGTGCCGGGTCTGCCCTGCCTGGAAGATGAGGCGGACGGGGGGCTTCTGCCTGAGGCTGCTCTCCCAACCGGCGCTGCCCCGGGGCCGCACCTGCAACCAGAACAGAGACGTGCCGTGGCACAGACGCCCCGTGGCACAGGGACAGCCCGTGCTCCTCGGGGCTGGGCACCAGCGGCACCGGAGCCCCRGGGGTGGGGGCACGGGGAAGGCAAGAGGAGCGCAGACGGCTGCGGGAGGCACCTCGGGCTGAGCCCCTGGGTGCGACCGTGCGCTTCACAGCACCTCTGAGTGGGGGCTCAGGAGCACCCACTGCCGCAGCCCCAGCACCCTGCACCGCGGGCACCGGTCCGCCAGCAGCTGCTTACATCAACTTTTGTTTCCAGCTGTCACGTGCGTCCTCGACTGTACCCTCCTACACCCTCCCTCCTCGCAGCTACCCACGGCGGCGCGACCGAAAGCAGCGGGAGCCAGCAGCCGCCGAGAGAGCCGGGGGCCCCGGCAGAGCGGCCGTCCGGGCACAGCACCCCGCTCAGACGTGCGTGGGTGCTCTCAGCACAGGCGTGGGTGCGCTCCCTCGCACCGCCCGGCCCTGCAGAGGCACCAGGGCAGCCTTTCCCCTGCGGTTTCAGCAGCCGCAGTTTACAAACAGTCTAACCCAGGCATGTTTCCTGCATCCGGCATAACAGAGTTTCAAAACGAAATGAGATTTTGCAAGTGAAGAGCCCCCTGAACCCAACATAGTGGGAAAGCAGAATTTTCACCCCAGTTGGATTTATGGCTTTTTCTTTTGGAAGCTGCCTCGTCACAGGCAGATCTCCAACCTTGGGGTTTTATTTCAAAGTCAAAACAATAAAGCCAGAAGGCAAAAATGCTTCCAGACCCTGGAGGTTTGTCAACCTAGTCAACAAAAGGAGGGGGGGCAAAACTGGGATCCAGCCCCAAAGCAGCTAAAAGCGGGCCACCCTGAGAGTGGGAGACACGAGRCGCTTCGGTCCATCAATACGGCCAAGACTCTTTTAAAGAAAATAACAGCATAATAATTATTAGACTGCTGCAACACGTAGTGGGCATCGCCRCACCACGCACCACACCCTCCCGCTGCTGCTGACATAATGTAAATCAGGAATTTAAAAATGAAAACAAATATCATGCTTGCAAATGAATATTGCATCTGCCATTGGACTGTTCCCCCGCACCGAGCACGAGAGCTGCCCGGGAGGGGAGCAGGCGAGGGTCCCGGGCCCCAGCTGCCCCCGCAGACGGCCCACAAAGYCCCCGGGCAGCAAGGTCTCAGAGCAGCCTCGGTGAGCACCTACCTCCTGCGCCCCGGTGAGAGCGAGCGGCCAGGACAGCTCCTCCTTGGAGAGGTCTCCCTTGCTCACCCTCTTGTTGTTCTTCAGGGCCGGCAGCCCCAGGCCCCCGGCATCTGCAGAGGGACAAGGCAGAGCAGCCTCAGGCTCCGCGAGCGGTCCTGGCCATGCCCCCGCACGCCTCCGCCCGTGACTGCTCCRAGCAGCAAGGCGTGATTTTGGAGAGACCGAAACCTCATCTTGGAGAAATGTGGCCGAGGGCAGAAGTGGTGTCCCTGAGGCTCCCCATCGCGGTACTGCTRACACCGGCAGTCCCAGATCACCCACCTGCCCCTAAAACTGGGAGGAGCTCTAATAGCAAGTGTGGGGACCTTCTTACGTACTTTTTTTCTCCTGAAAGCTCAGAGGCATAAGGAAGCCATACGCCTGCTATTCAGGGCTTGTCACCAGTTCATTTAAAGCAGGACCTTGTGAACCCAAGAGGTGGGWTTTGGGGACCACGACTGGAGCATCCCAGGAGCTGTGATGCAGCCCTCAGGCAGGTGGGGGCTGCCCGCCCCCCCCACTCCCRGGGGGTTAAACCACCAAGGGGCAGAGCCAGCATCCCAGTGCGGCACCCATTTCCACAACCGCTTCTGTCGCCGTGGCCTGGAYGTGCTGCCGGAAAGCAGGAACCCAGCGGAGTCACGGAGGGACTCCGGCCACAGCCGCAGCCCCCCGCAAGCCCTCGGCACGACGGCTGGGAGGTCCCTGGCCCTGTGCATCCCCGCACATCCCGGGCATGGCGCATCCCCGGCACAGCACAGGGAGACTCACCTGGAGTACTGGGCTTCCCATTTGCCTCCAGAACAAGGGCGGGCGTGTTCTTAGCGGGATCAGTGCAGTCCCCGTTGATTAGGATCAGCTCTGCCCTGCAGTCTGCCTCATCCCGGCCGTGGCTCTTGTCCTTTTTCATGGTTGCCTGTGGAAGTCAGAGTGGAAAGGAAATTTAGCCGTGCAGAAAGCCCCAGGGAAGGCAAAGCGGACAGTGTAAGCTCTTCAAGCCAGCCACAACTCCTCATGCCCTTAGCAGGGGGGTCTGACTGGAGATGCATCCAGGGTGGTAGTGGGAGCTAACGGGCACCTGGAYAAAACCTCCCCACAAACGTGGTGGCCCTGAAGATCCACCAGCTCCAGCGAACGGAGGCTCCAGACACAATCTGCTTGTCCTTAGGGAAGCACTGGGGCTTTTCTCCARGGCTGCGCTGGCCCTGCCCCGCCATCCGTACGCCGAGGAGCGCTCCTGGGCTCGGTGCTGCCCAGCCCCAGCTCTGCCGGAGCAGCCCCGGCTGCGGCTCCAGACCCTGTCCAGAGGGGAGCTGCACTTCCCAGCCACTCTGCAGAAACCCGGGGACATCCCACCCGCCGGCACCCGCCTCACTGTGCTCCGGCTGCCCAGCACGCCCAGCACACCCAGCACGCCCAGCACGCCCAGCACGCCCAGCACGCCAGCAGTGGGTGGGCCGTTCCAGCAGCAGCGGGACACGACAGACAGCTCGCCATGGGGGGCAAAGTCCTGGCGCCTGCAGTGAGTTAAACTCCCCCAAAGGGAGAAAAATCCTCCTGCYCCCCGGCCTTGGCTCCCCCCGCCCAGGGCGAAGGGGCAGGGCAGGGGTCTGCGCCGGCAGCGCTCACACACCACCACCCCTGGCCCGGGGGCCGGGGGCAGCGAGGGCCGGCGTCCCCGCGCCCCAGGAGCTGCTGCTGCGCAGACAAAGCCCGGCGAGGCGTCCCCCCGGGAGAGGTGGGGCACGCCTTACCTGCACCCAGATGCCTCTGCCTTCCCCCGGGTGCCCTCCCTGGCTCCTGTTTTCGGAAATGGAAGCTCCCAGGCTCTCCCAGAGGCACCCGGGACTACGCGAACGAAGCTGCCTCATTGCTGGGCTATGGATCTGTGCTGCAACTTGCCCCTTCGCCAGCACAGTCATTTCAGGAGCACGTAACTCAGCTCAGCGAGCTAAGGAGCAAGCAGGGCTTCACCCATCTAAGGCCCTGGTAGGAAGCAAAAGCAACCGCCCCCAGCCCCAAAGAGACCCCGGGTTCCAGCCATGCCGCCCCCTCCCCGGCGCTCTCGCTCAGCATCGCCTCCAACTGCTTCCCTAACAATTGATATTTCTGCTTTGAGAACATCTGTCAGCACCTCTGACAAACAAAGACCAGTCGGGGTTTGATGTTTCGGATGCTGAGAGCAGCGTTAAAACCCTGGTAACATCCAAACACAAAGAAAAACAGGTGTCCGGCACCCACCTCCGCAGGCAGAGCCCCCGGGTGCACGTCCTGCCTCCCCCCACAGACTCGTCTCCTCAACAAAGGGAGGAGAAGGAGAGGAATGGCACCAGAGGGAGTCTAAAGCTGCGTAACCCCCTACAGCTGTGTGCAGAAATCCCACTGCTGCAGCACATCTGCTCCCAGACCCAGCGAACAATTCCTGGGAGCTGCCCAGACTCGCTGGGCTGCCCCCGGCTGCCCCCGGCCCAGGCGGCCGGTCCCGCACGCCGGCCCCGGATGCTCTCGGACGCAGGAACACGTCCCGGTGCAGCACAGCCGGGTCAGCTCTTCCAGGGTCTGTTCCCCCTCCCCAGCCTGCGATGCTGCAGAACGGCAGGGATCACAGCCAGCAGTGATGCTGCCACAAAAAATAGCAAATTTCACAAAAAAAATAGTGAACTTCACAAAAAAATAGCAAGTGTCACTCAGGAATCCATACAGTGAGGTGTGAGAGGATACGCTGCTCTCTTAGCATGAGGGCGACCCAGAGGAGAGGCTGGGGACAGGGAGATGGGGCAGCGTGAGGCTGTTAAGATCCAGGGAGGACAGGAGCAGGCACAGCCACCTCGAGGCCTGCAAAACATCTGCACCCTAAGCACCCCGCCGGGACCTTCAGAGGAGCTTTGCATTCGGTCCTTCGTCAGGAGCCTGTTTGGGAGCCTCAGACRGGAGCCTGAGCCCAGGATGTCCAAACTTGCACCTCAAAATGGCTTTTTACTTTCTCAGTCCCGGGGGCTGCCCAGTGCCCAGCCCCTGCCAGCCCTGCGCTGGGCAGGGGACACAGTGGCCGGGTCTCTCATGTCACCCCACGGGAAGAGCAGCCCTGCCAGCTGCTCTGCGGGATGTGCAGCCAGGACCGAGCACCCGATGTGCCAAGCTCAGCTTTGCCGAGTGCTCAGGGAACTCCAACATCGTCTTTGTTCCAATTATAAAGTGGGAAAAAAAAGTTCACTTTGGAAGCAACTGCTCCCCGGCAGAGCTGGAGACCCCCACACCAGGGCTCCGCCGGTCCGCGGGACCCGGCCGCAGGCACCGGCGTAAGCGCAGGCATTTCAGCTCGGCGGGGGCAGGCAGGGCCCGCAGCGTGCGCGCGGGAGCAAGCAGGGCATACGCAGGAGCACACGCACTGCTTGCTCCGTGCGCTTCAACTGCACCACCTGAGATCACTCCAGAACATCCCGTCACCATCCTCTGCCACGCAAGCGGGAAAGGGAACGTCGCACCACGACCCAAACTGCAAAGCTAGTAAAACTCTCACTTTCCCAAAAACCTACTCCAAGGCAGCAGGACGGCAGTACCCGTCCCTTCTCCTGTTCCTGCTGCCTTTTGCACCGAGCAATGAAGCCGGACACTCGAGACCGTCCTGCCTGCTGCCGAGGGCCGCCCAGCCCACCGCCCCGTCAGCTGCCGAGGGCCGCCCGGCCCACCGCCCCGTCAGCTGCCGAGGATCTCCCGCAGGAGCCACCGTCCTCGGAAGCCTCACCACCTCCTGCTCGGGAGGAAGGCTCAGCCCTTTGTCCTCGCCTCCCCTCGCAGAGACGCACACCAACATGTGCACACAGGGCATTACGAAAATAATAAGAAACAGAGCACTCCCCTCACATGTTCTGTCTCACGGGAGGAGGAGAAAAACAGCACCGCAGTGTTTGCATTGCTTAATGCACTGCAAACATACAGGCATGCACTACAGCCATACGCTGCGTACAAGAACCCCCGAAGAATAAAATARTGCAGAATTCCGTCTCCGATGCTCGAAGCTCCCCAAGAGACTGGCGCTAGCAGCAGCCCCGACACTGCCTGGTGACCAGGACGTGCCCTGCAGCGATACCCCACCGAGACAATGAACCCGCTGACTCCGGATCCCGCCCTAGTTTTGCAATACCAGTTTCTTTAAGGTTTGCCAAACTGGTTAAAGACCATGCCACACTATTAACTGCTTAGAGAGACTCCCGGTCCCTGCCCGGCCGAGCTCGCCGGCTGCCCCGGAGCGGGCAGAGCGGCCGCGCTCACCTGCGAGGCGTCGCGGCGGGGCCGTGCCTCCGGACCCCGCTGCCCCCGGGACCAGGGCTGCTCCCCCAGCCTGGCTCGGCGGGTTTCAGTTTTCCTTCTTGAGAAAACAGTGGCCCTTATCAGGTGCGTTTCCCCAGTAGGTGGAGAGATTGCAGGGGAGACAGCCGGACTTTGCCTCCAGACAGGGGCATGCATATCAAAAGGCTGGAGGGAAGCGTTTTACGTGATGGCTGGGATGGCAGCCATCACCCAAGCCCTGTTTGAATAACAAAAAGAAATAAAGGACCCCAATGGCCGGGGCTCGCTCCCTCCAGCCTGGCTCCTGCCGAGGGCTCTGGGCTATCGCGCACACAAATGGCCTTTAACTCTCCCCAAACCGAACATTTTCCTCTAATCCTGGGAAGAAAAGAGTTGCTGGGTTGGCAGTTTAGTAAGAAAGGGAGCCCATTTTGGCAGATCTGCTCATTAAGAAGGGCAGGCTCTCCCCTCCCCTGCCCGTTTCCTGTGCCTGGCCCCTCTCCGGCTCTCGCCGCGCTCCCGCGCTCCGGCACTTCCCTCCATTTTCCCCCCGTTTCCTCTCCTGCCCCCTGCCCCGCTCCGCTCCCCCGCCGGACCGCAGCAGCCCTCTGCGGCCACCCCCAGGCTCCAGCACGTCGCCCGCTGCCTTTCAGCAAAGCTCGGTTGAAAGAAAAGAAACAAAAAACAAACCGGCCCCTCCTCTCCCAGTGAAGACCAGGCCTGAGAAGTCTCCTGGGCAGCCACCATCACAGCCAGCCGCTGCTCCAGCCGCTCTAGGCTCTTTACCATGCTCATCTCGGTCACGTCCCGCTGAGATGAGCCACGCTGGCCCTCCCGAGCCCCCTGCCCAGGGACGTGCCCGGCGTGGAGCAGGCYCCGGGGCCGGTGCTGCCTGCGGGCAGGGCTGGGGGCTGCGGGGGCTCCGCCGTTGCGCAGGTGGGTCTCGCTCAGCGGTGGCAGGTCCTCCGTCCGGAGCGGTCACTGCTTCATCTTCCCCCTGCACAAGAGGACATAAGGCGATGAGGACGACACCTCACTGTCCCCATCTCCCCCCACCTGGCCCCGTACAGYGAGGCTCAAGCCTCCAGCCCTCCCCACAGCTGGGGGCTGGGACACCCCGGCTCGTTCCCCCTCATTTCGTTAGAAATTAGGAAACTGGAGACAGAGGCAGAAAAGGCAAGTCCTGCTGCAGGGGCAGCACGTTTCAGCCCCCTCGCTCCTTCTCCGGCCCCCATTCGAGGGACGTCGGTGCAGCATCCTTCAGAGCCCCAGGGCCAGCGCTCGCCCCGGGTGTCCACCCGCTGCTCCCCGCTCCCGGGCTCCTGGGACTTGTGCCCCACGYTGGGGCCACTCCGGAGTTCATTTCTCTCTCTCCGATGCTCTCCCTCCCCTGGCTCTCCCTCCACTGGAGCTTCTCCCCGGGCTCGGGAGGAGGAGGATACCGGCACAGCTCCCCCCGGGTCGGTACCTGCCGGCTGGGCCGGTGCCTGGCAGCTGAGCGCGCCCCGGCTCCGGCCGCCCCCTCCCCTCCGTCCCCAGCCCCGGGGAGACTTCACGGCCGAGGCGTCGGCCGGGAGCTGCTTTCCTGCGAACAGAGAAAAAGCAAGATGCACTGACAGATCCCTGACCCCAGAACCGAAAACAAAGGTGTTCGGCCCCGGCAGCGCTGCCGCCGCATCCCGGGCTCCCGGAAGCCCTCCCCGTGCCCCCCTGCCTGGGGGCGGCGCTGCCGGGGGCCCGCCGAGCCACGGGCAGGGTGACCCCAGCCCTCCCCAAACCCTGCCCGCCCCGGAGCCATCACTTGCCGTTTCACCGACGGGAGCCCGAGGCTCCGAGGGTTTGCCGTGCTCCCGCCGCGGCCCCGGGCTCAGCCCCCGCCCCGCCTCCCCTGCCCGTCCCGGCATCGCCGCGGCGCAGGGGGTCCCCAGCACCCGGCCCGACCCCGCCGTGACAGCCCCGGGACGCGGCCCCGGGATACGCGGCCGCGGCGCCTCCGTAGCAAACTCCGAAAAGTTGCGACGGGAGCCGGAGGGGCGGGCGGCACCGGGAGGGAGCCCTGCCCGGGGCTGCGGGCGCACCGAGCCCCCCAAAACCCGCCCGAGGGCCGAACGCTGGCAACAAGTGGCGGCGGGGCCAGCCGCCCCCTCCGCCCGCTGCCCCGAGCCCCCGGGGCGGAGCGCCGCGGCTCCCCGGGAACAGGGCGCGGGGCCGCCCGATCGGCCGGGGCCGGGGCGCTCCCGCAGCAGCCTCCGGTGCGCCCGGTGCCGCGTCCCCGCCCGCCCCATTGTCCCCCGCCGCCGCCGCGCACAACAAAGCCGCCCACGAGGATGCGCC
>JASVER010000090.1:3035816-3054157 GCA_030449065.1 Oceanodroma leucorhoa | reverse complement strand
GGGGCCCCGCATTCTCCTGGGGCCCCCACTCCCCGGGGCTCCGCACCCCCACACCGCGGCTCCGCACCCCCGGCGCCCTTGTATCCCCCCACAGCTCCGCATTCCCCCAGTGCCCCACACACCCGCGGCCTGGCACCCCCCCGGTGCCCCGCATCCCCTCCCCGGGGCTCAGCATCCTTCTCCCGGGGCTCAGCATCCCTCTCCTGGGGCTCCGCAGCCGCCCTCTCGATGTCTCGCATCCTCCCGGGGCTCCCCATCCCCCGGTGCTCCCCATCCCCCGGTGTCCCCCTCACAGCGCCCGGCATCCCCCCAGGGCTCAGGATCCCCCCTTGGCTCGGCCCTCGGAGCCCCCCCGCAGCAGTGGAGCCCCCTCGGGGAACAAGGGGCACCCCGGGGCCGGGCAGAGCCCTGGCCCCACCGAGCCATCCCTCTGCCCACCTCTGCCCACCGGCTTTCCATGAGCACTGTGCCCCTGGCAGCGCGGCGCGGGCAGGCGAAGCCTCACGACTTTTACAGTCAGTTTTTGTTTGTTCTTTCCCRTACAGAGGCGAGACACTTGCGAGGGCTGTGCTGGGGGCGAGGAAAACAGTCAGTGCCTCTCCTGCCCAAGACAAAGCATCCAGAGTCCACGTGGGGTATAATCTTCTCTGCTCACTTGCTATTACTTCTAGATCCAGCAGAAAACTATAAAAGGGTAAGAAGAAGGGATGTATTTATCCTGGTGCGATAGAAATAAGCTTTCAAGGCCAGGAGGAAAAATGAGTAAGTTAGCCAAAGTGCCTGAACCCTGCGGGAAGTGCCTGGACCAGCCCACAGGCCTGTATAGCAGGTTCCCCCAGACCACCCCTCCATCCCTGCAAAACACAAGCATGAAAAATGTGGCTGCACGTGCAAAAAAAGGCCTGCCAGTGAACAGGAGAAGGAGCCGAGAAATCTCGTGTGGATAAGCCTTCGGGAACACTGGAGATTACGGTTCAAATAAACACATGCCGCATAAAACTAAAGCTAATTTGCAACTCTTGAGTAGATTAAAACCAAGCAAATAAATTTTACTCCTGTTTGTTTTTCCAAATTTGGGAAAGCAAAATGCTTTTGCAGGTTGCGCTCACGAGAGTTTCTAGGGCACTGTTAGGGTGGAATTAGTCCTCGCTTCAAGCATCCACGGGCTCCTCTCCCTTTCTACGGAAACCTTCCTGCCTCTGTTGGCCTCGCTGACCTGCCATCAATCTCCCGCCCGGCTGAAACGCCCTCTTTCTCTCTCTTCCCCTCAGATATCATTTAATTCAGGAGAGCATGTCTGTGCATACTGTTTGTGAAAAAGGCCTGGTACCAAACAAAGCAGCTCTGGGCAGATTATGAGCCGAACCCTGACCCTTTTCCCTGTCTCCGCTACACACAACCACAGAGAGATGCTGCAAGTTTATTTCTTAACAGTCAAGAGAGTTTGCATGACACCTCACGGGGAAAAAAGGTACCTTTAAAGAGGATTTTATATTTAGGCTCCTGCCCGGCCTTCCTGGTACCCTGCGCCAGGCTCTCAGCCATTCCGGGTGAACAAGGGCTTGCAGCTGGCAGCCTCTGCCAGGCCGGCACCAGAGCGACCCTGCCACCGCCCCCCACCAGCTCTGCAGCATGGACAAGCGGCGGGACACGGCCCCAGGACAAAGCTCCTCCGCTCCATCACTGGTGCAGCTGCGAGAAGCCGGGAAGCACGGCCAGGCACAGGCTTACGTGAGCAGGGGCTGGGGAGAGGTGGGGGGTCCCTCCTCACCCCTGGGCGCAGGCTGCACGTCCTCCGCACACCGTGGCACAGCCACGTCCCTCCCCGTGATGGAGTGACTCCCCCAGCGGCAGCACAGTTGGACTGCCCAACGCTTCTGCGAAAAATCATTCCAGCAAGAAGAGCCATTTTGACACCTGGCYGGCCTCCCTCGGCCGGCATTTCAAATCCTTGGAGCCGGTGACCGACCAGCTGAAAGAGCCGCTCTCTGTCATCGTCACAACAGAGTCAGATGGGACTGGCAACATYCATTCACATCAGAAGTGACTCCTCATCCTCATCTTCCACTGTGGATGCTTCCCAGTGACCATGCCAGCCCCTCCACACGTAACTCAGCACTCCCCACCCTGAATCCTCCCCCTCTCCAAAGGCTGCTGAGCCGTTGCCTTCTCTGCAGTGTCCCCGGGTTATGGCACCAGGCCCAGCTCCTCTCTGACCACCTTATTCTCCCACTTCAAAWCTCTTCCTAAAATTCTCCTCTGCCACCCTGGCCAGGCAAACCAGCACCGTTCCCTGCCCGGAGCTCTGCCCTGGCTCCGATCACCTGCTGTCTCTTGCTTTGCACCCAAGTGTTTGACTCGGGACCTGCTCCATGTTTCATAAGCTGTGTGCCTGGAGATCCTAAACAAGCAATTGAGCAAATATGTGTCATTACCTACAGCCTTCAGCAGTGCAACCTTGTCATCTCTGGATCTGTGGGTCCCGGATTCCCAGGCCCCAGTAAAGGCTAAGTGTTTGTTTAGTCTTCTAGCAGGTAGGGAGAAGCACCAGCACCATGAAATCACTTCAGACACTTGCGAGCTCCTCTAGCGCACTGGGGCAGGGAGCAGGAGGAACTTTTCCTTTCACTGAAGCCAGCGGCGATGATCTGCTGAGTTCAGGTTTCGGGGTTTCCCATGTCGGTGTGCGCACAGCACACAGCACGGCAGCTCTTTCCCAGCCCTCAGTAACAATCATTTTCACTGCCTGGCTTTCTTCACCGCAAGACCCCATCGGAGCACATCCCAGGGGATGTATTCTCTTCTTCCACGAGCAGCTCCGTGGCCTGAGCCCTCATCCCAGCCCCACTCTGACCGCCCACCTCTCCGCCAGCTCCGCTCCATCGCAGCTCCCAGTGACCAGCCRCTCCTCACCACCGCTCCCCGGAGAAGCTCTCCTGCCCCTGGCATCTCTCCTGAGCCTGGGGAAGAGTCGTGCTACCCAGCAGCACAGTGGCAGGGCTCCGGCTACTGAGAGCGAGGTCTGTCCCCGCTGTGGGAAAGCCTCATCCTGCTGCCACATGTGGGAATACAGCCTCCAGCCTCCCCTACAGCTGGGCTGGCTTTTCCCATCTGGGGGGAACTGCTGTTTACACGGAGATAGGAAGTGTTATCCCTCCTACATGAAGTTTCTAGCCCTTCCTGTGGGCTAGCCAGGACCACACGATACAACCCTCTAATAAAAATAAGGTTAAAAACAAGTGTCATCCGTGTAACCAGAACATGTAGAAAGTCTGCAGCTACCAGCATGTGAACTTCAAACGCAAAGGCACACAAAGAAAAATCTTCAATGCCTCTCTAACAAAGCTGGCCACAAAATCCTCTTTTTCCTAGAAAACAGGATACGCCTGCTACAGCCTAATCTGAAGGGACGAGGCCTCCCCAAACCGCCCTCCTAAGYATATATGCTTCTTTCGGGAGGAACGCTGCTCCCGGGGGCGGCTGCCCGCAGAGCCCCCTCCACTCCAGGTCCAGAGCAGCTCCTGCCCTCCCGGGTAAGGGGTTATCGCCCCTGCTCACGGGCAGGGCAGCCCCGGCAGAGGAAGGGTTTTGCCTGTAGTCATGAGGCAGGAGCGTAGCAGAGCCCAGCAGTGGTGCTTCCAGCCTCGCCGCAACCTCCGCACGCAATGCTTGCGATTAATTACTCCTATAGCAACGTTTGCCTGGGAGCAAATGGTGTGGAGTGTGATGGGGGAGAGGAAGGGCATTAAACTGCAGGAGAAACCAAAATCCTGGTCTCAAAGATCTCATTTGTATCAGCCTCCCCTGGGAACAGAACTAACCCCTCCAAAGTTTCAGCTGGGCAATCTCCATCACACCAGCAAGCCGGGAGGAGCTGCAGCATCCCTCAGCCCATGTAGGGAGATATTCTCCCGAGTCCACACAGCCCAAGGCAGACACTGCAGATGGGCAGAACACACAGAAAGCGTTCTGGCTCAGCACCAGCCAGGGCGAAAGGCACCTGGGTTTTACCCTCAGCTCATTCAYACACTCTTGGCTTTTCCAGGCCTTTCTCAGGCCAGCAAGTGCAGGTAATACTCCCCCACTTCAGGAAGGTGCTCCAAGGCTGACCTTGGAGTGACTGTAAAGTGCTTTGAGAGCTTTGGATAGAAAGTGGCATCAGAGAACAGGACGGTGACACCCTGGGATTTGATCTCTTGGGAATATATAATAAGGAGCCTTCCCCAGGTAASACTCTCCAAGTGCTGAGGAAGTTTTTCAAGTCTGACAGGTGAAATGAAGCTGAAAAATGCATCTGTAGTAGGGCGCACTGATCCTGTGGCTCATTTTGGGGTGCACCATTTTTAATACCCTATTTCCCTGCGTGTGTGTGTGTCCCATTGCTTTTTGCTGCTGCTTTTGCTCCAGTATTTGTGGTGAACAAGCACGCATATCTGTAATTCCGAACTGCTGTCCTCAGCTTGTCCTCAGCTCTGATGAGTCGATCAGCGACACGTTCTGCATGAGAATGGCCTGGCAGAGGCACCCACGGGGCTGATGGCTGCCAGGGGACAGGGGCTGCCTGCACCAGGCAGGGGCAGCCCCGGGGGCTCTGCCCGGGGCGCTGGGGACCGTGCTCCGCCCGGCACCCCTGTGACTAATCCAGACYGTCACCCTGCAACCTTCTCTTTTATTTGAGTAAATCCTTTTCAAAAATGAGCGCTGGCAGAACCAAGCCTGCCTCCCACTGCGGAACCGCCAGCGCCGTACCAGGGTTCGTGGCACTTGCGTGCCACACCGCAGCCAAACCAGCATCCCAGGAGGTGGGACTGCCGAATTTCCTGGTGATTGTTTGAACAGGATGTTATGAGCACGTACCTCAACTTAAACTCTTCTTCTTGGATCCTGTCACTCAACTTTCCCCAAGAATTTGGTTTGCTGCCTGGGAAACTGTTTAACAGTTGGCTTCTCCATCCTGCCATACCTCCTGCATGCTCACACAGGCACACACGCGTGCACTGAGACCATCCTTAATTAGCTCCTRAAACATCACCCTGGAAAGACACAGGGAAGTAAAGATCAGTCACAGCCTGCTCCTGCACGGCTAATCCCGGCACACAAACCAGACAAAAATTGCCTCTTTTCTTGCTTCAGTTCTTTGGCCACACAGTACGGGTGAATGAATTGTGGTGTTACAAAAATGCGCAATAATTAACTGCAATTATTAATTTACACTTAGGAAAATTTACATAAGGCTGTATGCAACATTTTAAGGCCAGAGAGGAATATCGTGTTTACACGCACTGGCACCCCGTGCCACCCAGTCCATACATCTCCCTGAACGAGTTKTAGTTAAGATTAACAGAGACAAGCACGTGCTGTGGTTTTAAACRTGCCAATGTGGCCAGTTCACCACAGAACCTGATAAATTGTTCCAATCTGAAAAATCTGCACCTTGTTTTAAGGTGTCCTGAATATTTAGGGTCAAATCCTGCAAGCACTCCCACATGCAATTTTTTCACCTCAACAAGCCTATTCAGTCGAGGTACGCAGTTCCACCCTGTGTATGTGAAATAGAAAATCTAGGAGGTAGAAGGAGAAGAAAAGGAAGCATGAAGGCTCTTTCCAGCCAGACCACCAGTTAATATCTCTTAACTCCTCATCATTAGTGGTACTTTGCTGCTTAACTCCTTGTTTATAAACCACTACTGGAGTATCTTCACAATGAAAGGCACTATAAAATTTCCTATGCTCTCATTTGCAATTGAAAGTGTCGGTAATAGAACAGAAGCCTTGTGGGCTGCGGCAGTTTTACCTTCCACAAAGGCTTTTATAGGCTGTCTGCCCGGGCAGCCAGTGAGCACCTTCCCAGATAAAACGGGTCAGACAAATTCACACTGATAGTGAAATCACTGCTGGAGAGCCTATTTTCCTGCTCTTGGAAAGCTGCAAGATAGCAGCTTAAGGCAAGGGAGTCTTTAGGCATGCCATCAGCTCCATTGTCCTCCGCGGGAATACATCCAGTTTTCTGGATCAAGGCACAGAGATTGCTCCTCCCGAGCACAAACGAGTAACAGAGGGCGATAAGGCGATTTTCCAACTCACCTGCCTTCCCACACGTCTCTCAATCAAGGAGCCCTCCTGCTTGTGGGTTATGGCAAGAATCGGGTCAAAATCTCCCGGTGAAACCCCGACCCCTTTGACATCTAGACGCTTTCTGGCCGGGCTGAGCTGCCTCTTCACCTTCCTTACCCGAAACCCCTCCATCCCAGGGAGCCGCCCGTCACCCTGAGCCTGTGCCAGGCTCAGCAGCGGGCAGTGAGCACCTTCCCAGATAAAACGGGTCAGACAAATTCACACTGATWGTGAAATCACTGCTGGAGAGCCTATTTTCCTGCTCTTGGAAAGCTGCAAGATAGCAGCTTAAGGCAAGGGAGTCTTTAGGYATGCCATCAGCTCCATTGTCCTCCGCGGGAATACATGAGCGGGCAGGAAACTCACACCCGAGTTTTGGGTCCTAAGTGGAATTTTCAGGTGAAAAAAACACATTGAGGCTATAAACTCTGWTTTTTAAACAGTTTACTTGAGGTTTTTGTACAGAAAAACAACTTACACTGTGCAGCTGTCAGCCAGAGCTCCAGCCCCCAGGTGAAGTTTAAGCCCCCGCACACTGCGGGTACCCACAGCTCGCTCCCTCCCTGCCTGTGGTTTGGGCTCCGCACTTACCAGCGACCACCCGCTTTACTCTCCGTGGAAGCGATCGAGTGCGTAAAATTAAACATGCGGCTGAATATGTCTAGGATGGAGATCTTAGAGGAATGAAGAGTAGACATTTATTGGCACAAACGCTCAGACACACACATGTGCCGCAGCTCTAATTTGGGGGTTCTACCGACTAGTTTTGGGTAGGAACGCAGGAGGTTGCCCCAAACCCTCCCATCAAAACTAATTGCCCCACGGGGCCCATTAACGCCGCACGAAGCCGCGCTGGGAGGCGAGCCCGGCCGCGCTCCCCCCTGCCCGCGAGGCGCAGCCCAGGGACTGCGTGGCCGTGGGGCCTGCGCCGCGGCACTGCCCACGCCGGCCTGCCGCCCACCCGCCCGGTGCCACCGAGGGGCTCCCCAGCGCCGCGGCGGGCGCTCGGGCTGCGGCCGGAGGGGCGAAGGGGCCACCTCGGGGCGCGCCACGGGCCGGGCCGGGCCCAGCCGGGGATGGGGGGCGGCGGGAGCCCCACCGGCTGCCCCCCTCCGCCGGTGCGGGGCCGGGGACAGCGGCGGTGCGGAAAGTGCGGCCGCCAATGCTCAGGCTGAGGCGGGCGCCGGCGCCGGGGCCGGGCGGGGCGGGCGGAGCCGCGGCCGCCGCCATGGGGCTGCTCAACTTCACCCGCGACCCGGTGCCGGAGGCGGTGAGCGGCGACATGCACAACCTCAACCAGCTCAGCGCCCAGGTGGGGCCGGGCCGGGCCGGGGGAGGGCGGGGCGCGGCCGCCGGAGCAGCCCCGGGCCGGGATCCCGCGGGGCCGCCGGCTCCAGGGCAGCCGCAGCCGGCCGGGGCGAGCCGCACCCGGGGTGCCGGGCCCAGCCGGCCCCGCAGCTGCCCCGGGACGGGGATCGGTCGGGTCCAGCAGGACCCGCAGCCCCAGAGCGGCGCCGGTGCTGGGCCCCACCGGGCCTCCGGGCCCTGCAGCCCCGGTACCGGGCCCCATCGGGCCTCCGGGCCCTGCAGCCGCGGAGCAGCCCCAGCACCAGGCCGGGTCAGGCCTCCGTGCCCGGTGCCGGGGTCCCTGCGGGCTCTCAGCTGGCTCCCGAGGGAGCCGCGTTTGCTGCTGCCCGAGGCGGGGCTGCAGAGCGCGGCCCCGCGCCCAGGGGCGCAGCCCCGCACCCGGCCGGGCGAGCCCCGCGCCCCGCGGGAGCTTGTTTTTGGGGCTGCGAGGCGCCCCTGACGGAGGGGCTCGCGCGGCCGTGCCCCGCGTGGGCAGGGGGGTCCAGCCGGGCGCTGGTTTTTCTCGGTGGGGCTGCGCAGCGCCGGGGTTGCGGTTGCCACCCCACCACCCTCCTGTCCCCGTGGGTGCTCCCGCTCAGCGGTGCGCGTCTGCCCCCGGGTCACCGGCACACCGGGCGTGCGGCCGCTGGTTCGGCTCCCGCTGAAGTTCGTGGATGAGCTGAGGCTTTTTTAGCTCAGCGTGCCAGAACCGTGGGTGACAGCCCGGTGCCGTCTCAGTGACACGGCTGCCGAGGAGGGTAGGACGGGATGAGCAGCAGCCCAGCCAGCCGTACCCAGGAGGTCACGGCCAGCGCCGGTGCCGGCAGAGCGGGGAGGGTGGTGGTGTTCTGCCCCACAGGCAGGCTCGCCAGCCCTGCCGGCTGCATGCTCAGAAAAGTGAAGGCAGCGACTAGACCTTTAACCAGTTCTACTCCTGTCCTGACTTAGTCTGGTTACCCCATGGGGTTTGTGAAACATGAGAGTAGATGTTCGCATCGTTTCCCACTCACAGTTTTTGGATTACACGGGATAGAACAGCAGCTTCTGATTAGCCACGACTCACAAAAGCCCTGTGCAGTGCCAGCTACCAGCTGCACAAACGCTTTGAGAGTCTCTGAAAAGCATTCATGAGCAAATCCCATCCATAGGCATCTTGTAATGCCGAGGACAGGGGTACCTTACCAGCACGGGAGGTCAAACTCTGGGACCAATGTACTGGGGGGCAGGTGGAGCTGCGTCAAGGTGGTATATCACCACCTAGTCGTGGTGGTGGTGGAGATGGCGAGGTGCTGAGAAATGACACGTGCTGATGCCCGACTCCGTAACACTGTCCTGTTTCTTCACAGCAATTCTCAGCGCTGACTGAAGTGCTCTTCCGCTTTCTAACGGAGCCCAAGGAGGTAAGGCACGTGCAGGACGCCRAGGAGAAGTGTGTGAATGCAGCTCTCTGCTGAGAAACATGCGGAGATAAGATTGTGTCACTGTTCTTTCTCTTGAGCAGGTAGAAAGGTTTCTGACTCAGCTCTCAGACTTTGCCACCATGAATAAAATCAGCTTGGGGCCCCTGAAAAACATTGTCAAAAGTATTCTTCTGGTACCTAACGGTAAGTGATACATTTGCACATGCTACCCTGAGGCCAAATTATTGCGTCCATTCCTGCATGCTGCTAAAGTGTCTTCAGAACTGCAGTGCACTTTGCACAGTAAGCACTAATGGTAGCTAATAAATGGCTTAGCATTTAAGAATCAAAAATTCTCCTGTTGAAATATMCCTGTTTAGTGACTAAGGCTTTGTATTGTTTACACCCTGACTGCACACGTTTCACAGGCTTAACTAAACTCAATTAAATCTCTATGCATTAAATGCAAGCACAACACTCTGACAGTCTTGTGCTTGGTTTAACTTGTACCTGTAAATCCATTTTTGCCAGACCAGCACAACCTTATGCTGACACTAAGTCTTTGTAGGAACTTCCATCCAAGGGCCCCAGCACTGTAATTCCTACGAGGACAAGCGCTGTTTGAGGCAGATGAGRCAGTGAACACACCCCTCTAGACTGGGCTGGAAACCAGCGTAGTTCTAGGCCATGTAAAGGAGGCATCTGTCCTTGCAGTCTTTTTTAGAAACACACTTATTTGTCCAGCAGTTTCTCATTCATAAATAGTGGGGAAGAGGGGCAGGGGGTTTCCCTTTGAATACCCCAGACTCCAGCACTTTATGAGATTACCCTGATGTTGTGGCTGCCGTTTGACATGATAATGCATCAAACACCTCCACGGCAYGTTCATCCCATTGATCCTTCTTGTTATTAATAGTCCCTTGCTACTAYCCTTCAGTCCTGGGTTCCCCGTAGCTTTCTTCACAGCAGTGAAGCCATGCATAACTGTTTCCTGCATTTGGTCTAAATTTTCTACTTCTTCAAGCCRTTTCTTCTGTCCAGGAGTAGCAATGAATAATTTCCTTTCCTACAACTGTCTTGGGGGTATTTAATGTGGAATCAGCATTTTTTCCTTTCCTGATTCTGGAGTAGGTGCACTCAGTCTCGTCGTTCCTGTTTGTGTGCTCTGGCTCCAATCCCGTTGTAACTTTTCCTGAGCTCTGGGATGCCACAGACAGTATCGGAACAGATTACAGCAGATAACTTTGCCTATGTGCTCCACAGACGGAAAGCCACGTGGGGCTGGCAGTCTCTTTGAATTTATGAGATTCCTGCTCTTGGCTTCAGAGAACAGAATCCTTGTAAACTTCCATGTGCTGCCTGTGCCCCAGAACAAAGGAGGCAGGCACAGCGGGGGAAAGTGTTATATGCACACGTTCACACCCATAATCCAAAACACAGCAGGTAGGTCAAATTAGTAGCCTGCCAGCCTTAACAGTTCTCCTTTAACAAGCAAAGCTTCTATAGGAGAGAAAGCAGCAACTTCAAAACACAACCGCTGCTGCCGTTTCCATGGATACCKGCAACGAAATCTCTCCCTCTCTCTCTCCGGCACTCCCATCGCCCTGACTTTTAAAGCACTGGGCATCTGCAAAGATACCGGCAGGCACAACTGTATTTCCTATCTTGACGAGCTGTGGTTTGTTTCAAAACACAGCCCAAGAACAGAGGCTTTCTATCGCAGGGTCTCCGTCCCTCCGTTTATTTGCCTCAGTAAAGATTGGTTTGACTCAGTAAAAAGTGATTTTTCTTCTTTGCATTGTTTATTCAGGTGCCCTGAAGAGGAATTTGTCTTCTGAACAAGTCAGAGCAGATTTTATTGCTCTAGGTAGGTCACCTGACTTTCACTAAATAAAAGATAATTAATATTTATCACATATAGTAATCTCATATGGTTTCTCCCACAGGCCTCAGTGACGAGAAAGCCAGTTATTTTGCAGAACAGGTATTAATATATTTTTGCTTGTTTCTAAGCTAACAAAATGGCAGTCTTTGAGTGGGAACTTGTAAAACCCCGCTGTGATACTGAGATGTGTCAGCACTTGGGGTATTTCCTTCAAAACCAGCTCAGAAGTTTGAACTGAAGATCCTCGGATAACTGATAAGGAACACTTCGTCTAATGATACTCCTGTTTTGCCATGGCCTCTACCTCATCGGTTTAGTGATTCCTGCACTTCTGTGTGGCTTCCCTTTGATTGTTTTGCTGCTTTACATGCTTTGAGCCCCGGGGTCATGCAGTTACATGAACACATGACTTTTTGCACAGATATTGTTACACTGAACCACTGTTAAAACAAAACCAGTGAGTTTTATTTACAGAAGTGACAAGGCAGATAGAAACCCTAGCAGGACTCAAACATCTTTGAAAGTCCTCCCGACCACATTAGTTTGCCCCTTTACAGACCTCCACTTTGGGCTTCTGCCATCACCTGCCTAGTTTCCAATTTATGTTGAAATTACAGGTAACGTAAATAGAGGCCTCTCTGAATTGATTGCTTGTGTGTCTTTTGCTCTTGCAGTGGAAGGTGAATTCCCCCACCCTAACACGCCTGGCTGTTGGTCAGACGCTGATGATTAACCAGCTGATAGATATGGAGTGGAAGTTTGGAGGTAATAGAGCTAAAACATAAACTGAGTGGGTTGGGAAACCCGACAGCGGCTCTCAGCTAAGTAACTTTTTATTTCACAGTTTGGCTAACAGATTATCTCCCTTCTCTTCTTTCTGACTCACAGTGACTGCTGGGAGCAGTGAACTGGAAAAAGTGGGAAGTATCTTCTTACAGGTAAATCTCCTACATCAGAGAGTTCAGGTTGTAGTGCAGTTAAGGAACAAGCTGTGACCAGCGTGTGGGAAATACTGGCTGTGAGAGGAGGCAGAGGGAAGCTAGATCTCATAGGAACAGGCTCCGCAACAGTGCATCTGCTTCAGTCTTCTGAGCGCAACTGCCAGCAGATAGCAGGCACACTGCTATTTGTTTCTCTTCTGAAGACGTCGTGTATCACAGAAGCGTAGCCCACTCTGAAAAGCTGTTCCAAAAACGCGATCTAGCAAAGGTCACACTGTCTTGGGGAGGGAGGGGAAATGTGATCATTTATAAGGACTTCCAGAGATGCTCCCAATGCCTAAGGAATCTATTCCTACAGTGACACTTCCCAGAAAGCCTGCCAAAGATGTGTGTGCTTTGCAGCGGTCTGCCTGTCTGAGACTCACAGCAGATTTCTGTACTCCTGTCTTTTCATGGTGCTCAGAATACAGCTCTCTCTGAACTAAAGTACCTCTGCTTTTTGTTCCCCCAAGCTGAAGCTGGTGATCAAAAAAGGGAGCCAAATGGAAAACGTATATATAGGTGAGTTAACAGTTCTGGAAAAGAAGCAGGCATCTGAGTCTGGGAGAGCGGAGGGCGGCTCAGAGCTGGGGGAGCTCTGGGTGCGGACCCAGCAGGGGTCCCTGCGAGAGCATCGCTGGCGGCYGCCCCGGCCCCGGCCGCTCCCCGCCGCGGGCACCCGCGACCTGTTTAGGAACGGTGACTGTTGGGCACTTCACGTCTTTGCGTAAGTAAACATAGATATGCCGTGGAGCCGTGGAAAGCCGTCAGAGCAGCATGGCAGATGAAGGAAGTAAACAATTCCCAAGTGTCGGTTGCTGTTCGGAGCATCCTAGCCCGGAACCCCGCGCAGCCCAGCTAGTGTAAAGAGACAGCTGCCGAGAGCCAAAGTGTCTCATCCTGCCTAGCTGAGGTGAACACGAGTTGCTCTGCGGTAGCGCCAGGATGGCTTTTCCAATGGTGGAAGTGTAACCTGAAATCTAAGACTTGATGCCTCTTTTTTTTTTTTTTCTGCAGAGTTAACTTTGCCCCAGTTCTACAGTTTTCTGCATGAAATGGAACGGGTCAAAACCAGTCTGGAAAGCTTCAGCTGAAACTGCATGGGCCTGACCCGACATCTGTCCAGGATGTTTAATTTCTCCTTGTGGGCCTGCAGATCTGCTCTTTCCCAGCTGACTAACACCCTGATGAGAGAAGACAAGGCTGTGCAACAACAGTGGTGTCACGGCCCAGAAGACCCATCAATCCTTCAGAACCTGAAACTTCAGCAAGCRTTTCGAAGCAGCTACAAGTCCACTCATCTCTCTTTTTTATACTGTTCTGAGAAATTGTGGTCAAAAATATGTGGATACTTGTATTAAAATAGCAAAGAAATAAACCCATTCCCATCCTGCTCCATTTGTATCAGAATTTGATTTTTTGAGAAAAATAGAAACAGAAGCAAAGAATCATTTTCAAACTTGGAAGAATTAAGCAGAGATGACAAGGGAAGCAAGGAGAGCATCTAACCTGGTGAATCACTTAATGCTCACTTCCAAGCCTCTCACTTCTCTTGTATTGAGAAATGGATTGATTACATCCTTCCCAATTACACCTCATTACTGAAAAGTATCTCAGTGGTAGACGATTTTAAATCTTGAACAACCAAACATCTGCCTCCATGCACGGGGGGAAAAACATCTCAGGGGGTGACTAGATAAATCTAGTCTGCGTGTGCTGGGCTCTAGCGAGCAGCTCTTTAATCGGCAGTTTGTGTGACATTGCTCAGTTAAATCCAGCCCGTTTCCTTCTGGACATACGTCCAAACCCCGTGAAGYGCCATTAGCTCGACTCTTCAGTTGTCTAACGGCGAGGATGAGCTCTTCATCGGGAAGCAGAGGGGTGCCCCTGACCTGAGCTGGGGGCAGGGGAAGATGTTACCTTCACTGGGGTTCCTCCAGTGYCAGACCGTTTAATTGTCCAGTGCCCCTTGGCAGCCCGAGCTCGCCGTAACCTCCTCCCGTGGCTCAGAGCTGAACGAAGCTCCCTCTTACAGCGCGCTCCGTCCACCGCCGGCATTCCCCGAGGCACCTCCGCGGCCCTGACGAACTCAGCGGGGGGAATGAACCGCAGTAAGATCCTCTCTGCTTCCAGCCCACACCTGCAGTAATTCGCTGTCCCGTGGCGTCCTGCAAGCCTGTTGTGGGACAAGACGCACTGCGGCTCCCTGTGCGTGCATCTGCTCCCAGTTAAAGCCGTGCACAAAAAGAGAGTTTCTGTGGGAAAGGAGTCGCAAAGCCCCCTGCAACTCATAGCTCTACCTGCAGGTTTTCAGCTTGCAGACAGCCCAGCGATTTTCTGCATTGCATTTCATGCGGTCCTGCACGAGCGACTAGAACCGATAACAAGTATAGGCTGAACCGTGTGTTTGGGAAACAGCTCGGGGAATCCTGCTGGCAAACCCGGGGACAGTATTTGCATATTTATTTTCCCACGTATCAGGCCATTCACAAGCATTTCAAGCTTTGTCACATGATTACGGTAAAAATTAAAAAAAAAAAAAAAAATCCTCTGAAATAATGCCCTGCAAAATACTCCATCTTCATTTTGGTGGCAGGAAAAGCTATTTCAGGGAGGAACTAAATGTCTGAAGGGCTGCTTTCTCAAGACAAAAGGAATTTATTTTTTTGCTTTACATTTTCTGCTGCCTGTTCCTATTATTTCTCCTCTCCCTCCCGGTGCCAGGACGGCAGCACTCAACCCTACCCAGTTACGGCGGGAGGTGGACCACGGCGATGCCGGCGAAGATGCCAGGCTCAGCTGTGGGTCAGGAATCCGCCGYCCCCCCGCGCTCCCCCCCCGCCCGGTTGGGATTAAGCCGCGCGGGGCTGACGCACGCCGCGRCCCGCTGACCCCAAGCGCAGGGGTCACCTCCACGCTGCTCCGCAATCCCCGCGGGCATCTCTCATCGGCGGCATGAGAGCGCTGCCGCCGCGGCGTGACCTTCAGGCTGCCACCGGCGCTCCCCGGTACCCCGGGAGCACCCCTTCATCCCGCGCACTCGGCTGAGCGTGAGCCGAGCTGGCAGCCCCGGCAGGGAAGGGGCGCGGGGAGGGAGCCGGCTCCGGCAGCACCGGCACGGGGTGACGGCGGGGGAACCGGGTTGCCTTCCTAGTCGTGCTGACCGGGGGCAAGCACGGCGCCGGGAAACGCAGCACGACAGCCATGCCTTCCCTGCRCCTCACGACAGCCATGCCTTCCCTGCGCCKCACGACAGCCATGCCTTCCCTGCGCCTCACGACAGCCATGCCTTCCCTGCGCMKCACGACAGCCATGCCTTCCCTGCGCCKCACGACAGCCATGCCTTCCCTGCGCCTCACGACAGCCATGCCTTCCCTGCGCAGCACGGCCCCGGCTTCGCCGCGTGGCCCCCAGCGCGCAGGGTGACAGCGAGCGCCCGGAGCCCCGCGCTGGGGCTCGGCAGCCGGCGAGCGCAGCCACGGCCAGGGCTGAGCGGGGACCGAGCCGCAGCCGGGAGGAAAGGGGCTGCCATGGTGCCCGTCTCGCCCGGGTTTCCGGGCGGCCCCCGCGGCGCTGCCTCTTCCGGCTGCCCGTCAAGCCCAGCCAGGCGAGAGCTAATCTCCGCGGGACAGCGGGCGCAGGGGAAACGGGGGCCTCTTACACCTTGGGGTGAAGCTAACTGTACTCCCGCAGCCGTTTGCCTCCCCGAGGGCTTTCTCGGCCCATTTCCTCTGGGGGCGGCCCTGCCGCAGCCCCCCCGTTCCTGCCCAGGCCCCYGCTGCGGGGGTGGGAGTGGAGGGGGACACATGGGGCCCCCCGGCTGCAGCCTGGCCCCGAGCGTGGGGGCTGCAGCGGGGCAGGGGCGGCTCTGCTGTGCCGAAGCCGCAGCACAGTCACCCCCTCGCATGCTTAGGTGCTCGTGCAGCCCCGCTCGCCACAGTGGGGACCCTCTGCCACCTCGGGGACCACCTTATTGCCCCCCGGGCTGCCAGGCAGTCTCTCCTGAACCTGGGGGAGATAGCAGAGTGGTCCCCAGGAGCCAGGCTGCAGTGGGTCCGCTGCTCCCAGGCATCCCACGTGCTCATCCCTGCCAGCCTCCTGCGAAACCACACCAGGAGATGGGGGCTGCGCTCGCGGGGTCTGTCATTTCCCGGCACCAATTCAATGCAGTTGTGATTCTCAGCCGTGGCAGATGCTAATGAYCGAGGGAGCCGGGATGTTTTCGGATGCGGCATCTTCTCCCCACTGGAAACGCCAATGCCGTTCCCTTCACACGTGAAGGAGCCCTCCAAGCCCCGAGAACAAAAGCCTCGGTGGCGCCCGCCGCCCTCCCCCTGCTCGGAGGTGGCGGAGCAGACGCAGGCTCCGCTTCCGCCTCGAGCCCGTGGGCCGGCGGGGAAGGAAGGAACCGGGGCTCGCTGCCTGCTCTGCCTGACCTTGGGCAGGTCGCATGGGAACGGCAGAGCTCCCGCGGGAACCCCCTGCTTTTCGCAGACCTCGCCAGGAGCTGCTCCATGCCAAGGGCTTTTAAAGCTTGGTCTTTATACCTGTCCCCGCTTTCCTGCTTGCAAAATAGGGCAACAAACCTTGGGGTTGGCCAACAGCTGGGGATGAGCCGTGGCAGGTGAGACAAACTGGGGAGAAGAAGAGCAGGTTACAGCCCTGCGAGCAGCCCGGAGGTCAGCCCCGCGCCAGGCAAAGCCCGCAGCTTGCAGTGAGGGTGCAGCGTTGTGCCTGGCCAGGGGGAAAGGGAAAGGCATTGCCTCCATGGTGGTGTTAATCCTGCACAGCGCAGCGTGGCTGATGAAGCCRGTCCTGCCCCTCCTCACCCCACGCYGACAGGGACCTGCTGGGGGTGCATGGGGCTCCCGTGGCCCACGCTCTGGGGAGGCCCTCGGCATCTCCCTCCCTTACCGGGAGCAGACRGGCRAGCGCTGCGCCCGGTGCAGCACCGTGCCGTTGCTGAGCACACGCTCCCCAGGAACGAGCCCTCAGCCTGCCTCGGGACAGGCTTCTCCTGCGCCCGCCCTGCTCGGGACAGGCAGGGAGGCATCCCACCCTGCCTGAGAAACTGGGCTGCTGCCTCCCATTCTTGCAGAAGGGGGGAAAAAAAACTGGTGGTGTCCAAGGCGGTGGAAATATTCCTAGCATGTCCTCTTCTCCTAAGCCTTGCCATCTCTCTAGGCACTTCTTTGTCGAGGCACACTGGGAACAATTGGGGTTGCTCAGCCAGACCGCAGGCTGTCGATCAGCAGAGTGAATGAATGCTCAGGCATAAGGAACCCATATTTTCCCGCAGCACGGGGAGGTGGCCACCAGAAACAGGGCCTGTGGCACAACAGCACAGGCAGTGAACAATTCCGGGCACCAGTGCCAGTACCAGCCCTGAGATAGACGTTGGGAGCTCACCAGCCCATCTGAGACATGGCAGACTGGGAGGGGATCACCGGGCTTCCCCAGGCCCCACCGTGGGGCTTGGGGCGGCGCGGTTGGCACAACGTGGATGCCCTGACGGCCGGTACCAAGGTCCCCGTGTGCATCCAYGTTGTCAGCCCTGACCCCAGCCCTGAGCACCCGCTCTGCAGGCAGCCAAGAAGGAGCTGAGTCTCGGGGGCCATTTTGGAGCCCAGCCCAGAGAGGAGCCCCCCGAGCTGTGGGACCAGGGCTGGGCTGGCCCCCCACAGCACTCAGCACCCTTGGGGCAGCCTTATCCGGGACGGATTGCAATTGCTTCCCTTGCAGGCACAGCTTCATTACCAGCACCTGGACCCGCCGTGACAAACCCRCCCCGTCCCCAACAGCCCGGTCCAGCTGCTCCCCTCCGTGACACCCCGAGTGGCCGTGGGCTCGTGCATGGCGGGGGGAGTGCCCTGCCAGCCGCCCGCCGAGGCGGCTCAGCTACCATTTCCCAGCGCTCCCCCGCAGCGCACAGCTCCATTTTATAGGGCTGCTCTGTCCCAGGGGCATCGCTGCCGCAGCGCAGCCACTAACGAGGTTATCCCCGACCACGCCACCGAGTTCACCATGGCAAGAGAGGGAAAGCGGGGTTAACCCTTGTGCTGCTGACGCATCTCACAGCACTGGGCAATATCTTTGTTTGAAAGCACGCTCTTAGCAAGTCCCAGTGGTGATCGGGTGCTGCAGAACACCAGGCGAGGAGCCCCCGTGCCACCCCCGTGCCGGCTCCCGCACCAGAGCATCCCCCACATCCATAACAGCAGCGCTGAGCCCCGAGGCAGCCCCAGCCCTTGTGCACGGTGCCCTCGGACCGGGTTTTGGGGCAGCAGCCCGAGGAAGGACCGTGCGGGTTCCCATCGGCAGCCGAGCCCAAATCCTTCCCTAATCTTTGTTTCACGCCAGCGGGTGGGACGGTGAATAACGACGGGACGCTGCCAGCCTGCGGACGGGAGGCATCGCTTGACCGAGGCCACTGGGAGCACCGCTCGCGTTCCTACCTGGGAATTTGGGGGCCGCAAGGAAGGTCAGGGGCCCTTSCCTTGCTGGGACCCTGCTGCACACCACCACCGGGCTGGCCAGACCCGCCGACCCCCGGGCCTGGGGGCTGTCCCTGCGCATTCCCCCAGTATCCAGCAGTGATGGCTGCATCCCTCCAGG
>JASVER010000090.1:3023750-3035170 GCA_030449065.1 Oceanodroma leucorhoa | reverse complement strand
GCCCCCACAAGCGCTTTCCCAGCCGGGAGCCCCGGAGCCACCCCGGCCCCCCCCGAGCCGAGTGTCACCCCCGGGCACCGCCCACCTGGGCCATCCTGCGCCGGGCCCCCCAGCAGCGACAGCACCCACCGCCCCGAGCCGAGCCCCCTGCGCCGGCTCAGCCTCCAGGCTGGGGGCAGGAACCGTGTCACGGCAGCGCACCCCCTCCTCACTTCCCAGATGTATTCAAAATGCAATAAAACTGAAAACCGACTGTCCCCGTTCCCCAGCGTCACCACCCCATGCACCCCGCGATGTGCTGGGTCAGGGCAGTGCCTCAGTCGGGTTGGCTTTGCTAAGAGCAGATTAATAAAAATAATAGGGAGAAACACTGCCTCGCTGGGGGCCACCTCACGGCAGCTGGTTACCCAGCCAGGCAGGCGGGTATTTTTAGCTTCCACTACTGAGGAACTGGCTGTGTGTATATATACACACACACATACATACACATAAAAGTTACCAACCCACCATCTATGTGGGATGCATGGGGTGCTGGTGGGTGCCCCCGGCTGTGAGTGGCCCCTCCAGGGCCAGGCCCYGAGGAAGGCAGCAGGAGAGCAGGAYGAGGCGGGGGGCGGGTGCCTGCGGGATGCTGGACCCTTGGCAGCCACCCTCGGTGCAGAGCAGGGGACCCCTGGGGCCAGGCAGGGCCCTGCAGGCTGGCCCGGCCAATGTCCCGCTGCATGGGGGGGACAAAAGGCCCATGGGGCTGGAGCCCACGTAGCACGTTAGAGAGGGAGAGCACACGCCTTTTCACCAGCTTTTCTACTTGATCCGTCTCACATATAAGTGAATTCTGAGCAAACAATGCAGTTATTGAATAAAATTATGCTTTTTTGAGTACTTGTATGGTATGCATGTCTTTTTTAAGGCTCTGCCTAGAAGCCAACCCTACAGCCAGGAGCAGAGAGATCGGAGGGAAAAGCCAGGCCAACCCGGACCCCACACTGGACTCAGAGGGTTGCAAGACACATGGATGCAAGCACMGCACTACCAACGAGCAGCTCGCTGGTGGCATGCCCATCCCTTACAGGTGACAAGCCTAATGCTCCTTCCACCCCAGAGAAGGAGGAAAAAGCACTCCTGGCTGGGGCAGGGACGCAGCAGGGAGGGCAGACACCACAGCCAGCCCAGGGGCTGCCTCTCCTCCCCCTGTCACCATCTCCATCCCCCATGGTGTCAGCCCTGTCCCCCTCCCGCAGAGCTCTGCCTGCGCCCGTGAGGACGAGTCCTGCCTTCCCCTCCGCCATCTCGCTCATCCTGCAGGCAGCAAAGCCGAGGCACAGGCAGCTCCATCTGCACAATGCAGCGAGCACCGGGCCAAGGGGCAGGGCCCGGCAGTCATGCTTTCTTGGAGCACATCGTGCTCCTGCCTCGCCGAGGGTGTTAGGAATGGGTAGCTGTAATAACAGCACTGTGAATAACTGCAGCTTACTCACCATGGCCTCCCAGCCCGCTGTGTGCTCGTGCTCCTGCTCCAGCCTCATCCCCTCCCRAGGCTGTTCCCTGCCATGATGTGCCCTGGTTTCCCACCTGCCTTATAGCCTCCTGCCCGCAGCCCTGCCCCAGCCCAGGTGCCCGCAGTCCCCAATCCCTCCCACCCAAGGGCTCACCCATTAATGCTTCTCCCTCTCGCAGCTGCTTTGTCTTTTATCTATCACTCTCCTCCCAGCAGGACTCCCATGAGCTGGGGGCACAAAAAAACCTCAAATGGGGGATCTGCTGCCCCGTGATAGACAGCAGTGCCTAAACGTGGCGCGACACAAAGGGCTTGCGGAGCTGTTACTGCTGCTGATCCCTGCACTGCTACCCCAGAGCTGCCTGGAGCAGTCTGCCCGCGTAGCTGGCATTCTGCAAACGACCCTCCCGAGGGCCCCTCAGAAGGGCCAGGGCGCAGCTCCCCRCTCCCGGCGGTGACAGACCGGCCGGAGGGCAGCAGGTACTCCTCTGTCACCAAAACCGGCTGYGGCAGCGCTGGCTGCGGTGGTGCCATCTGTTCGGCAGGCACAGCTCCGTGTCACGCTGTGCTGCAGGAGCAATGCCAAAGTCCACGGACCCCGCTGGGGTGCCCCGCACGGGAGCCGGGGTTTAAGCACGGTGACCGATGAGATTTTCAGCCCTGGTGAAAAGATGGGCACGGATGCCAGCGGTGCCTTCCCCGGCTCTGTAGATGAGCCCTGCGGGGTGGGGCTGTGGGCGCTGGGGCTGTGGGGGCAGCCTGGGGGGTGCCAGGGCTCTGGTGGGGGCAGCTTACCAGCCCACCCATGGCTCAGGAAGGTGGGCTCCTTGTGGGGTCCCAGCAGCAAGCGAAACACCAGCGCGTCCCAGCGAGGACACAGCGGTCGCGGGGCTGGAGCGGCGCTGGGAAGCCTCGCGCCAGGCTCCGTCCTGCTCTGCTTGCTCGTGAGTGAAAGGATTTGTCAACGGGGAGCTGATGAGTCCCACGGGGCCGCCCGCTCGCCCGCCTCCCAGCACCTCCTGCCCAGTGGGCGGCCTCCTGATGGCGCAGGCACCGGAGAGCAGGCTGGCCCCGAGCAGCCAACTGTGCCAGAGGGTCTGCACCCGCTGCCCCACCAAACACCCCGGTGTGGGGTCCCCGACCCCGCTGCCCAGGCAGCAYGGCATCTCCAGAGGTGCTGACCCCATAAGGTGTTTCTGAAAGATGCTCGGTGTCACCCGGGCAGTGCTTGGCACACGGAGCAGCCACACGCTGYGGAGAGAGGAATATTCTTTCACTGGGAGAACAAGAGCAGCCCTCTGATGGCGGCCTTGTCCCTTGTAAACACCAACTTTGAGAGCATCAAATTACAGCCGCTGCAGCGGCTCCAAACAAGATGGTAATCAGGAGCGCGGGAGGCACTGTGCCTGCACAGCGGGTGCTGCCAGGCAGCGGGGAGCGCCGGGGGCCCGGCCCGGTGGCACCGCTGAGGCCATGAYACTCGCTCCTGCACCGCAGGACTGCCAGGGCCCAGTGCGAGCCATGGTCCCGCTGCCACCCCGGCCCCGCACAGCGCAGCGGCTCAGCCGAGCCCTGGGGTGTGCGGGAGCTCCCCTGCCCTCTGCCCCCAGCCCTGGCAGGACCGTTGCCTGCATATCCCCAGCTGCCGGGGTGCAGACACAGAGGAGGGACCCGGTGGGCACAGGGCCCCCATGGCAGGGAAAGCACCGCGGCATGCCGCAGCCTGGTCCGCCACAGCCCTCGGCAGCTGTGGGCGTGCGGCACGGATGGCTCCCACGGCGAGGGCCGGGGCGGACCAAGCCCCCATGGGACAGGGCTTGGTGTGCTACTGCTGCCTTCCCTCCCGGCATCGCGGCTCAGGAGATGCACCGTCCCTGCAGCCTGGGGCTTCTCCCTGAACCCCACCTGCAGCAGGGCGGCTGCCCCCGGTGCAGCCCTTGCGCCATGCAGGGCTTGCTGCCGAGCAGAGCCTTTGCAGGCAGGCACAGCCTGGCAGAGCGCAGGCCCGGGACCCTGCAGCTGGCAGAGCTGAAGGCAGCTGCCTGCAGCGCAGGGCTCCCCCCTCACCTCTGCCCCGCGGCCCCCCCCGCCGGGCAGGAGCCGGCCCCCGCCTCCGCCTCGGCCCCCCCGCTGCTCCCCGCCGGGGCCTGGCCCCGCGGTGCGGCGCTCCCGTGCGGGGCTGCGGGGCTGCGGGGCTGCGGGGCTGCGGGGCTGCGGGGCTGCGGGGCTGCGGGGCTGCGGGGCTGCGGGGCGGAGGCAGCCGGCGCCGCCCGCCCTCGCTCCCGCCCCCCCGGCTCCGGCAGCGGGCAGGGGCCGAGCGCTTCCCCCCGCCCCGGTGCTCCGGCGCGGGGGCACCGGGCACCGTCCTGCCGCGGCGCGGCCCCTTTCCCCCCCCCTCCACGCTGCCCTTTCTCCCCTCCCCGCCGCGGGGATCTGCTTGCCCCGGCCCTCCCCCCCCGTCCCGGGGGCTCCGCGCTCGGCCGGGCCGGGGTGCGCGATGCCGGCGGGGACACGCGGGACCGCGGCTGCGCCTCCACGCCGGCCCCCAGCTGCCCACGCTGCGGCAGCTGGCGGGGTGGGCGGGCGGCGGATCAGCTGCGCGCCGCGGCCGGGGATCAGCTGCGCTCCGCTCCGGCTGGGCCCCCCCGCTCCCCCGGGGAGGGGCGGTGGCACCGGCCCCCGCCGCCCCCCGGCCCCCGCCGGGCACCTCCCGCCCGTCGTCGCCCCCGGGCCGCGGCGCGGGGCCGGCACTGCCCGCCCTACCTGCCCGCCGCCCCTCCCGGCCCTCCCCGGGGCCGCTGGCTGCCGCCCAGCCCGGAGCTGCCCTGCTCTCCTCCTCCTCCTCCTCCTCCTCCTTCTCCGCCTCCTCCTCCTCCCGCGGGCGCGGGCAGCGGCGTGCACAGCCCTGTCTAATCTCATGGGTATAAAATCCACTCTGCGGCTTTTGCCGTGGAGGAGACGGAGCGGGTCCCGAGTGGCGCTGGGCTGCGAGACCCCCGGCCGGAGGGGCCGGGGAACCGCACGGCAGGAAGGGGAGAGATGCTCCGGCGGTTATTATCCGGCCGAACCCTCCCCGCATATTGCAGCCATAGCAACAGCGATGGGCTGTCCCAGCCGGAGTCTGCAGTGCAATAAAAGGAGAGAGAGGGACGCAGGGAAAGAAAGAGCCGCGCGTTGCACTGGGCAATCTCCTAAGGGGTTGGCACAAACAAACAGCAACTGGAAGCAACTGGAGCCAATCCCCCAGCTCCCTTTGTAATGCTTTCTGACACAGATTCCCTCTCCATGGCTGACTTTGCAAGTTTCCCCATCTTCTCCCCTCCTCGTGTGGCTTCTTTTCATGCAACTAAATTACACACGAGAGGAGGGACATGCTGGAAATTCTGGTGAAAAAATAAAAATGTGCCGGTTTGTGCAGGCGGTTCAGCCTGGCCGCCTCCAGGACTCCTCCTGCGAGCAAAGAGGGACAGGACCTGGTCCCAGGTCAGCAGCATTAAAGCCCCTGAATTTTGAAACCACCAAGAAAAAAGCTTTTCCTGCGGAGAGCAGGAGAGCAGCGGCGTGCAGATCGGGGCTGTGCCTGCAGCCAGCCCGCAGTGGGTGCCAGGACCGCAGCCCCTCCACGAGCGGAAGGCTGCTGTCCCAGCACGCAGCACCCCCGGGGACGGACGATGATGCATTCACTTCCCTTGAGAAATGTCTTGTTTAGGGGCCAGTAAAAAATATGCAAATCTGGCAGGGCTGGGCCTCTGAGCCTCTAAGGCAGCTTCCCCCCCCCTCTGTAATTCGATGGGAGCGAGCTGAGCCCTGAGCAGCASAGGGAAGGGAAAGGCAGGGCCGGAGGGAGCGTGGGGGCGGCGGGGGCGGCTGTAGGCTGAGATTTGGGATGCCACGGAGCAGGACGGGGAGATGTGCGCGGGATAGCGGCTCCTCCAGACAGCAGGCATGCGGAGAAGGCTCCTGCTCCCCGCAAGCCCGGGTGGGTGGAGCGTGCTGTCACTTTTTGGTGCTGGGCAAGCCCGGCATCGCTGTCGCAGAATTGCCGCCTGTGCTCTGATGAGTCAGGAACAGCACTGCCACGTTTTCCTCCTACCAGGCAGCGTCCCGCTGCGGRTCGGTCGTGCTCCGCACCGGGATGCTCCCGCACACGCGGTGCTGGTTCAGCTCCGGAGCCACGTGGGTGGGTGAATCTCCGGCAGCGACTCTCTGGGGAAGCCCCTCTGGAGCAAGGGGCCGCGCAGGGATGAGGACACTGACCTGCAACTCGGGCGAGACGCAGAGCGCCTGGCTCAGGCGGCAATCCCACGGGACACGGGCATGTTCCTGTGCCTGCGTCCCACCTCCTCTGCCAGACAATGAAACACTGCCCTCCTTCCCAAGTCGCAGCAGAACAAATAAAGCAAGCGCCATATGGTGCCAAGACACGTTGGAAATGGGGCCAAGCCCAGGAGGTAGGGGAGATGGCAAGCCTCCATCCCCACACCAGTCCCCATCCCGAGCTCCAGGCCAGGAGCAGTCCTCCTCCCCCTGCAGCCACTGCCCCACTCCCCAGGCTGCCGGGCACAGCTCCGCATTTCAGCCGTGGCTTTACAGTGACTCACTTGCCCTCCTCCCTGCCTGCAGTCTTGGGGCACATGGATACTAAAGCTGTCCCCAAGAGCCCTTCTTCCCGTAAGGGCTGGGCTGGGGACATAGGAGTCACCACTGGTCTGGCACTGGGGCACTGTCAGGAGATAACGCTCTGCACCCTTTCACGGGACAGTGCACGTCCTCCTACCCTTCCCCCAGAATTACAAATAGGAGCAGAAGCCTCAGACAGCTTGTCCCCTAGAGCCCCTGCAGCCCTGGGGCCAGAGGAGAAGCTTCCCCGCAGCTCCGGGACACCACGGATACAGGACCCTCCCKTGAGCAGAAAGTGGCATCGTCCTTCCGCCTGCCACAGCGATCCTCCCGCCTGGACATGTGGCCGAAGACCTGCAGCTCAGGGATGCCCCGTGTGTTTTCAGACAAGTCACCTGCAAGCACAGGCACCTAGAAGTGAGATACCTCCAAGCAGAGCTGGGCATCCCGAARGCTGGGCTTTCAGAGGCGCTGAGCCCTGCAGCTCCCCTGCAGCCAGCTCGCTGGAGCAGATGCGCATCCCCTCGAGCACCCAGCCCGCCCCGGCTGCCTGAGGCTAGGGCCCGACCCGGGACARCAGATCCCAGAGCTTCCTTGGGGGCTGGATGTGATGAGCTTCTGGGGGAAGAGGGGCTCCAGGAGCCCCCCAAACTCTAACAGACCTTCTGCAGGTTTAGCCAGCAGATGCCAGCCTCGGCCATGCCCGGGAGTCCCCTTTGCACAGCCAGTGTGGTACATACCCACCCTGCCACCCTCATTTGCCCCCTTCCCTCTGCAAGGGCCTCGAGGATGGAAGCGCCTGGCTCTGCCCTCCAGGCCGACTGAATCAAAATTAGGAGCTCTTGAAGGTTTTGTAGCCATGGGGCTCAACTCTATCACTTGCTCATGTGAGCGGATCATTTGCACCTGAGTCATGCCGATGAGAATCAAGTTGTGCAAGCAAAGGAGTTTATTGAATCATACACAAAAATGTAGGGATGATAAGGATCAAACAGGACCCGGAGCAGCCCACAGTTCTCTCCCTGCCATCCTCCTTCCTTGTTTAAAGAGGCAGCTCCCACCGACCTGGCCCCGGTCCCTACCTGCCACCGGCCTCCAGCAAGGGACTCATCCTCTGGAAATGCTCCACACCAACTAGTGCTTGCGGGGTGCTCTGCAGATGCGAAGCACTGTATGAAAATGTTCTGCATTATTATTTATTGCCAGTGTTACAGATAATGGGAAAAGCAAGGGGCAGCCTTGTCCTGCACAGCCTACCTAGACTTCTGCAGAGGGAACGTGGCCCCGGCGGAGGGTCCCGGCTGCGATGAGGTTTGTTGGCCGGCGGCTGCGGAGGTCTGCGCTCGTCGTGGTCCCAGCTCCACTCAGACTTCCTACCCCACCACGTGTTGATAAACAGCAAAAAATGTACAATGGATGCATTGAAGTTCATAGTTAAGCAGAGTACAGCAGTGTCTGGTCAGAAGGGGAACTTCTGCGTTATTTTTTGCTCTATTAATTCAGAGGTGGGAATGGGCTGAAACAGAGACAATCCACAGGACGTAGGGCCAGGTCTGGATTTTTGAACACGCCCAGGGTTAGATCCAGGGCAGGTTTAAACACCGGTAGGYAAAAGAACAGCAACACCAGGAACAAAGGGGACGTGGGTGTTTTGGGCAGGCTAAGGGGCAGGCTGACTCCTAGGAGCAGAGGAAGGAGTTGCCGGGAGGTACGGGGCGAGGGCACGCTGCGTCCCCGGAGACGGGCGCCGCTGGGAAAGCACGTGCAGCTGCAAGGTGAGGCCAGGGATCCCGGGTGGATCCCCAGCCAGCGGCTGGCGTCAGGCTCCGCTGGCGCAGCTCGAGCAGCGGGGACCCGCGAGGAGGGTCACCCTGCAGAGCAGCCGCCCGCCTTTCCCCAGCGGTGCCCGTCCCGGGGGGACGTGCCGGCGCGCCCAGGACGGTGCCCGGGTGCTGCAGGGGCGAGCGGCGTGCACAGCGCAACCCAGCAAGTCTCGGAGCTGCAGGCGGCGGCGGCGCAGGCAGGGAGTCCAGGCAGCGCTGCCGGCAGCTGCCTGCCCGGGGGGAGAAGCCGGGGGAGCCCCCAGTCCATGCCGTGACCCGGGACCTTGCAGGTTCCAAGGCCCCCGAGCGGTGCGGACGTCCCTGAAGGCGAGGGGGTTTGCGCCAAGCGATGRGTACGGATGCGTACGCCCCAGCGCCGCGCCGGCCGGATCCTGCTCAGCAGCAGGCAGGCCTGGGGCCTGCGCCTGGCAGGAGGTATCGCAGGATCGGGCCCAGAGCAATCTGTTCGGATGGAAGTGGGTGGTAAATTAATGGAAATGGGAGAACAACTCCCCTGTAGCTCCAAAGCGGGGCGTTATCAGCGAGCAGAGCTCTAACGAGCCACGGAGAAGGCTGGAGCCCTCCGTGCCATTTCATCGCTGCTGCTCTGCGTCGGATTTCCCAGGAGCCCTGCAGCCTCGGCCTCATTAATTATGCAAATGAAAAGGTGTTGCCAACGCGGCATCCCTAGGTAGGATCCCTGTGACTGGAGTTGCGCCCCGAACGGCGGCCGCTCCCCCGGCGTGTGGGCAGGGAGGGTCCGGGAGCACATCAGGCAGGATGGATGTTTGCAATAATTATCCAGTCATCCCCTTCAAGTGTACTGCAGCCATAGCAACAGACAGATGTTCTGTCCCAGCCAGAGTCCGCAGCGAGCTGGGGAGAGAAGCACAAAAATTAACCCGTTCAGCCCCAGGACGACACTGAATCCGCTTTATTCTGGGACCAGACCAGACTTTAACATCCCTGAGAAAATCCTAGGAAATCAGGCAAAAAACCAACCACGCACTCCCCAGATAAAATCAACAGAAATTGCCCCGGTGCTCRCTCAGCCGCTGCCTGACACAAAAAGTTGGATGAAGGAAGCAGCATCCTGCTGGCCTGGCTCTGCCGAGCGCCCCGGTGCCTCTCATCCCGTCACGGGTAACGAGCCCTGCTCGTGCTCGGCGTCTCCCGGGGGCGATGCTGCAGGCGAGGCTCTCCAGGTCTGGTGGTAACGAGCCTTTGGAGACGTATGGCACTGGGGAGCCTGTTCAGGGGCGGCCGCGAGCGGCATGCTCTCTGCGGTCAGCACCCACGCAGCGGCCCCAGCATAGACCACGCTGGGCACCCAGCCGGGCAGGGAAGGGGATGGATGAGCCACGTRGACGAGCGTCCGCTGCTAAGTTAACAGCTGTGTCAAAGCACTTAAAGTGTTCGGAGGTGGGACGCAGCCAGACCAAAGAATAGCCGGCATTTCATTATCCCGCTGCTGCACAGGTTTCCAGGATTCAGCCCGAGTCCATTAAATCCCACCCAGAAATACCGTCACAAGGGCCCTCGTGCCCACCGGCACACCGAAAATTTAAACCCAGCTTCTCCGGGGGGCCCTGATGAGCAGGCAGCCCTCCCCAGGCACAAGGTCTCTGCTGCCTCCTCCCTTCCCCACCAGCCGGCGATTCCTTTAAGCACTAGCATTTAAACATTTCCAGGTAAAGGCCAGGCCCCCACCTCGCAGTTCCCTTCTGAAAGGATCGGAGCTGCCCACCCCGGCCAGGASTCGCCTCTCCCCTCCCATGCCAGCCGTGCCCAGAGGTCCCGCAGAGGCAGCGGGGATTCCTCAGAGCCCCGGGCAAACCCCTGACCTCAGAGCAGCGTAAATGGGCTCGTGGGAAAGCCCCGACCAGATGTTTGCAGCTGGAGCGCACCCATGGTGAGGATTTCAAAGGAGGACGATGGGACCCGGGGAGCRCAGCCCAGGCAGATGTGCCCGGAGGAACGGATTACACCTGGAGGAAAGGAGAGAACCCTCCTCTCAGCTGGCCGAGCACGACAACCCACTGCCCTGCACATAAGCACAAGTGTGAGAGGTCACAGGAACACGGTTTCACTTCCCAAACTGTAAGACTATTTTTGGTTCATAATACTTCCCTTCTTGCTCTCTGCCGCACAGACAATGAGGACCCCAGCTTGCAGAGGGCATCCCGTCTCCTCAGGGCTTGCCTGGTCACAGCTTGTACCGCGCTAGCACAGCCTATCCTGGAAATCTGTGGTCTCCCGGTTGGGTTTTTTCTTCTTTTTTCCCAGAGAAAAAAAGCAGAGAAGGGTAAATTTGCTGATCTTGAAACTGAGGGAGATGTGGCATCATGTGCAGTCACAGAGGATGTGGGCAGGTGCCATCAGACTTCCCCACGCAGCTCTGGAAATGTAGCTCAGTCCTGATCTGCAGCTCCCCGGCTGTTCCTGTCCCGGGCTCCCACACAGCCCTGGCAGCTGGTGGGTATTTCGGTCCTCACCACAGCGCCCAGGCTACTGCACTCCTTCTGTGGTTCTTCCCCCAAGCACATCAACTGAGCATCCGCGTGGTTTGATTCCCAGCCCTCTGAAGCCATGCTGGAGACAGAATAAGAAGGTGGGAAAAATGTCTGATATTTCCACAAATCCCCATTCAATTTGTACTCCGGCTCCTCCGCCTGCATCAGTCCCAGGACTCTCCCGAGCGAAAGCCACACCAAATAATGCTTTGGTGCTGTGACATGGACAGAAATCCAATAGGCTCCAGAAGGAACTCAAGCTCTCTGCTGACTACCCTTAGCTGCTTTGACTTATTATCTGACCTGGATCTAAATTAGGTTTTGACTAAAGTCAAGAATAATTCTACTTGGAAAAATCTCATTGTTTAGGTTCAGAGTTAGCAAAAACTACAGGAGAATTAAAACTGATTTCTCACTTTGGGGCAGAGACCCCGCAGGGACCTTAGCCGGTGCCCTGTCCCCCGCTGCAGGAGACAGCCACACTGTGCCATGTCATTCAGACCTGACCAAGCTCCGTTCTCACAGCAGCCAGGTTCTCTCCCCAGTTTTCCTCTGAGGTGGCTCCTGTAGAGACCGATGGCTCTGATGTTTGGTCAGCATCTCCTCATTTCAAGCATGGGTTTATACATAGTCCGCTTATTCCTGCTCGTTCTTGTGCCAAGGTGGTGCTGGGGTTCAGTCCATGCCCCTCCCTGGTGTCTMTCTCTTGATTGCCCACAAACGCATCTTCCCTCAGCAGTCGTTTTGCTGAGATCGGTGAGCCAAGTCATCTCTGGAAGACACTCTTCTTTCTCCTGAACAATCCAGCAAACTCCCTCTGCACTACTTTCAGGCTAAATTCTCTCAACRTGGCTAACCAGAGCCAGGCAGCAGCCCAGAGTTCCACCAGAGCCTTTATGCTTCTCTGTACCTCTCTCGAAACGACTCTCCCGAGACAACTTGGGATCGTTCCTCTTCTTCTTGATT
>JASVER010000090.1:2988932-3014900 GCA_030449065.1 Oceanodroma leucorhoa | reverse complement strand
TTCCCCCCACTGTCCCTCCCCTCCTCTCCCCGCTGCTGCTGCTGCTGCTGCCGCTGCTCTAAAGGGTGCAGTGTTTTCTGTGCACACACAGACTCCAGCATTGATGTGGCTGGAGGATGCTTCCATTGAGGGCAGCCCATCTGTGGCAAATGCTTCTAAACGCACTATTTACCTCCCATCTGGTCTGCCTTATTATTGGGGGGAGGGGGAAGGGTCATTATTTCTCCCTTTCCCTTCGTGGTGCTCAGAGGCGCCTTTCTTTCTGCCCTTGCAGCCCCCCTCCCCCATGCCATGCCCCAAAAAAATTCTTTGCAATTTTTTTTGAGACCTCTTTGCAGCCCTCCTCTCCTGCTCTCCCCCCCACCCCACCCAAGAGCCCCTGCCGAGGGCGGATTAGGAGTGGTACCCCCTTCCGCAGATACAGCACTTCCCCCGGGTCCTCTCCATCTAGCCGGCGACTCTATCCCAGATCTTCCAAATGCTGCAGAGTCATGGTACCCCAGAGAGGCCGAGCCAGACTCCCTCGACCCTGCTGCTAGCTAGACGCCCCCTCCCCTTTGTCCGTGGGGGAGTCCCTAGGGTCAGCAGCTCAACGAGGCCGGCGCAAGCCCGCGTATTCCCAAAGGGCTTCTGCACAGATGAAGTTTCAGCAAGGAGTGTGTCTAGGCCCCCGCATCTTCCGAGGCAGAGTCCCTGCAGGCTACAGATAGGAGATACACCCAGGCTCCTGTAAACCAACAAACAAAAAGCAGGCATGCCCTCGGGGGACAACTGAATTTTCCAAGGGGCAATACTGCTTATTTCCCAGAGCCTGCCGGACGTTAGGGCTGGGAACGCTTTACAGAGCCACTGGCTGGAGGGAAGACCAGTCATTGCACTCCCCAAAATCCTCTGGTGCTGGGTCTGTAGAAGTTGTTGCCTCCTGGCCCCTGTCCCGGCCCTCCCCAGCCCCACCGTGCCCCTCTCTGCCGGGAATCCCGTGGACCGTTTCAGACGGATGCAGTTGCTGCGTTTTGGTTTTGCCTGAAGTGGCTCTCAAATTTAGAGATAACTTGACAGGGATTTTCTTCAGGTCCTGATAATTCAGTGCTCTCCTCGTCCAGGTGGTTTGGGCTGGGTTTGTGGGTGTATTTCATTTCTCTCATGCATGCAGTCAAATAATTCGTGAAGCTGATACGAGCCTTTTGCTCGACAGTAACGCGTGTATTCTGGTTTAATGCCTGTTCAGCTGCTTTTCCCAAATACTTGTGGAGCGGCGTTTCGGTTGCGTTCTCCTGGCTGCGCTCCTCAGCAACCTGATATCGTCCTGTCCGCTCGTCCTTCCCCGAGCACATCTGCCGGAGAAGCACCGTGCTCGGGACTGTCCCACGGCCGCAGAGAGGCAAAACGCACCCAGCCCGGGTGCAGCGGCGGGGGGGTGAGGGGTGCGCGCCGCTGGGCTGTATCTGCAGGTCGCTACAGGAAATCCCAGGTACCGGCAGTGAAAGCGAGAAGAGAGGTGGTAAAGAGCACGTAGAGGGCAGCAGTGGGGATGAGACCTCTCCTTTCCCTGACAGGGCTGGGGCCACTCCTCCTCTGGAAAACAAAAATAATAATCCCAAACCCAAAAAATAATAACGCCCCAGTAGCAACCYGGTAGAGCCGTTCCTTTTGGCTTACGCATCCTGAGCTGGTTTGTGTATTTTCTGTGCATCTGTAGCGAAAACATAATTAACGTGTGGTTATTATTTTCTCTCCCGAGTAACTTTCCCTTGCCCTCCTCCAGGCCTCTCATCAGAACAGGCCTAATCAGATTTGGGTGGCTTGAGAGCTGGGACTGTGCACTGAGAAGGGGGCATCTGCCTTAGGTGGTGGTCAGAGCAGATGGTGGTCTTCTCAAAGAATGCACTGGGAATAGGAACAGCAGTGCGGACGGATGTCTGGCACAGAGACTGTTCAGATTTCTTGTTCCCAGATGAACGTCCCAAAGATGCTGGACATTTAACACATACAATTAAAAAAGCACTACGCAGATAAACACATGAGGTTTAGCAGTGTAGGACGTTGTTGTCTGACAGCCCTCTTCCCGTGCGGGCTGGATGCTGCATCCTTTAGGTCAGGGAGTTGGAAAAAAAAGCATTTAGACTGTACTGAGGAGGAGGAGGAGGAGGGTATCTTTGTGTGCTACTGCAGCACAGACAATGGATACAGCCCRAAGTGCCCAGATCTGCCCTTCCTTCACGTGGCTAACGCGTGCTAAGGTGTGAAACACCTCGTTATCTGCGGACTGGACCGAACCCCGCTACTGGATGCGCAGCGCTCTCCCTTCTCCCCAGATTTGCTAAGAACTGTGGGAGAATTTGCTCGTGACAAGGTGCTAAGATGCAGTTCATTATAATCTCGTGTCCCTCTTGTCCTAAGCATTTAGCATCATTTAGACAGTCTTTCTCGTACAAATGTAGAGTGAGATGGAGACGCGGCGCAGGGAAGCGGACAGCGCTTTGGTGACAACCGGCGATGCGGACGGCTTTGGCTGCAGCAGCAGGGTGTGCGGGGGGGGTCAGCCTCAGACTTCGGTTCGGGCATTAGCTGCGGGAGCGGTTACGCGCCCTCTCTAAATCAATGCCGTACTCCGCCGTGCGTGGTGGGAGCTTGTCACGACTCCGGCGCGGCGGCCGGCCTCGCAGGACGGATCCCTCCTGGCAGCAGTGGTGCGGGCTGGAGCGCTGCGGGGGGACGCCTGGCATCAGGCCGGCCCCTCGGGGACCGCGCAGAGGCTCGGGGACTGGCTCTGCAGCGCTGCCCACATTGGATTTTGCTTTCCTGCCCTCTCCCTGTCCCCGGCAGAGCTGACAYGAGGTTCTGGGGTTCTTGTAGGCATTGCTAGAAGGCTGAGGATATTTGTGCGGGTGGGTTGCTGTTGTTGTAYGAGTACGGTTCACCTGTGCTGGCTCCCCCGGAGCCAGATGTTCCAAATTATTTACAGTCGTGYCTGGTGAAACTCACCCGAGGAAAGGTATTATAGCGGGGGGAACGTTACAAAGAGAACTGGTGAGACCAAAAAGCAAAATGGATGGAGGCCTTTCACTGACAGCAGGAAAAACATCACACGGGACACCAGATAAATCTCACAATACAGCCTATCCCTAAAAACGTTTTAGCTCCAGAGGCAGGGAGCGTTGTGATGTGAAAGCCGTGGTGCCAGGCCTTGGGACAGCACAGCACGGTGGCAGAACGCTTGAGCTGAGAAGCCGGGCATGTCGGAAAGATGCTGCTCCAACAGCTAATAGARGCTACATTTTTCCTGGTACAAGTACCCTTCAATGCCCATATTCAGTGCCCCAAAAAGCTGCACATCTATAACCTCTAAGAACACTAGTCAACAGAAGGTTTTCACTATGTGAATAACCACTTAGACTTTCTGTGGACTTCAAGTGATAAAAAAAAATAAATCAAGACCATTCAGAAGAGCCTTAGACAAGGCAAATGGGCCTGAGGGTATTATCTGAGAAATTGTCTATTACTTCTATAGCACAAGCCTTACTTAGAGCATGCAGAGCCTTCACCTGCTATGAAGCAGCCTATCCCTGAGCACGCGGGGCAGCGCTGGCTTTTCCAAGGAGCTGAACCGATGGCAGGTTTGCATTTAAATGTGCACTTAGGAGACTGGCACGGTGCTGGCCCGGGTGCCTGGTCCCATCCAACCCAGTCTAGAGAAAATCTCCTACATCAACATCCCTTCCAGATTCAGCTCCAAGTTTGCACAACATCAGTCGCAGTTTTTACTTCTGAAGCTGCTCGTGGTAAGAGTCACAGCGGTGATACCCGGTCCTCTGGGCCTGAGAGCTGGCTTAAGCTCACCAGGCAGCAGCAAAAGCCTCCAGTACCTTTGCAAGGTGAATTTAAAGAGCTCTGACAATCTGCAGTTATGCAGACTGGCAGAATCAAGTTCCTCGCCGAGCCAGGAGCAGGAGATCTGGCAGCAGAGCCCGTTTCCAGCTCCTGCCCACTCCCACCCCTCCGGGACAGCCTGCTGAAGCCGCTTCTAGGGRTAAGGAGGGAAATCAGCATCTAATTTAGTCCTTGCTTTTTTTCTGCCAAGACCACAAGCCTGATTATAAGGCAGCCCCACCGTGATCGTTAGTATCGTGGTACGGCACACGTGGCGCAGCTCCAGCGGGAGATACCACCATCCCCAGGCAGCCTCAGCCTCGGGGACTGGCTTTGGTCACCGGCGCTCGTGAGACCTGGAGTGGCATCAGCAAAGGTCCCGCATCCCACTGCTCCTCTGGGTCCCAGACCCTTGATACATGTCTGACTGAACAATTTCCAAGAGAATAATCTCTCTGTCATCTACACTGTACATCCTACGTGATTCCAGAAACCTCGRCGGCATTGCTGAACCGAGAGGAACAGCATTTTTCGGATAACTTCCACCCAAAAGTTATCATCTCCCTCACCCCACAATTGCTTTCACATTTGTGGTTCTTGGTGGGTAAAGAAGGTAAAAAAAGCAAACAAACAAAGCACAGCGCTRCAAGGCCTTGTTAAATGAAGCTAAAATGGAAAGGAAAGAAATCCAGGTCTGACGAGGTGCCATTGTTCCGACTCTTCAGGTTACGTCCCACCTTTGCAAAGGAAGAGGGGTCCAAGCACTCAGGGGCCTGAATTAGCGAGGAGCTGAGAGGAGGATGTCCTCACCTCTCCTCGCGGGCCGTGACCAGAGGGGCTTGCTCTGAGCACGAGCAGGCAGGGGAATTCGGTCGCTGACTGGGGACAGAAGCAGAGCCCCGGAGAGGTGGCCACACTCCTTTCAGTGAGAACTTTCTCAAGAATCTCTTTGTACAAACCATTCTCAGCAATAATCTCCTGCTAATATAGTTTCTTCAGTTTCATTTTTGCTGGTACGTTAGGCCTGATATGAGCAGTCTATGAACTTACGCTGTGGACAAACAAATGGCAGGGAAACCACAGAGGCGTGGAGGAGCATCGATGGGGTGTCCATTCCCCCGGCCCACGCGGGTGCTCTGCCTTCACAAAACCTTGTCTGCATTGCCGTGACAGAGGAATGCATATTCATATCTCTTTTTTCAGTACAAATTAGCAATTACCTTCCCCTGATCTCATATTAGCTGTGCCCACCTCTAAAGAATTGCATCAAGATGGGCCAAAGCCACCACTGAGTTTCGGTGTCTGGTTTAATTAGCTGATTGTAGCGAGGGCAGGTACCTGTTGGCCAAAATCGTCGTCTTTGTTGGAATGCTGCTGACTTCCATTTTTATGGCYGGTGCCAAAGACTAGCAATTCATTTGAGGAGAAATAGCTGCAGATTGTATGTGCGTGTATTTGGGAGCAGACAGTAAGAGCCGTGGTTTGGAGTAATGGTTTCTTTCCTGCGTGTCTGAGAATAAGGCAGCGGTCGCTGAAAGTCGAGCGGAGGCTGGTTGTGTCTTACCAGCGCGGTGCAGGGCCTTGCACGGAATGACAGGCGGGAAACCGAGACGCTGGGTGAATGGTTTCTCTCCGTCCTTGCTCTGCTTCGGCTCGGCAGCCCAGAAGGATGCGTTTCCCTTCCGACACCCAGGCAGAGGCAATGCTAGCGCTCAGAGGGACCCGTTCCTCGCCGAGAGGGAGGGGGTTCTTCTGGGGAAGATGGGGTAACTCGTCTCTGTGGCTCAGAGTTTGGGCTTTCCGGTTGCCAGATACAGTGATGGGTCTCTGTTACAGGAGTCTCTGGGCTAAAAATTAATTCAAACCCATCAGGCACCCTCCCCCTGCAAGAAAAAAGAAGAATAACGTTTGGGACTCCTCTCTGGGCTTGCATTTGAAGGAGGGGTCTCAAAGCAAACCCAGAGTCATCCACTCATCCACGCTGTCGAGACATCCAAAACCTTCTGGGTTTCGGTGCTGCGAGTACCATCCGCACTGGTGCCCAGTTACCGACAGGGTGTTCCAGTTTGCAGTCTCACAGCACTGGGACGAGCAGCCAGCCCAGGGGAGCTGGTCCCTTGGGGACGCGTTTGGGTTTGTCATTCCCATCATCAGTTTGGATGCCGGTCGTGCGGCTCCCCGAGGCTGGGAGGAGGCCTGCCGGCTCCCGCTCACCTGCATCGGGCATTTTGATCCAGCAGAAAGCCCTTGAGCTGGTGACAAAGGTCTGGATGTGGGCTGGAAAGTACAGTCCTGTCTCTTAGCAACTGGTTCCTACCTCTGAGCTCTCGGAGCCGTGTGTGGGACAGAGAGCATCAGTCACGCTCCTGCTGCAGCAGCAGCGCGCCGAGGAGGGGATGGGGGATCAGGCCGGCTCCAGCCACCGCCAAGACGCTTAAAGAAGCTCAGGCATTTCTAACACAAGCAGTCATCTGTGAGTCCTAATCAAAGCTTCGGTTTAATTGCTTTCCTCGTGCCCTTCTCTGCAAGCGAGCGGAGCGGCGATTGGCTGGCGGCGGCGGCTGCCTGCCAGCTACCTCGGGAGGCTGCTCCGCACTGCCCCGGCTTCTTCGGTCACAGGGGTGGGGACCAGGGAGGGAGGAGGGAGAGGGAGGACACGGCCCATGTATTTCTAGAAAAATTAGATGTCGTAGGGTCCTTCCCTGAACTCCTCTGCACCGCACTTGGGAATCCCCCGTCCCTCTTACGGACATTTGCATTGCTATTTTCTCTCTCGGTGCTCGGTTCTGCTGTTTCACCCTCGTGTTTCCTCCTCCTAACCAAAAGCAACTCCTCTCTGGTGAGCGTTTCTCAGAGGTTCCCTTGCCAAGCACTGCTTCATAAACATTTTTACGAATCCTCCGCTTTGTCCTCCTAATTAACCATCCAATTGGCCCCCAGTGGAGCCTTCACCTCTCCTGTGAAGATCCTGCCTGCACAGATTATAACCTGTCAGCTGCCAATTTATTCCTCACGCAGAGGGCAGGTTATATTAATTGTCTGGCTTCCCTGCCCTGTTTGGTTTGCCCTCCCTTTCTTCTGCTCCCAGTAGTATCCCTGTTTGGAGACACAGACCCACAGAAGACCAAGGGRACCCAGATGTGAGGCCGCTCCGTGTGACCCCCGTGTCCAGCCCGCGGTGATGTGCCAGTTAGACCAGATGTGACGGGATGTTGCTGGCCTGTGTCAGACTGGGAGAGGGGGCTCTGTGGACGCGTTACCGTGACAGAGCGTTAAAGAACACGCTTGACTTCCGCTCCCCCCACGTGTAGTCTCAGTCAAGAGCTGAAAAAAATCCACTTGGTCGTCCCAGGTTCATGGGGAATCCTTCCTGGGCGTTATTTACAAGTCAGAGCTCGGATATTGGAGAGTTGGAGTTCACCTTGTGTGGTTACGTTGGAAACATCCAGAATACAGAGGGGGTTTACCTGAAYGCAGGGAGAGACCTAACAGGTTTCCATCAACGTCTGTCCCCCATGCCCCCCCAGTTCCCCGTATAGGACCCCCCTCCCTTGCAGGGCCACGTGTGCAGCCCACAATGAATGCGCCCGGTGACAACGGTAGGCGCCTGCTCGCACCGAGGGTGGGTGCCGTGTGTTTTGCTGGGTTCCCGTGTTGGGGAAGGGGGTGATGGAGTCCGGCATGACTGCCGCGGTTCAGCACCGTAGGCGCAGCRTTCCCGAACCCAGCGCGCGCTCCCGGGGAGCAGCAGCCAGTGGCGTGGTGGTGCTCGGGTGTGAAGCGGGAGATGGGCATTTCCAGGCTCCGGCGCCAGGGACGGGCGGTGCCGAAGCCACCGCGGCATGGCACAGCTCAAGCCTCGCGGTGCCCTTACCTGGCGAGGAGGCTGGGGTTTGGGAGGGGGGGGCGTGCAGGCGTTTTACCCCCCCTGCGAACGGCTGCTGAGCTGTCAGCATTTTCCTAGAGGCACATCTTGCCGTTCCTGTGGGAGTCTCCGACTGTGGCCCACATACTCTGGATTGCCAGGGAACAGGGAGCTGACGCCAGGATGCCATGCATCCAGGGCTCAGCCTCAGCCCGCCCTGACCTTGATTCACTGTAGCATCATTTGTAACTTATTTTACATAATTTTGCTTGCCACTGATGAGCTGAACTGCCGCTGCTGCTCTCTGCCTCCTCCTACTTAGTTTCATTTTGTCATCACCGTGTCCTCGCTGTAGGTATGGTGATGTCGCTCGGCTGCCCTAACATTGCTGGGTCTATTCCTGGGAAGAGAGGGGTCACCTTGCTGTGACAGGTAACCTCATCACTTGTTACGATGCATTGTCCCCCTCCAACTTRAAAGATTTTGCTTTGGTAGCGATCTTTATTAGATTAGTGCCTCRATGCTGTGGAGATTGCTCATGGTGATAAGTTACTTCAAGAAAGAGCCAGCTCTGAACATGTTCTGAGTTTGTGTTACAGCTATGTATTATTTTCGATATTTTTTAGATTTCTAGTTTTAGATTTCTTTCAGGATGCTATGCAATATAAAYGCTCTTCTAATTACAAATGCAGTCTAACATTTTCCCCCCTTTTTCCCACCCCTGCAGCATGCCTCCCCAAATCACCTAAAACAASATCCAAATGACATTAAGCAAGTGCTAGCCATCTTTAGAGATTTATTAAAAAAAAAAACACCTCACATTTTAACTCTGCCTATTTCAAAATAGTAAAAAATACCGCAACATTATAATGATCCCCAAATAATAACGGCCGTGATACCTTCCCTGTTAGCAAGCCACCGCGCAACACTTCTCCCGCGCAGGTCACGGCACGCCGCGGAGCCGAGCAGTGCCACGGTCCCCGGTTGATGGGTGGGAAGACCGCGGCCCCGGGGGAGCGATTTCCCGGGCAGGTCAGTCGGGTGCTCTGCTCACGAGGTCACAGCAGCGCTTCTCACCAAAACCAAGCGAAGCGGTGCTCCGACGGCAGCCAAGGCTGCTCCGTGGCACCCGGTATTTTGTTGCCTTTGGAGGAGCCTGCTCGCCTGCCCTGTAACCCTGCCCGCAGCGCCGGCTCCCAGCCGTTCCTGGCAGGGGGGCGCGGGGTCACGTTTATTGGGGAGCGCTGCGCTTACCTCTGCGTGCCAGATCCAGCTGCTCCTCCGGCTGCCCCTGCTGGCGCGCAGCCCGGGGCTCGCGGGGAGGCAGCTCTGCTCTCCTGCGCCGCGCAAAATGTCCTCTGCCTGCCGGGCCGAGCGGGCATCCGAGCGAGCCCCCGAGCGGGCATCCGAGCGAGCCTCTGCCTGCCGGGCTTCTCCTCCCTCCTGCGGGCAGGCCCGGGGTGGAGGGCAGCCCCGTTCCCCAGGGGAGCAGCCACCCCCCAGACCCCGCGCCCACCCGCTTCCCCTCGGCACCGGCCGGCGAGGAGCCCCGCGGCAAAGCCCGCAGCCCACCTGGACCCCCTCCGCGGCGGGAGGCAGGGCTGCCATTTCCAGGCTCACCCCTCCCAGGCCGCCGTGTTTTCATTCCCGGGCYTGGGAGCCGGGAGAGGAATAAGCCGAGGTCAGAGCAAAGGCCTGGACCTGTCTCGATGGCTCAGCTGCGGCTGCTGAAAGAGCAGCTCGCTCGTAAGAGGTGTCTGTCCCCCACGGAAAGACACACACCTCAGCTTTGTTTGCCGTCTAAAAATAATGTGCCCGGCTCCCCCTCTCAAGGAAGTATTTACTTTGCAAAAAAATGTATTGTGTACAGTTCTGGGTAGAGAAACAATGCGAATGCACCCAGCGCAGGCTGGCGGCCGGGGCCTCGGGCACGCCGGTCCGCCGGCTCCTGGCCTGAGCCAACGCGTAGCTTTGGGGAAATGACTTATTCGTTGTGCCGTGGTTTCCCCTGGAGAAATGAACTCTCCTGGGCTGGAGCGAAGCTCAGCTGATCAGCAGAGCYGGGGCTGTCTTTGCTGCAGTAAGTAGGACTGTGGCTGTAAGTGCAGGATGGGGCTTCCCGTTTGCTTGGTGGTTCGTGCAAAATGACATAAATGCTTAGCACAGAGAAACATCATCAACATTTCAGCAACCGCTTTTCCCGCATTTTCCAACCAGAAATGATCAGAAAAATTTCCCAGCAAAATATTTCCAGGAGAAAAAAGAGCAAAATCTGTAAGTGAGAGCATTTCCCATATTCTTCTGATGGGTTCTTTTTATTATGAGCAATACAGCTGATATTGTTCTCAGTCCAGCATTTCCCCAGTGCCTATTTCTAAGGCATGCACTGTGCTCGTGGCGTGAGGGACAAGAGGAAGAGGGAAGTTCGAGGAATCTAGCTCTTCTTTCTCCTCGCAGCATTAGCAGAGGGAGCCTGCTGTGGTTTAACATATCCCCCGCAAAAGCTGCTTTCATCCTACACCTAAATACCATGAGGAGTGAACTTCCTAAAGCCCTGGAGAAGTCTAAATATAGAAGCCAATCAAGGGCTGACTTCCCAGAGATGAGAAGTACCAAGAACAGTTTCTTGATCAAAAGTTGTAAGAGTCCATATTGAAATAAAACGTCGGTTTTGGTACTGAGGGAGTAATTGCAGAGGTGGGCTGTGCTCCGCGCGCTCGCCGCTCCGTCTGCCGGTGGTACCCGCGGCGCCGGGCGCGGGAGGCAGCCGGGGAGGCGGTGGGCTGCCCTGGGAGATGGACGCGAGGTGTCACCTCGGGAGCACCTGACGGGGATGTCTCTGACGGCACGGCAGGGTTTCATCCCTTGCTGTATGTCGCAGTTTCTGTCCTCTGTAGGTGCCAACTGCTTTTTCCTGTACACGTCCGCTCCCCGTTACAGCTGATAATTTTTTTCTGAAGAACAGAAATTTCCTTAGAACAAAACACAACTTGTAGGAAATTAGAAAGGCACCTTAAAAGAGGAAAGAGCAGCGGGGTGGTCAGATAAAACACAAACCCAAGTTGGCTAATCTCAAAACAGGTATGTGACGGCATCTTTGCACAGGCAGCAGAGGGAACCACCAAGGGCTCACAGTAAGGGCGGGGGACGGCTGATTGCCGCAGAGATAGCGCTGCCGGGCGTGGGCTGGGGAACCCGCAGTCGCGCCGTGGGGCGGCTCGGTCCAGCGCGGGACCGGAGAACCCTGATCCTGACCCGGCTGGGGGACAGCGGCCGTGCCCCGCTGCCGGCGGGCAGAGCGGCCGCCGCTGCCTCCCTCCTGCGTGCAAGGGAGGTGACCTTGAGGGGCAGCTCGGTACAGCTGGCCCCAATCCTCCCATTCGGGTGTCCCGGGGACGAGAGTGACAGCGGCCCTTCCAGGCAGCAGGGGGAAATTAGAGTTTAACGTGCCAAGAGACTCTGTACTGGGGGGGAGATGCTGTGGTTGGGAGATACGGAGACGAGTGCTTTCATGTGGGAAGTGCGAGAAGAGGCGAGGGCAGAGGGTCTGCTCCCGGCCAGAGAACAGAGTGCAGCCATTATCAGGCAGGGCTCTGCCGGCAGGAAGCGACTTTTGACTCACAGGAAGCTGAATTCGGCTGGTATCAGCCCCTCGCGCAAAGGCCAGGGCAGCATTTTATCTGCCGTTGAACACAGCAGATGGGAAAGCAGTCGGCACTCCCTCCCATCCCGCTCCTGCTCCGGCACCCCTTGCCCGATGGCCCTCCCGCTTACCCTCCTCTGGAAAGGGATGCTTCCCCGTGGAGCAGCGAAGCGGTGGCAGCTTCCCGGGCCCCAGGAGAGCTGCCAGCCCCGCTGGAGGAGGCAGAGATCACCCCTGCCAGCCGGTGCCAGGGCAAAGCCAGGAACCTCCAGGCTTTTGAGCCCAGCCCAAGCAGGTACCAGGTCCTCCAGCAGTGTCCCCTACCAGTTGGTCTGAAGAGGAGCTGGGAGCACTCAGACTTCGGAGAACTGGCTCCCTGGCTTGCAGCTCAGATTAAATCCTYCCAGATTCTCCCAAATCAGAGAGTCCGAGGCGGGGAAGGGCTGGCAGGGATGGGGAGCTCTCTGCGCGGAGCCTGCTGCTCATCCCTCGGGCTCTCCGTGGAGCTGCCCCGGCGGCGCGGGGGAGTCTGGTTCCGCGCGGGGTGGTGGCAGCTCGCAGGGCCCCGGGGTGGAGGTCACCGCGGGGCAGCGCGGAGGGGATCGGATGGCAGCTGCCGGCCTTGGACCTGCTGCCCCGCGGAAAACCCGGTTTGCTCGTCCATGCTGTAGTTTAGCCGCGAATCCCTCCGATTGTGACAGTTTTCACACACACGCTGAGGAACGGCTGTAGGGGCCTGCGGAGGAGCGGGAAGGAGCCGGCTGGGGGGGGGGAGGCCGGCCGTGGACGTGTGCGGTGCYGCTGTTGGGCCCTCAGGCAGGGCAGGTCCACGGGGGAGACACGGCAGGGCTGCCACGGGGGGGCTCGGGTGGCCAGGAGAGCAGCAGGGAGCCGGCGGGACAGCTGGGGCCCGGGGCGGCGGGAGCCTGCCCTGTCCCCGGGGCCTGCCCACACCCCGGGGCCCAGCGCCCGGGGGAGCTGCCCGCAGCCAGGGGCCGGGCACGTCGGGGCCCAGCCCGCAGCCTGAGGCCCCGGCGTGTGGGAGGCGTGCCCGTAGCCGGGGCCTGCGGGCGCTGGGGCACCCGGGCGGGTGTGAGGAGGAGCCGGCGGCAGGCCCGGCCCGGCCCGGCCCGGGGGAGCGGATTACCGCCGGCAGCGCGCGGCCCCGCCGGTTGCCATGGTTACCCCGCTACCTGCCGGCGGGCCTCAGCCCGGGCCGGGCGGGGGGGGCCGCCCTCCCCTCCCCTCCCCTCCCTCCCTCCCCGCCGCCGCGGCAGATGTCACCGCCGCGCTGCCGCGCCCGGCTCCGGGCCCCGCCGCCGCACCGGGCTGGCCGGGAGCCCCCCCCCGCCGTCCCCTCACACCCAGCCCGGCCGCCCGCACCCTGAGGGCGAAGGGCCCGGCCCCGGGCAGCGGCGGGAGCTGCCTGAGGACGGAGGGGAGAGGGCGGGAAGGGGGGAAGCCGTCGGCGSGCCGGGCGGTGCGAGCAGGCCCCGGGAGACGGGGGTTGAGCGTGCCCTCGGCGGCGGGAGGGAGGGCAGGGCGAGGGCGGCTGCCGAGAACAAAGATGCCGGGGGCAGGGGCTCGGCGTGGGGCGGGTGAGGAGGGCTGGCAGCGCCGCGGCCGGTCCCGGTGCCTCGCCCCGGGACATCTTCCCCCCCTGAAATGGCTGTCGCCTCCCGTTGCTCTTCACCGGCCATGCCGGTGGTGACGGGCGCGGGGAGGCGAGCCATGCCGAGAGCGGTGCCGGGAGGTGGCCGTTTCGGGCCGGTGGCCCGAAACGGCCACCTCCCGGCACCGCTCTCGGCTATAAATAGAGCCCGGTTGCCCGAGAGCAAGCGAGGCGGCCGAGTTGGGGAAGGCAAGATGGAGCAGGGTACGTGGAGGGCAGAGGAGGTGCGGGAGGGACCGAGGCGCTGGGGCCACGCAAGAGGCTGGAAGGGGGCTGAGGCAGAGGGCAGGGGGACGTGGGGCTACAGCGGAGGAGGAGGAGGCAAGCGAAGAAACGTGGGACAAGGGGAGATGGGGAAAACAAAGGGCGGTGGGGAGAAAAGAGACCTGGTGGGGAACCTGGAGGTGAGAGGAGAGAGCATTAAGGGTGCTGGGAAGCTGGGAGGAGGCAGGAGAAAGGGGGCGAGACCTGCGGAATGGGGTACGCAGGGATGGAAAGGGAGGAGGGAACCAGGAAGGGGGAGAGACAAACTGGTGTTGGGCAAACGTAGGGAATGGTGGGGTGCCTGTAAGGTGGCAAAGKGACTTCCTCTCCTCAGCACCTGAAATGCTGCCTGCTTCCAAGCGCTTATCTCAAGGCTGAGCTTTGCTCCTGAAATCTTTTATGCGTTTTGGCGGCAGGTGACTTCCAGTAAAGCCCCAACACCAGGAGGGGGTAAAAGCATCCCTTATTCCCATCCTTCTTCCCAACTGAATTTTTATTGCTTTTTAAACGTAAGGGTTTTTAAGCTGATCTGAGATATTATGGGCTCTGACTCATGCCTTGAATGCTCGTGAGCAATACTGGGTGTGGAAGGAGGAACCAGAGGGGCGTGGGCCCTCTGAGAGGTAGTCTATAGCACGTGTGTCCTCTTAAGTCCTAGGTCAACATTTGGTTATATTGCCAGATACAAACCTCTGTAATCCTAGAAGCACTGACTTGGTACAGCTTCTTATATCCAGTGGCTTTGATACCGCATGCATCTCACCTGCTTCCCAGAGCTAAGTAATCACGGGGAGAGAATCACAAGGCTGACAAGGGGATGGAGAGACGCGAGGAGTCAGGGGAGGGTCGCTGCAGGGAATGGGATGTCGAGGAGGCAGCTCCGGCATCCAGCCGGGGTGGAGGGGAAGGCAGCCTGGATGAGCAGAGGCTGTAGTGATGCCCAGACCCTGAGGTTACCTTAACTGCATTCATTCTGAAACTGAGGAGGAAATGGGGAACTGCTGGCCTTGTAGGGAGGAGACTATTAGTTGATTGGGATGGCCCTGGAAACAGTGATTTGTGTAGGGGGTTGGTTACAACCTCAATTTTGAGGGCTCTGCTTGTTTCAACTGACTGTGCCTTTCTCCTGATGCATTTTCCTTTGTCCTGTTTCTGTAATTATCCTCATTTCAACCCTGCTCTGAGGATTATTGGTCAGTAGGAAGCCTCCTAATGYCCGCTCCTTCTTGGCAGGGGAATACCCATGCCCTCGATTGAAGTGAAACTCCCCAAACGGTGACAGAAGAAATTAGATCTATATTGCTCAAAGACACTCCCTCGGGCGAAGTTTCCCGACCCCCACCACGGCAGCACTGCCACCCTGCCCCTTGTGTTCATTCTCGGTGTTCCCTTTGTTACAGCCACCTTTATATACGGCTCAGGGTTCCCTGGGGAAGGCAGAGGTGGTTTGTGTTGGAAAATCCTYGTGCCCGTGTCCCGGGTGAGCACACCGACCCGGCCCACTGCAGTCTGTGCCCAGTGCGGGCAGTCTCTGTTCCGAAATTGGGGTGAGGAGCCAACTTTAATAGGCAGCACTTTAAAAGACTGCTTCCCCAAGATGTTGGGTAGTCTTTAGCAGAAGGCGGTCCCTCTAAATGATTGATTTTGGGGAGTCCCTTGACTGGTAGCTTAAGAAGAGCATTTATTCAATCTATAGACAGTGTAAGATACACAGAGCCCAACCACTAACAACAACAAAAAATAAAGGTTAGGAGATTGGGTGTTCCCTTTGCATGCAGACCTCTGCCAGCCTCTGCCCGCACTCACAGATGCGTGAATGCACGTGAAAAAGATAGTTTGCAGGTCAGCTAGATGTGCAGGTTGCTGCTCACCAGCCTGGTGGGTACCAGCTGGACGGCAACCATGCATACCTTTTCGGAAAGCAGGCCTCAAAGGGACGTAGTGTGTATATATATATATATGTATGTATTTGTGTATATAATATATATATTTATATATATATACAGCTGTCTATGCAACAATGGCATTTTTCAAGGAAAAAGCTGAGCGACCTCCCGAAGCCTGGCCCTTTTCCGGTACCCCCAGCCATTAGAGCAGCCACCGACCACCTCCCGTCCGCACTCCCCGCTCTGGTGCTTTGTGCCGGAGCGCCGGCAGCAGCCGCCGGCTACCAAAGGCTGCCTCCCCTTCCCACAGCACGCCCTGCCAGCGTGAGCTGACACCGTTGGTGCCAGTCGGCTCGGAGGAGCRCTGCTCCCCACACTTCCCACTCCCACCAGTCTGTCACCACTGCCGTGTGGCAGAATTACTGCCTCCTGCTCTCCAGCACATCCTAACACACAAAGAGCTGTGCTGCTGCTGCCAGCGCTCAGCTGCTCTGCGTATGCGATGGAGGGAGGGTGCCTTGGAAAGGTCAGTGCGGGGAAGGAGGGCGATTCTGTCYCCTTCCTTTAGGGGCCATATCCTGGCATCACAGTGAAACCTTGTCCTGCCGGCTGATCCGTGTCCGCGGGGACTGCAGCCGGCGAGGCTGCCCCACATTGTGGGGCTTCCCAGGATGGTTTAGTACCATGTGCAGGTCCAAAGAGCTTCCTCTGCCTGTTCCCTGCCTAGCGAAATCATCTCAAATTATGAAAATTGAATTTCTCGATTGGTTGTGACCCCACTCTGGACTCTTCCCTTGTTTTTTTGTTCCTGGCCCAATTTCACTGGCAGCTTTAGCAGCACAACAGCAGCAGCCRCCACTGCCCTGGCTACAGCAGGATCCTCCCTGGAGCACTGTTTAATTTATCCCCCACATCCCCCGTGCCCAAGGCAGCCCAGGGCTGGAGCACCGTGACTCTGCCCCCTCCAACCACATTAGCCCCGGGCCGATCTTGTCACCCCTGTCACCCATCSCTGACACTAACTCAACTTGCCTGCACTGTTGTAGGGGGCAGATGGACTGTCGGAGCCCGAGGGCATCTCTCTGAAACGCGTGGCTGTGGTGGAAGATTTCTTTGACATCATATACTCAATGCATGTGGAGAGCTCGTCGGAGCCAGGCAAAGCACCCAAACATGCCGGGCAGAAGAAAACCTACCGAGCGGTGAGACTCCCCTTTCGCGTGCTCCGGGCAGCGAGGGGACGGGAGCGAAGGGGCAGAGGGGCCGTGGGAGCGGGCATCCCGCGGGGATGGGGACGGGAGGGCAGGTAGAAGCGGAGCCGCTGGTGGGAGGCAGAGGCGAAGGGGAGTCCTGTTCGCCTGTGCGGGGAGGCGTGAGAAAGGAGTCGTTTAAAGGCAGAGCAGCTGTGCTCGGGAGACGGGAAACCGGGCTGCAGTGGCAGCACAGCGGTACGGCTGCTTGGAGAGGAACGACCAAGTGAATCACACAAAGACAACTGTACGTGTCTGAGGGGAAAAAAAGAAAAAGAGAAATGCTCAGTATTACTGATGGGCAAGGGGATGTTGCCCAGTCCCCTGCGYACTCTCCTCCGTGCCATCTGCCTCCCTGTCTCCGTTGGCCAGAGGGAAATGTCTCGCGTGGGCTTTGAAGGGCAGGAGCAGCCAGAAAGGGGACTGGAGCACAGCCGGAGCCCGCCCCTCTTCCCTGGCCGAGTGGATGCTCGCACCAGCCCATTCTGGGTTTCCTCCGTTACAAAATGGAGGCAGGCACCGAGCTAAGTCTCGTCAGGTGCTCCATGGATGCTGAGAACCAGCTCTATCCATCCTGAAACCACTCTAGTTAGGTCAGGAATAATTTAGCTTGAAGTGTGCTTCTCCAGGGAGCTTGCTGTTTCTCCTGACTCTGCACAGCCCTTCGACGCAAACATTTGGGCTCTCCTTTTACAAGAAGAGCTGAATTTACTGTCCAAAACTGAGCTACTCCCTCGAATCCCACAGCCCTAAGGACCAGGTCGCTTAGAGACAGAAGTGGCTGGCTGGCAGCTCGTGTCTCTGGTGTATACATCATCTCGGAGAGGTCTGTGCAGGCTGCCCTGGTCTCTGCGATGATGCCTGAGATTATGCAGGGCTTGGTGCGCTGCCGGAGCCGGCTCAGGGGTGGAGTCTGTCCTGCCTGTCCTGCCTGCGTACGTCCCCAGCCCATCGGTGGCTCTGCGTGCTGGCGGTGCCAGAGGGGCAGCCCGGTGCCCTGCAGCCCCCCGCGCGCGCCGGGAGCCCCCGGGGAGCCGGGCTCCGTGCTCCCCRCTCGTGGCATCGCTCCGGGCCCTGCATGCTCAACTCCAGCCCCTGCGGCAGAGCGCGGGGCGGGGGACCGGGGCACACGCTGACCCTCCCCGGCCGGGGCCAGGTGACCTCTTTAGAGTCGGGGGGGGGGCAGCCCCACCGGCACGACCACAATTCAAAAACTTTCCGCTCATTTCCCCAGCAGACCACTCTGACCCTCCCCTAATTCCTTCAATTCAGCTCTCTGGAGGACTAATCTGTGCCCTGCACAGCCTCGGGGGAGCAGGCTGGATCCGTCTGTTTTCCCAGGCCTGCTCGCAGCAGTCAGAGAGCTTCACGCTCCACCCCTCCGTCTCCCTCTTGAGCTGAGATCATCACATTAGCGGCGTGTATCCCCTCCTGACCTGGCAGGACGCTGCTGGCTGGGCTGGCTGCCCTCGCTCGTGCCCTGGCTCCCTGGAGCGCCTTTGCAGCCGGGTCTGGAAGGTGAAATGCTGCATAGCGCACCCCGCGCCGTGGCTCGGGTGCACAAAGGGACGCTGCTGGGCGGTCAGCTCGGGAGGCTTCAGTGTCCCCTGCCGTTTCTCTCCCTCTCCCTTTTCCCACTGTTTAGATTAGAGGCACTGGAGAGTTTGCCCTTGTCCGTGACCTCCGGAGGGAGGCAATCAGAAAGGGAGTTTGGATGGGAGATAACTCATCAAGGAAGCTGTCTGCTCTGCAGAGCATCAAATCAGCTGAGAAATAACAACTGTATCACTAAAATTAGCTGAACATTTGCAGCAGAGACTATGGGCTTGCTGGAGCAAAAGAGGCAGGGAAACCGGGCTCAGCCCTGCGGGCAGCACGAAGGGACGGTTCCCTGCCTGCACCACAATACCACGTTTGCCACCAGCAATTTTCAGGCCCCTAATTTCAGTGTTTCTGTGGGAGTCCCTAGCGCTTGTGCATTGATAAATACCGCACAGAGGCAAAGGCAGAGCTGGGCAGCCGCTTAGTCACAACAGAGCTCGATGGGGCTGTAGCTAAATAGAGGGAGAATCCCGTGAGGACCAGGCACTGCATCCTCCATTTGAAGGGCTGGGACAAGGTCCCTGCCTGAACTTTCCACCCATCTGGCATTAGCGTGCGTGTAAAACCTCGGGCTCTGCTGCCGCTCAGTGGAGATAAACGTCTCTCCCTCCCACCGCAGCGTCGGGTCACAGGGCTGCTTCAGCCGTGATCCAGCAAACCCTCTGCCCTCTGCCCCATTGCACTTCTTCTAGATCATTATTTTTATTCCAAGCTTCAGCATCACCCTTTCCTGTAGGATAGAAAAACGCTTGGAATTTAGGTATTTTTATTTTTTGTTAGCAAAATAAGGTGGGAGGGTGATGCCCAGTGGCCAGAGGAGGGGGATCAGGACGTCTGTGGCTGCCCTCCTGGCTCGGCCCCGTCACCAGCCGCCGCTCGCGAGGTGTCTGGTTGCAGCCCTGCTTCCCGTTCTGAGCCCCACTTCTGCCGGGCTCGCAGCCCTGAGGACTGGCACAAACAATTGAATTTCTGTCTGCTTTATGACCCCACTTGTAAGTGCTGTGACCCCTGCTGGGGTCACGGCCCCTGGTTTGGGAACCGCCGTGCTAGGACAAGTCACTTAGACCAAACAGGATGGGTGATTAAGCGTAGGAACCAACCCCAAAGTAAGAGGTGGGCTCTCCACCTCTTAATGCCTTCCAATTAAGACCAGATGTCTTCCTGGAAGATGTTTTAGGCAAACCACAGGCTACTGGGCTGCAGGAGAACCTGGGTGAAGTTCCCTGACTTGTGCTATACAGAAGGTCAGACTCCATGATTTGATGGTCTCTTATGGCCTTAAAGAAATCTACATTAAAATTGCCTCATTCCTTCTCCAAATAACCTAGTCTTGATCTTTAGAAATACTGTAAAATTGCTGCTGGCAGGGATTAATTGAAATAATAGGACTCTGTGATAGCCAGGCACCTTCTGTGGATGCTTAGGTCTGGATACAGTGTTTAACTTCAGGCATCCAAGTTTTAAATATTTATCCTTAGCTTTTCCTCATCTGTAAAATACGAATATCCCACAAAGGTTCAGGAGACTTAATTCATTACTGTTTGTAAAAATGTTTTCAATTCCCTAGATAAAATATGTCACAGAAGTGCAAAGTATTATTAACAGTAATTGATTGTCATTGTGGGAAAAAGTGACCTGCCCTTACAAAAGATTAATGGATTCTTCAGGTTACTGGTGTGACGGTAATTAACAATGCAAACAGAGCTGATGAGACCTTACTTTCTCATTTGATTCTTACGTGTTTGTAGCTTCGCTCTTCCCAGACTCCGAGGGAAAGGAGTTTCTGGGAGGGAGTGGCTATGCAGGGAGTCCAAAGGTCTGTTCATTTGCATCTCGGTGCCTCTCTGACACACCAATTACCCTCCCAAAATGTTCTTCCACCAACAGTTGCTCCAGAGGGAGGGATACAGGGATCCCAGGACCGGGCTGACAGGAAGGGTGTGTTGCTGTGAGTCGCTGATGTCCTTGGCTAGGCTGGGCAGGCGAGGTGGGAGGGTGCCCGTGGTCTCCCGCGCCCTCCGCCCGGCTCTCCGTTAGGCATTCTCCCTCCCCAGGACGTACAGCCCTCTCGTTGTTTTCCCAGATTGCAGAGACCTATGCTTTTCTCCCGAGAGAAGCTGTGACCAGGTTCCTGATGAGTTGCACCGAGTGCCAGAAGAGGATGCATTTCAACTCCAACGGACTGGAGCCCAAAGGTAAAGGCGAATGAATTCTGCCAGCAGAGCTGACGCAGCATTTCGTAGCAGCATGGTGTCACTGATAGCTGTCAGGATACTGCCCCATCGATGAGATACTTCTTTACCAAATAGTTCTCCTAACCTGTGTTATTTTTCATGCACTTTTATAGCCAAGCTGAAAGAATTGCTTAGATCTGGTTTATCCATCACTGTTTTCAGCTTAGAGAGCAGAAGCAGTCTAGCTTTCTTTCCGAGCAGGCGGTTTCACTTCTGAGTCCACCTTCCACATGCAACCGTACAAAGCTTGGGTCAAAAATACTTCCAATGTGTCTGCAATCGAGCCATAATTGTGTGTGGGTGGAAACTTAGATTTCTGAAAAAAACATGACCTAAAGTTTTTCCTTTAAACTATTAAATTTGTATTGAAAAAGACACTGAATAGGTCTGAATAACTGAAGTTTCTGATAAAGAAGTAATTTGCAGTAATTAATAGATATACATGTCATGATCCTGTTTTTGATAACAGAAAGTGTTTTGGTAATCAAAGTTATATTATGCCTATGTATACAACCAATTAGTGTGGCTGCTGTGGTGGTTGGCTCATTATGGTTCTTTCGTAAAGGGAACCAATTTGCAGCTCGTAGGCCTAAAAGATATGAGGAGTGCATAAGATGGGACCAGGTTTTCTTCCAGAGTAAATGGTTAAAGTTGATATTTGTGTGGTTTTTGTGAATTACAAACTTGTTTTCATGATCAAGTGCAAAGCATCAAACTGACTCCGAGAGGTTTCACCCAACAAAATTGTTTCTTTAAAAAAACATAAGCAACTGCAGAGAGTTAGACTATTTCAAAACTGTTAAGGCAAACAGGCTCATTTGGCAGCTCTTAGGCAGAGAAGCAGAATTAAATGAACAAAGGACTCAACAATAGAAAATTTCTAGTATTAAATACCAATTTCCGACTGTTTACTGCTAGGAACAGAGCTACGGACAGCCCAGAGGTTCCGTTTAAGTGGATTATGTGTGCCAGCTATCCAAAGCTAGTGACTGAAATGCTTTGTACTTGTTATATTTTTTAGAAACTCTCCCAAATAATCCTATGTGACATTTATTAGCCTAAGCTCCATTACCGCAACACTTCCCACTCTACCGGCTAAGGGCCCGATCCCTCTTTCCAATTAGGTCAGGAGAAGTTTTGGCCTTTGGCCTCACTGGGAGCAAACCTGACCTTTACACTGGTTGCGCCGCATCCATCACCAGTGACGTTCCAAGTGCTGCGGCTGCAGCAGTCGGCTCAGTGGACGGGAAGGGCAATGGGATGAGTCAGGCCAACAAGGATGTTGCCTGTTGGCGTGACCCAAACCGTGAGACTTTACTAAATGCCTGGCACTAGCCGAGCCGTCTGCCCCGGAGCTCGGGATCCCTTCTCAGGAGGCAGCTGATGAAAAGGGTCTTTGTTCCTTCAGGGGCTCCCTCCTGCCCACCCACCATCCCCGCGTCTCCCGTGCCTCCCCGGTGACGCGGCACCCGTCCCAGCTCAGAGGCAGCTCAGAGGACACCAGGTGCCGAGTATCCTCCCCAGAGCAGTCCTAGCCATGAAAACCATGATCAGGGCTGAGATCTGGCTGTCCTGAGCAAATTTGTAAATTAATATCAATTATAAATTATTTTCATAAAGCTTTCCCCCTTACCAGTTCTCTTAAAAATTAGTCAAACAGGAAAACAAAGGATCCCGCACATAAAAAGTCCTGCTTCTTACCCACCGGGAATGGAAGGACAGAAGTGCCTTTCTGCTCTGAATAGTACCTAAATAGTGACTAAGTACCTGTGAAAATGCATGGAGTAGATTAGATAAGGTAACTTTTACTGGGGAAGAGTGTCTGATTTCACTAATACATATTCAGGAATTTATCGGGAACAAATCACCTAAAAAGCCATTGGGGTCATAGAAGAATTACCTAGGTGTATGCACACGCATACAAACATATATAAGTAAAGTTTAACTCAGTAAGATGAAAAAATTTGAGTCATCCCCATCTCTTCCTACTTCTCTTGTCTATTAAACAAATCTCAACACATTTCATTTGTGATCACAAAAATCCCTAATTAAATGTATCTGACATCAAACCCTGCAGGGCACCCACATAATTCCTAAAGGCAAATTGTCTTGCTCATGGGAAACTTTGAACATCACTGGCCTTCACTGTGATCTCTTCACACTGTTATTAAATTAGGACTAAATCCAGTGGAGTTACACAAGTGTGGAATTAGGATTGAAAGCATTTTACTTTAAACCATTGTGCCTGTTCCATCTGTGTGTCCAACACATGGGGCATGTGATATAGATAACGTTTTGAAAAATGAGCTAAAGGATTCCAGTAGCCCCCTCCTGTGACGTAGGATGYGAGGATTGTTCCCATGGAGTCCCCCAGGCCTTTTAAAACAAAGGTTTTCTTTCTTTTCGAGTTAGCTTAAAACAAAAGGGTTTGGTTTCTTAGGCTCAAGCTCTTATCTGTTGCAGTTGCACAAATTCACAGTAAATTTGTGGCTGCTAATGGGATTATTCCAGATTTACATCAGGGTGGTTTCCGGCAGAATCTAAGCACCAAAGATCATCTACCTCCCTCTTCCTCCCCATGTGAGGATGCTGAGCTGCTTCTGTTAAGCCTCATTCATTTCTGCAGGGCTGGACTATTAAGTGGGGGATGGCAGGAGAGCAACATATCATCCTCAGAGGTCTGAAGGGCTCACCTCATCCACGCCTGTGCTTCAAGGAAAGAGCAGCTCTATCTTTGTTACTCTTAGCAAATGCTTTCCTGAACTCTTCTTAAAGACTGATCAAATACTGGTGACCCCAGCCAGCTTGGGTGGGTGGCAGATTTTGTTCCTGGGAGCTGTTTCTCCTTTCACTGCAGAACCAGACTGCGGGAGGCACCCCTTGCACTGGGATTTTAGCATCTTTTCATCACAAGGTAACAACCTTGCACAGTAGAATAATGGGTTATTTTGGGTGCTTAATATAATAGAGGCATAGAAGTGCTCTTAATCTATAGGTCGAAGCATGACAGAGACCAGTGATATACAGCCATGAGAAAAGAAGGGAGGAATTAGTTCACAAGGTTCTAAAAGCTTTGCACCTTCATATTTGAGCGAGCTGATGGTCTGAGTAGCTCTGGCCGCCCTTTCCTGCATCCACAGGCAGGAATGCTTCAGCTGCCCAGGGATGAATTAGGTGGACCTGGAAAAAAATCATTGTATTTCCACGGACCCTAAGTAGGCTCTTAATACAGAAGATTTGCAAAACCTATGTGATGTTTAAGTCAGTTACTGACAGTTTTTGGGTCAGGTCATTTCTTAATCAGACATGATAGATCTGATATTTCCAGAGGTGTGAAGCATCTTCAGGTCTGCTGAGCTTCACTGGGATTTTTTGATATTCAGCATTTCTGAAAAGCAGGCCCATTATTTGGGTTGATGGGTTTTCTAAGGTGCTGTAAAACATTTTGTGAAGGCTCTTTTTTCAAGGGGGGGTGTCAGAGGTGCCTGTGAAACCAGTGACCCCAGAAAATGCAAGCCAGCCAGGGAGATTCAGAGACAGGAACGGAAACCTCCCACCATCAGTTCACCTTCAGCTCCTGGAAATCCTTCTTCCCTGTCCGTTGTTGCTTAAGCTCACTTTCCAGATGATGACAGAGCTGACAAATCTTTGAGAATTCAGAAAAAAACATTGAGAATTTGCTTTATGGACACTTTTCTGGTCTGGCTAGACAAAATGATCTGCAGGAGCTGTCTGAATCYAGAGTGATCTCTAGAGCTCAATATGATGTAGCCAGAGGAATCAACAGGAACAATTTAAATTAAAGATTTTTAAAATTAAGTTTGTGTTTTAATGAGGATGTTAAAAATAATCTTCATCGACAGATAGAGATACTTAATAAGTTGCCTTAATGTTAACTCCTACCTGAGGGAATCCCAGCAAAATTGGCAAGACTTTGCAATGCTAAAGCAAGCTGCAAGTATATTCTTGTTCATCAACCTCTGCATAAATCCCATTTGCATGGAAGCGCTTCTGAGGCATCGGCAAGACTCGGTTTCTTCCTCTGCTACATTCTAGTTTGGTAGACTGAAAAATTGTATCTTGTGTGTAGTCTTTTCCGCAGGTGACAGCRATGCTTTTTTTTTTTTTGCAAAACAACATCTGTTCTGTAATTATGTTCTTGGTGGGGTCGTGTTCTTATAGGAACCTTRGCTCAGCGGGCACCAGCTCTCGCTAGGGATTTGAAGTGCTTCTAAATACATATGTTTAACAATTATGAGAACACATCATAGGTTTGTGCTTCCACATCCCTGTATCTAAATAAAGTTTTTCCTCTGTTCTTCAGAGAGCGAACCACCTTCCTCTTTGGTTTCTGGGATCATTGACTACAACATGCCCCTCACCTCTACTTACCTGAAGCAAATGAAGCTGCGGGTAATGAATTCCCAGGAACAGGTGAGTGGCGCTCGGGGCGCAGGGCGGTGCGAGGTGCAGAGCGGGTTTCTGCCCRTGCGGAAGGGGTGACGGGAGCGACTGGTGCTTGGCACATCGATTTCTGGAGGATGCTTCTGGAAACGGCCGGTTTGTCCTGGCGGGTCAGGCTCTGACCAAGCGCAGCGAGCGTCGGTGCATGGAAGCGGGGAGGGCAGCGCGCCTCTGATCTTCTGGCTTGGAGAAAGCAGACGGGGCTTCTTCAGCGTCGTGTCAGTGGAGAGGAGCAGAGATGGAGTCGATGCAGTTATTGCTTGTAACAGTCTGCTTGTTCTTTAGACATACAGTTCTAAGAATTGTCTTAAAAATAAATATGGCAAATAGGAATTTGTTTCTTTACCTCCTCCTAATTGCCTGGGAGCTTTAGCAGACGGGGGCTGAAACCCAGACCCTGCTTCGGTTGCTCCGGTGCTCTCTTACACTGATTGGCAACTTGAGGAAGTTCAGCCGCAGGCACTCTGCTCTCGTGTCAAAGTGGGAGAAGGCTCAGTTGTTTGATGAGGGTGTTAAGCCACTGGATTTTGATTTGGGAATGGATGGGGTAGCCTGCCACAGGATTATACCCAGGCTGTTCAATTTTCTGAAGTTCTGCAGCTGCAGAATTAGCTATGGGAACCTCTGTGCACCATGGAAACAGTCTATAAAAAGAAAAGTATGTTTTACTTGCTCCCCACAATCTGCACTGGGAGCCAGTGCTGGATTTTCTTTCCGGCACACTGAAACCTGAACCTGATCTCATACATTACTGCCAGTTGCAAAAAGTGAAAGAGTTTGCGTTGTGCAGTGGTGGAAAACATTGCTGATAGCTTGAACTGTGAAGCTGGCCCAATGGCTACTTTGATCTAGTGTCACCCTAAAGGGACATTGGTTAGAGCGTCCGTTGCCAGGGTGTAAAATGCCAGATGTGGGTTTGCTGTCAGGAGCTGGAGAGATACGGAGCTCCCCCGTCGCTTCAGCAGTGAAACCTTCTTGCTGGAGGACAAAATGGCACCCGGCAGGAAGCACTTCGGAGCTTTTTTCCTTTGCGCATGTTGGACGCTTGAGTGGGTTTAAGGTTTTGTGTGCAATAGGTGATGTTACAGCTTTTGAAACGTGAAAGGCTGCGATGTGCCAGGTTTTGCGCTTGGGCTGGGTCGGGCGGTAGAACTATGGACAGCTCCGGGGGGCGGCTGGGCTGGGCTGGGCTGGGCTGGGCTGGGCTGGGCTGGGCTG
>JASVER010000090.1:2930183-2978095 GCA_030449065.1 Oceanodroma leucorhoa | reverse complement strand
CGGGCCGCCCGGGTCCCCCCCTGCCCGGCGGCCCCCGCGTTCAGCACCTCCCCGCTGAACAGCAGGAGCTGCGGGAAGGGGCTGCCGGGGCCGCCTCCTGCACCCTGCGCGGCATCCCTCCACTTCGGGGCGGTGGGAACGCTCCTCGGGGGGGTTTTCCCAGAAGAAGAGCTCTTAGAGAAGGGGGAGGGGGGAGGAGGTGATGACCCTGCCTTCCTCTTCCATTTGCCATTCGCCTTTTAAATTAACTCTTTTGCCCGTTTTTGGGAACTAACAGATACTCGTTTTTGCCGCGTCCCATAGAAATCAGCAGAAATTGCAGTAAATAAGGACGTAAGTGACCTGACAAAGAGCGCTGGGGATGTTCTGTTTGGTGTGCGAATTGCACACACGAGTAGGCAGCGCAGTCACAGCCCGCTGCCACCACAGCCAGCGTACACCCTTGTGCTTTAAGGCTGCTCGGGCTCTTTGAAGCAATGACCACCACAGTATTTGTGGCTGCAGTATCAATCTTTGACCTGGAGCGTTTTATCTTCCATTAGTAAGCCTTTCTCTGCGCTGAACTGGTTAAGTTAGGGTCAAATCTGGTTCAATACCTTCTTGGCATGCTCAGAGGGCCGGGTTTAAACAGTTGCTGAGACGGAGATGAGGCTGCCTTCCTGAGAGCTCGTCCCCGAGCGCCGTGCTGCTGCTGCGGCTGGCAGTGCTCTGCCCTGGCCGGGGCTGGCAGGTCTGGGGGCTGCCTGTGCCGGGCAGGTCGTGGCTGGCACGGCGGCGGAGCGGCTCCGGGGGCTGGCGGTCACACGTTGCCTTTTGTTGACTCTAAAAACACGGCTGCTTCTGGTGGGAAGCTGAGCGTGGCTGCGTGCTGGGGAGGTTGCATGGCGCACAGCCTCGGTTCCTGCTCCACGGAAGGAAATCCCATCGGGATAGTAGGCTGTAGCGTGAAAGGACACGTTTTAAAATAAAAGGACTCAAAGAGAGAAAATAAACCATCCTGAGACTCAGAGCTTGAAATATTAAGCATGAGGCACAGCCTGTAAATGACTGGAGAGAGACTTGCAAGGCAGTCCCCGAGAAACCGAGCCTGGCTGTAAAATAAGCAGGTTACCGATAGCCTTGCATATGTTTACGAGATACGGTTATAAGAGTAGCTTCCCCCCTGCCCTGCTCCAGCCCACGCTATGGGAGGTTGTTCTCCAGGAAGGAGAGCCGCCGGTGAAGAAATATTGTCTAGCAGTTAAAGCTGTGCAGTCCGGAGGTCTTGATTGCGTTCCTGGATCTGCCAGCGACTCGCTGTGTTCTTGGACCAGCCGGGGCGGCTGTCAGTACCCGGGGTTTCCAGCTCTATAATAGGAAGAATACTTTTCTAACTCGGAGGGAAGCTGAGAGGCTCAGCAGATGCGTGCACGCGCGGTGCTYGAAGATTGGTGAATGGAAAGTGGGACAGAAATGCGGAGTGTGAGTCCTGCACATGCGAGTGTCTGCCTTTGCTGGTTAGAAAATATTGGCTGCAAGTGTCTGCAGAGCAGCTGTGAATGTTGGACTGTAGATAAGGAGAGGAGCAAGGATGTTGTTTTCCAAACCCTGCGCGGTGCCGGGAGCCCTGCTCCGATGTTTGGGTGTGGCCTGTGAACGCACCAGCAGGATCCGACTTCCCCTTGCAGAAGAGGAGCTGCACGCACATTGCCTGACCCTTGATCGCTCAATCCCTTGAACGTTGGAAACAAAGCGATGGGACTTTACTGCGGGGTGAGGAGATCTCTCGGGAGAGCTGGGAAAGGCAGGAAGGAGGAGGGCGGCAGCAGCGGTGCTGGGGTTCGGGGTTCCGCTCTGGGCTGGCGGGTTGGCGCAGCCGCTGTCACTTCCATCTGTGCCACGAGTGGCGTGGAACTGGGGAAAAGGCGGCCGGTCCTGAGACAGGCACTGGTAATGGATTGCGTTCTGTTTTCTAATGAAAGTTTCATTTGAAGTTTGTTTACAGGAAAGAAGAAATTAGCAGAGAGAATTCTCCTGAGAACCCAGAGAGGAAAAAGAATGAGCTGCCTGACTTGCAAGCCAAAAGAGGGTGGAAGGGTAGATTAGATTTACCGTATTGCTCCGAGTCGTAGCTGTTGCTGCTSTTGAGAAATGCTTCCTTGTTTGGCTGGACGGTGGAGCCTGCTTCRAGGCTCAGCCTTCAGCCAGGTTATCGGCATCCAGGGGAAATTCAGAGCTGCCTACCCAGCCAGGATTTTTGATGCYGCTCTGGTGTCCTGTGTTTTGACGCCGGGACGTGTGCTGTGCTGCCRTCCCACCGCTCCAGCCGGCTGAAATGGGGCTGCTCCTGGGCCGGGGCTGGGCAGTCGGGGCTCCGGGCTTTGCTGCCGGGACCTTCCGTCCCTGGGATTGTCCCTGGCCTGAGGGGGACAGTGCCAGGAGTCACTGCTGGCACTGATGGGCGGTGAGAGGAGGTCACAACGCTCAGCCTTTGGTCTCCGAGGGRTGTCCTGAGGAGGGAGGTTGCTGGTGGCCGCTGGTGTCCCAGYGAGCAGCGAGGGATGCAGCCGAGGGGCAGTGACCGGGATGGCCAGAGCCACGCTCGAGGTCAAGGCCCTTCTCTTGCTTTAGGGAGGAGGCGCAGAGGTGTGAGGAGCTCCCGGGCACCACGGCGCGGGCAGAGCTGCGGGGGCTGCCCCCAGCCAGCAGGCAMCAGAGATGCTCTCTCAGCAGTTCCCACCGCCGGCTTTGGCTGCTCCCCGCTGCCACGAAGGGTTCACCCCGACACCGCCTGCACGGTCGGCTTTGCGTTCCCTTGGGGTGGGCTGTGCTGCGGGAGCTGTGCGCTGCCGGGAAGTTTGTCCCGTTGGCGTTTTGGCCGAGGGTATTAGTGCTGGGAAGCAGCAGGCCCTGGCTGGAAAGCGGGGGTGACACTGGGGACGCGGGGACGGGGCCGCCTGGCAGGGTCCCACAGCAGCAGCCTGCGCTTTCTGCTGGTGGCTGGATCCTGGAGTCGTGAACGTGYGACAGCCTCGTTTGACTTGAGTCATTTATAGCTTATCAGTTTCTGGTTTGATACGCAGAGTATTTCTAATAATAGGTGAATGTTACTGCACCTCGAGAGAATTGTACACATTTATAAAGCACTTTACATAGGTTGTGCATGTGAGGCATCCTTCATGTCACTGCTTTTCCACCATGCGCGAGTGCACGGAGAGCGTGATGCCTCCCGGGTTGCGGTTTGGGTGCCGAGGCTGGGCGTCCTCCACAGCTGAGCCCCTCAGACATTGCGCCTCAGCCAGATGCTTTCCGAAAACATCGTGGGTCGCTCCCAGGGCTCCTCCTCCTCACCGGACAGGTGAAAGACTGTGGGCAGCAAGGACCTTGGCATTTGTGTTTGTCTCTTAAGCTCTGACAGTAATCTTGAGTAAGCCTTGTGAAGAAGGCCAGATATTAGGGTGGCTGCCTCCCTGCAAATGCTTACAATAAAGAGACTATTTATAGTTTGCAACAGGGAGACCTGTACGTACAAGATGGAGTTTCTGGAGAGGCAGGATTGCTTCGTGGCTGGCGTGGCAGCGGTGCTGTGCTGAGCCGGCGGACGCCATGCCTCCCCCCTGCCTCCCACCTCTCCTGCTCTGCCTGACCCGGGCACGGGGGGCTGCAGGGGGCACCTGGCTGGCAGCGCAGGGGGGTCGGGGTGTCCCCGTCCCGGTGGCGGGCGGGCGGGGGGCTGCTGAGCCCCATCCGTCCGTGCGTGCGTGCGTGCGGGGTTTCACAAGCCGTAAATTCCAGGAAACTCCCCGGGAGGCACATGGAGGGAGCGGGCTGGGGGCGGGCGCGAGCCCTGAGCCAGCAGATGTGTCTGCAGGGACGAGGAGCGGGGAGGAAAAGCACAAACCTGTCTTTACAGACATTTGTTTGTTCACAATAAAAACTGTCAGCCAGCAGCGGCCAGACAGGGCAGTTTTTATGAGGCGCAGGCGTGGGTTGGAGGGGTGCTTGCCAATTGCTTCTTACAAGGAAAGGGAGCGGGGATTGTATTTTATCTCAGGACCAGGGGAAGAAAAAAAAAAATAAGAGCAGAGAGTTTACAAGCCTTTGAAATGTTTCAATCAAAGGAAAGTGCAGTTGAAAGCGGTTCTGGAAACATTTTTGGTGTTCCCCTGCACCCCAGGGCTCTGGATGCGGTCTCTGCCCATTGCTTTGGGAGGGGAGCGGGGAGAGGAAGGCAGATAAAGGGATCGCCAGTGGGACCGTGTTCATACGGGGACACGTATCTGCTTCCTGCCGAGCTGTGTGTTGGGAGAGTTCAGCCCGGGGAGGTCCCGCAGCCCCTCCTCTCATTCAGGATCTCAGTGCTGCCTTTATGATGATGGTTTTGAAATCCTGTGGCTGACCTTTCCGGCGCTGGAAGCGATCCAAGGGCTGTGTCTCGAAGTACTGTAAAGGTTAGCGAGAAGGGAGAGAGAAGGAGAGAAAAAATGTCCTTTCAGCTGCAGGAGTGGGAGAGAGGAATGTCATCTATGCCATCGGGGAGCGGATGGCTGGCCAGGCTCCCCAGCCCAAGCTGGGGCATCCCTGCCTCGCTGGGGACCTCGCTCCCCCAGCCCCTTCCCAAGGTGCACATCGTCCTTTTTGCTCGGGGTACAGAGGCGGTACCCCTCCGGAGAGGGCTGGAGGAGCAGTCCCTCGGGGCTGTGCCCAGGAGCTTCCTCCGCAGCATCAGGCAGTGCGGGGCTACGGGGATTGGCGCCGCTCTCCGAATCTGCCCCACCAGCCACTCCCTGCCGGTGCCAGTCCTCCGGTGATTCCTGCTGCAGCAGATGGTTYGATTTCAAAAAAGTCTGAGATGTTTTATGGAGCCGTTTCAATGGAGTTGCACCCCGTCCTCAGCTCCCACACGCCGCTGCCTCGCCAGAAGCACGCTGGGGTGGATGGAGATTAAAGGGTAAACTCCAGGGCTCAGCCATCCGCTCCTACAGGATGCGAGCTCTTTCTAATTGTCCTCAATTAGAGACAGTGCCATTGCTCAGGCACGTCTTCAGGCAGGAAGCAGAGCCCGGCCGTCCCCGCTGGGGCAGCCACCTAGCCCGGCCGGAGGGAAGGGCTGCTCGCCGTGGCCTTGGGGAGCGCCGGGGGGCCAGCAAGCGTTCCTGGGGGGGCAGGAGCTGCCGACCAAATTGTTTTTAGGAAGGAGTGCAGTGAGGAGATGTTAAAGCCAGAGAAAGGAGGAAAGAAAATAGCTCAGCAAATTAACCCTTTCCTGCTTGCTTCCAGGATGAGACATCGGTGAGCAGCGAGGACTTTGATATGAACGACTCCACATGGATCTCAGCTGACCAGCACCTGAACTCCAGCCTGAGCCCCAGCCAGGACGAGAGCATGCGCAGCCCGCAGAACCTGCACGGCCAGGAGGACGGTGAGTGCCCCAGCGGGAGGAGAGCGCTCTGCGCCTCTGCCGCAGCATGTTTTTGTGACTTATTAAACATTAACCAGTCCTTTCTGATCAGGTGTCCCACCTGTAGGATGGATTTCATATCAGGACAGGCTTTGAAGCAGCGCCGACTCCCAGTCCTTCCCATTTAGCCTCTGGGTTCCTGCTCAGCCAGGGCCCTCTCCAGCTCAGAGCTGATTGATGGTCCTTGTGCGGGGACCTGGCTCCCAGCTCCTCCAGAAAGAGGTCACCAGATTCTCTCCTAAGGCATCAGGTTGTAGTTMCCCGGGTGTGATGAGGAGAGCCCCGTCAGTGCTGAACCGCGGGCTGCGTGCTGCCCCGCCGCAGGAAGGATGCCAAGGCTTCGCAGTGCAGGTCGCAGCTTTCCCTGCTCGGAAAGCTGCACCTTAGACAGCGTCTTGGATCCCCCAGGCAAGAAATGTGTAATCTGCAATAGCCGACTGCGATGAGAGCACGGGGTGGATGTGGGWGTCTCCTCGCTCAGGGCAGGCGGTTGGAAGGGGCTGAAGGTGACACACATGGGATGGGTGAGAGGAAGTGTTTGGTGAAGAGAGGTGGTGTGTTACTTCTGTGAAACACGCTAGCTTAAAATAAAAGAGCAAGTAAATAAATGGTAGAAGTACGAGTTCAGGTCAGAGTTCATCTCCGTGATGCTTGGAAGGATTCGGTGGTTGGACTGTTACCGGCTTTTGCTCAAGAGGTTGAATCCCTCATTGTCCCCAGCCTGGCACTGCTGGGAGAGCGGGAAGGGAGCGGAGGAGTCGAGGGACAACCCGAGCTGGGTTGGTGCTGCTTTAAGAAAGGGGACTGGAAACCCACCCCAGWGGAAAGAAAGGGCTTTTGTGCTGGCAGGCTTCCTTGGGGTGGCTTTTAGCTGCTTGTGTGGCCAGTGGCAGGGACAGCAGGGACARCGGGGACACTGCTCTCCTCAGTCCAGCACGTTGTGGCACTTCGGTTTCTATCGCAAATCTGCAGTTTTGAGAAACTGCTGTTTGTAGCTAATGAGCACCAGCCCCGGCGYCAGGCAGCCTCGGCGGGGATGCGGAACCTGCCTGCGCTGCACCACGTCCCTGCGCGGCGGGACGGGCAGCAGCACTTCTGCTCGGGCAGGGCCCGGCGGCGGGGCTGTGCTGGTGGCAGGAGGAGGGGTGTTTCGATGGTAACACAGCTGCTCACGTCAGAAGCGCTCGGCTCTTCGGGACCAGGCTGACACCTCTGTCCCGAGCGAGTGCTGGCTCTCATACCTGTGGCCTGGCCGGGTCGCTCCGTACCCCCTGAACTTTGCCATTCTCCCATTGGGACATTTCGGGCTTGTGGCTTATCCCTTACCACTGAATTCCCAAGTCTCATTTACAATCTAGAATGACACGGTTTTGATCCCTTTGCTGAACACTATTATTCAACAGGACAGTAATTTAATGAGAGACTCACGTATTTAGGCAAATCAAGATGTTCTCACTAAAGCTAAATCCTCTCTCTCTCTCTGCCCTCTTAGGAAATGCTTCCAATTTTTCATGCCCTGTGGTTTTTCTTCAGAAGCAGGTGTTCTCTTTGGGGCCCTTCGGGGCTCCTTTAATTTCTTTTGTAAGGTTCAGTAGTGAGCCATAAAGCACAAATAGTCCCTTCCTTTCTGTGAGGAATGCAAGTGTCCCAGGCTGTCCCTGGGGTCGGCAGAAGGCTAAACCAGGTAGAATTTGGCAGATCAGAAGTGATGGAGTYGAAGAGTAAGCAAGCCAAGCCCAGGGTTACTAACGAGACCCATCAAGAAGAACCCAGGGATTGGGATTTCCATCAGGCTGTCATACTTCAGGGGGCATTTTATGGGACTGAAGAGAGGTTTTGTCACTGTGGTGAATGTCTGTGTCCTGTATTGGAGCTCTAAAATACAGGCTGATGCTGCTGGGGTGAAAGGCCTCGTGTCAGTCCCTCTGCCAAACCAACGTTCCCACCCAGAACTGAAGCACATGGCGAGGCTGAGAAGGGAAGGACGACGGAGCGGCCCAGGCGACCCAGGAGGGCAGCAGGCAGTTGGAGCGGAGCACGGAGCAGAGAAGGAGCACGTTGTGAGAGGAAAGGCAAATTACTGGCGCGGGGAAGGGAATGTGCATGAATCAAAGTGTTGAGCACACTTCAGTTTCCTCTTCTCTTGACCCATGAAAAATTTTTTTTTGGGAAGCAAATGTGTTTTACTGGGTTCACACTGGCTTGCTGAGGCTTTCCCAAGGAAATCAACTCAATGTGAGTAACCAGCCCATGTGAACTGTGCATTCCTTGGAGCCCGGCCGGCCAAGGTGCCCCTCGCAGAGCACCCGCGCCAGGGCAGCCCAAGGGCTCTGGTCAAAGTACTCCGTGCCAAAACTGGATGTTTATCCACATCTCCTGCTCTCCTCCTGTCCATCGTGCCCCACAGCAGCCCCGCAGAGCCCCAGCCTTCTTCCACCAGTTGTAGGAGACGCGGCCAGTGCCGCAGCAAGCCCCGCGCCTCCGCTGCAGCTGGGCTGGGCTCAGCTCCCAGCATCCCGGTGCTGCAGCGGCGTCTGGTCGCACGCCGCCTCCTTTGGTCGGGAGCTTGTTCAGGACTCGATACTCTCCTCCTTCTGGAAATCCTTTTGGGTTACTAAATTGCTCCTGCCTGCTGCCGTCCGACGAGCGGGACGCTTGGAGTGTGTTTTCTGTGAAAGGCTTCCTGAAGTATAAAGTTTTAATGAAGAGTTGCCTYGTAGGAGAGCAGTATCGTCTGACACACTTGTTAAAAAAAGTCTTGTTTGAAGTACCAAAGCACCAACTCCAGGTCTTTCAGAGGCCTGGGAGGAGCAAGTGCTCTCYTACGGCATACAAGCAGAGCAGTATGAAATCCAGAGAGGCGGGAGAGCAGGGAACCGTCCCATGCTTTGATATGCAGGTATCTGCTAAGTCTTCAGAGAGCTAAAAAGCAGCTAGGACGAAAGCCAGCACCTTCTTTTGTCTCTGTGCCCAGAAACCTTGGCCCAGTACAGCCCTGCTGCAACCAGCGTCAGCCCTTGGAACAGCAGGAAGAACAAATTAGACCTAATGACTTCGGTGGGTAAGGGACGGGGAAGGCACCGCTGGGAGAGCATCGGCAGCAGAGCCGGGGTGCCCGCTGGGTTGGCGGGCGCACGGCAGGACGCAGGACACACTGGCCAGCTCTGAGCAGCGATGCCGACGCGCACACACTCGCTCCTTCCATTTTCCTTTGTTATTCATCCTGCGGGCCCCAGCACGGAAAACATGAAGCTCCCTGCAACATCCCTTCCCCGTCGGATGTTGCTCACAGCGTACGTGCCCGCAGGAAGCCGGCGGCTGCCCAAAGCGACAGCAAGATCAACACGAACTCTTTGCTGCCGAAGCGGAGCTATTGTGCAGGACATCCTGGAGGGACACGTCTGTGGGAGCAAAGTGACCCTGAATGCCACGCCGTCTCGCTGTCCCCTGTGCCCGCCACCGTCCCTGAAGGTGTCCTGTGTCCTCTCCCAGATGAGTGCAGGTCCCGGCGCCTGGCCCTGTCTTGCTGCAGCATTTTCAGCTGGAGTCTGTCCGCCTTCAGAGCCTGTCTGCATCCACAGGCGAGCGCAGCATTGCGAAACCTCCCGGTTTGGTCTGGTGCATGGGRCTGAGCGGCGTATCCCACCACGGGGATGCTGTGGCAAGTGCAGTGCCCTTGAAAAGAAAGCAGGAGGCAGATCCCYGAAACCCCGGTGTATGTGACATGGCAAAGCACTTGAACTAATGTAGAAGATGCCTCCATCTTGCCTGCTATTATGATACGTCTTGCCTCGTCCCTGGCCATACATCCTGCTCCGTCGCCCGGGAGCAGCACTCAGCCCACGGACAGGGGCTGCTGCTCCTCAGCCCATCCTGCCTGATCCTTCTGAAGAGCAGGGAAAGCTCCTGGGTGTAAGATCTGCCTTCCCTGCATGGGGGCAGGGGGTTGCTTCATAGCACAGTGTTGGGACAGATCCCCTTCCAGCCGAGGTCCTTGCGTGCAGCAGTGGCTAATCCAGACCTTGGAGAAAGGACTTTCTTAACCTACTTAACTGTGAAGGCATGTGCTCCTCGGGGGCATTCCTCGAGGCGGCCGGCTGGGAAGGCTCCCGGGTGTTGGGGACATCCCTCAGGAGTGCTCCGAGGAGGGACCTGAAGGACACGCAGGCAGGTGTTATTTCAGGACGCCGTCCTGAGAGCAGGTAGGGCACATCGCTCCTCTGGACACCCTGCCCTGGGCCAGGCAGGGACAGCACCRCGCCGTCCCCAGCACAGCAGTCTGTCTTCTGGCATGGCACGCGTCCCGCAGCTCCGGGTCACACCACCATTATTTGGCCAGATGCCCACGATGTGCTGCACGCCACCAGGTTCCCCGAACCACTGACCTACCAGAGCGCTTTCTGGGGAGGAGAGCAGCCTTCTTGCCGAGGGCAGACCAGAAGCCAAGCCCATGCCTGCACAGCGAGCTCAGCTCCTGCCCRCAGGACCCCACACACCCGCCTCACGCCAGGCTCCTTCCCCGGGGCAGCCGTGACGCCCTGCTCCACACCCGCACATCCCCGGCAGCCGGTACCCGGCGGCGGGGCGATGGCATCCTCCTCTCTCCGCCGCAGCGGGATCACTTACCRCGGGCGGCGTCGGGTGTCGCGTGGTTCCCGGTTCCCCTCCGCTGCCGGGGCTTTCCTCGGCCGGCCCCGTCCCTGCTCCAGACGAACACAAACGCACCTTTGCCAGCCCCAGGGAAGGCCCGGCAGATGCACAGTCTGATGGCTGGTGGCTGCAAGAAGTGGTCTGTGAGCCCCGAGACCCTTGCTTTTCCTCAGGCYGCAAAATCCTCACTGTTTTCAGGGCTTCTTGCACCAGTGTTGGATTTCACCCTCCCAGAAGCCCTAGCTCAGGGCCTAAACAAGACTAGGACCAGCATCCAGGCCTTACAACAGCTAGACATGACCATATCTTACTTTTCTTAGGCATGTATCTCCTCTCTCCCCGGGGCATCCCCACGCTGTGCTATCCCCGTGGAAGCGCATCCTTGCCCTGCCTGAGCAGCCTGGGCTGGCGACTCCGTTCCCTGTCACCTCTTCCAGGGGCACGTGGGCTCCTCCTGAGCAAAGACCCTCGCCAGCGATAAACACCCTCCTTTCGGTGTCTTTTGAAGAGCTGTCCTTTCCTGCTGCGAGGCTGAGAGGTGCAGCACAGACGCTGTGGGGCCGTGGTGGCTTCACCAGCCTGTCTCACTGAACCCGGCTCGGGGCTCCCTCCCGGCTGGTGCAGGCTCTGCCGAGTCGGTCGGTTCGTCTTGCTGGTGCACGGAGCAGAGTTTTTGGGGGGCTCTTCCTTGATTTGGAGCAGAGAGGATCACCAGGGTACTGGGCAGCCAGCGCCGCCTGTGCCCCCGCCTTCCTCCCCAAATTGAGCCCCCCCAGCCGAAGGGTGAGCGGGGACAGCAGGGTGAGCCCCGCAGTGTGTCCCTTGCCTGGGAGGGGTGCAGAGCCCAGTGGCTTGGGGACGGTCCCCCCTCTGTCCTGCCCGAAGGGCTGGGGCTGAGCAGCAGGGTCTCTCCGGTGGCAGGTCTGTGCTGGAGGCACCAGCTCGGCGTCAACCCTGCCCAAAGCCACCAAACCCGTTTGTTTGGCGCTGGGAGAGGCAGTGCCCGGGCAGCGCGGGGCCGCGGCGTGTCCCCTCCCTGCGGCGGGATCCAGGTGGCTGCCAGCAGCGGTGGCACAGGCAGAGGCTTGGTCTGCGCCATCTCCTTCCCTGCCGCGGGCGAGGGCTGGCTCCCGGCTCAACCGCCGCTCCAGCAGCGAGGTGGCCGGAGGAGCAGCGGTGGGAGGGACGGGGGTCGGGAGGAGAAGGGAAAACCGAGCGGCAGAGCGTGTTTGTGGCAAGGCTGCTTTCTGGAGCGGGAGCTGCCGAGCTTCGGTGCATGGGAAAATGTCCGTCGCGGTGAGGTCCCGGTGCTGGAGGGAGCAGCTCCCTTGGGCTGGGCAGTGGAGCTGGGGGGAGACGGCACCGGGGGGCACCTTTGATGCCGAGGGAGGGGGAGCCGGCCGCACAGCGCTGCCTTGTCCGGCCACGCTTGCCTGCGGCCGCGCATTGTGTCCAGCCGTGCCAGATGTCTGGCTCGTGGAGGACTCTGGTCGAAGGCAGGGACCCGGGGAGGGAGGGCGGAGGGTGGACACTTTGGGACATAACGAGGTCTGCATTAACGAAGGAATATGGGAAATAGAGCGCCTTAACTGGRCACTGGCCAGCCCCACCGCTCCACAGCCCCCAGCGACATCTCTTTTTTCTTTCTTATGCATCTTGGAGGCAATCAGCCRGGCAGGACCTGGAGAGAACGGGCTTCGTGCTCCGGCCATGCGAGCTGTGTGCGGCCAGGGCAGCCACGGCAGCCGGCACGGCCGGGGCCTCTCCCGCCGCTCACCGCCCGGTTGTGGGTGCGGGAGCCCCGGCGCGCCGCTCGCTTGCGCCTAATGAATGCGGTGCTGCCACCCAGCCGTGGCCCCCCGTGGGGCCCCCGTTCCCACTCGGTCTCTCTAATTTGTATTAAGTATCCCTTCCTCGCAGGCTTTCCTCCTCCCCTTCTTCCCCCTTCTCGTCTCTTTTGTGAGTGAATAATTTATGGCACTTTTCATCTTCCTGGCTGTTGTTCCAGGCGGGCGGCGGTGGGATGCTCTGCGCCCTCCCGACAGCCGCTCTCGGGCTGGCTGGTGCCGCGGCGGGGCGGAAACAGGACAGTCCCCTCCCGGTAGCGATGGGGGGGTCTCAGGTGGGAGCAACCACCTCTGCCATCACGGCCGGCGGAGCAGGCAGGGCCACGGCTGGCGGGTCCACGGGGGACCGGGGGTCACTGGTGGGACCCGGCGGTGGCTGCAGCGCCTGAGGCCAGGCAGGCAGCGGCCGGGGGAGTGCCGCCCCAGTGCCGGCCGGGGGGTCCCGCTGCGGCGGGGCGCGGGCAGGGCCGGGCGGCCCCTGGCCTGCCGTGCGGTGCGGGGCTGCGGCGAGGTTTCCGTGGGCCGCTGGCTCTTACATAAGCTCATTGTTTTCTGAGTCAAAAGAGGTTTTGTCTCCGCTCTGGAGATGTGACAGGAGGAGGAACAATTTGCCCCATTCATCTTTAACTCTGCCTTTGGAGAGCAGCGCGGTGGCCTTCGCCGACAGAGACGTTAAACCCAACCACTTCCCCGCCGTAAAATCTCCCGGGGAGCAGGTGTTGGAAATCGCCCCTTCCCCTCCTGATCTCCGCAAATCCCGCGCCACAGAAATCAAGGATAATCCAGCAGCCTCTTCAAAATGAAAATGCTGAGCCCTGATTAATTCATTTAATAAGTGACTGATCCCCTCCTCCCCTCRCACCGCGGCCCAAGAAGCCATTTTGCTTCTCGCTCTCCTGGGCTGGGCGCTGCCAGGGAGAGGCCGCGGCCGCAGCAGAGGCACGAGGCGGCTTCCCCGTGGCCTCCTCGCTGGCCTCGCCGCTCGCCCGGCTGCGGGCTGGCCCCCGCRATGGGGCCGGGGAGGGCAGCGCTCCGGGGCCCCGGGGCCGAGTGGCCTCCGTCGGGCTCGCTGGCCTTGCCGGCATTGCCTGCGTGGGGCCAGAATCTCCTCCGCCTTCAGCCCACGGAGCCCCGGCTCCAGGGGATTAAACGGGAGAATGAAATATTCCATTTTCTGACCGAAAGATCAAACCGGTTAGAAGTGACATTGTTTTTACAGTTCCATCTGCTTCAATTAGGGCGCGGGGGTGGAGCAGGGGGGCTCCCAATTATCCTCATTAGAGGGGCTCCTCGTGTAGCCAAGCTCCAGCCGCGAGCAGGGAGCTCACCAGGCTCGTGCTGGTTGATAATGAACATATTCATGGCTGCGCAGCCTGGCCTCGCTCGCCTGCTGCTGCCGGAGCCCTGCTCGTTACGTGTGTTTTGGGCGCTCGCTGGGAGTCTGCAGAAAACCTCTCCAAGCTCAGAAGTTTGGTGGGTTTTACCAAAATAGTGATTCCCCGGGAGCGCGGCCAACTCAGCCCTGCCACTCCTCAGCGTCCTGCCACAGCTGCCCTTGGCAGAGCAGGAGCCTAAACCCGGCCCCGGSCCCCAAGGCGGGAGGGCTCCTGTTCCCTCTCCCCAGGTCCCACTTTGCTGCAGGGTGTCCCAGCCCCTGCTCGGGGCTGGCCGTGGGCTGGGGGTGCCCCAGCGAAGCTGCCTGGGGAGCGGCACCGGCACCGGCACCGGCACCGGCACCATCCCGTCCCATCCCCGCCAACCAGGAGAGCGCAGCGCTCCCTCCCCAGCCCATCTGTGTTTTTAAGCTGCCCAAAGCCATTCCCGTTTGGACCCAGGGACACTGGCAATCTGAATTTGTGGYCGTTTCTCTGCCTACAAGACTGAGATTAATCCACCACTTTATATGCAGAGCTTATGGGAGAGCATAACCTGTAAAAATGTCGAAATAGGAAAATTATCTGTAGCTAGCGGGTTTACAGACCTCGTTATTTACTTATGTTCATCCTTCGTTTAAACTAAATTGTTCTTGCAGTAGGTGCTGGTCCCTTACGTTAGATTCCCATTTMATTTTCTCATTCCACCTGGATGGGTTCCTAGACACATCTTCCTCTTCATTTTCAGTAGGTTTTGACTGTAGCAAACCCAAGGTTCGTAAATGCAGCAGAGTTGGGTAGGAACCTGATTTGCAGCTGCTGTCTGTGTTTTGTGCAACACAGAAGAAAACACGAGACATCATTGAGAAGTTGGGGGGGTCCAGACCTCACCCCCAGGACCCTGCCCAGCAGGACTGGCGCTGCTGGCGGGGACGGGAGCTGCAGGGACCGGGGGCAGAGCTGGCCTTGGGGAGGCTGGAAGTGGATGGACAAAGAGTGGGATGCCCAGGGAGGACTGGGGRTGCTCAAGGCAGATTGGGGATGCTCAGAGCAATGCAGGGATGCCCGGGGCAGGTTGGGGATGTGATGGGGCAGACTGGGGATGCTCAGGACACCCGCAGTGTCTTCTCCCAGGTTGTCGCCTCTCTTGGTCCCCTTTGCCTGGCGGGGGGGTGTCGTGGCATGGAGGGCCCCCGGCCCCCGCTCTGTGCAGGCAGCGGTGCCGGGGGCCGCTTGCCGCCCCGGGGAGCCGGCAGGACGTCCCCACCGTTGGCCGGCGGGACGGGCGCTGGTTGGCCCCACGCTGTTGCTGTGGCCGTGCCCGGGCTGACGGCGGGGCCAGGCATGCGGCTCGTGCCTCCGCGCACGGGAATAATTCTCCTTAATCCTTCTGAGAGGCATCGCTGGATGAGGCTGGAGCCTCCCTCTGGGAGCCCCGTCTCGCCTGGCGCGGAGAGCGGAGCAGGGGGAGGGACGGCCGCCATCCCGCGGGCAGGGAGGCCTCCGTGCCCCCAGCCACCTGCCCGCTGCTGCGCGGGGCCGCGGCCGAGCCGGCACCGCTCCTGCGCCCACACCAAGGGCACAGGGTGCCAGTGGTGGGTCTGGCCGTGCACCCGGCAAGGTGTGGACGGGGCAGAGGCGCAGCAGCCTGGCCGGGACAGAGAGCCCCGAGGAGCATGCGCTGGTGCGGGAGCTGAGCCGGGCAAGCCGGGCTGGAGAGCAAAACCCGCGGGGTCCTGAGACCACCGGCCCCCGGTGCCCTGGGACAGTGCCCCCGGCATCCTGCCCCTCCGGGCTGGGCTGAGCCAGCAGCAAATGCCCTGCTGCCGCGGTCCGGGCTGCAGCCACCCGCCGGAGCCCCACCGCTGCGGCACGGGGAGACCAGAGCCAGTCCCCAGGGGTGGCTCGGAGGGTGCCCCAGGGTAGCGCTGGCTGCTGAGCTCCCCCGGTGCCCCGCGCTCCCCGGCACACAGAGTCAGCGCTCGGCCCCGGCCGGGAGCAGGGACTTCTGCCTGGAGCCAGCCCCGTGCCGGGGAGGGTGACGCCTGCCCCCGGCCCGGAGCACCCGGCACATAAACACCACCCCGGGGATTAGGTCAGCTCTGGTCATTGCTCAGACGAATAAGTGGATCAGCGCAAGGGAAAGGAGGGGGAGGGAGCTCTGCTGAGCGGGGAGCTCGAGTGAGGACCTTTTAATTTGGGGGCTCGCAGGGCCAGGAGCAGCCTTGGCACCGGCACGAGGCTGGGCAGCGAGCACCGGCCCCCGTGGCGGGGCAGCTGGGGACACGCGGCRGCAGCCCCGGCCGGCCCACACGGTTGGCTTGGATGCCCGAGTGTCCTCAAGTCTGTTTATTTTAAGGGATCCAAAGTCCTGGGCTGCTGCAGGGTCACAGGAGCACTCGCCGAACCTCTCATTAAAGTTTCCCGCGGGTGCCGGTGGGGGGAGGAGGAGGAGGGTGGGTGGCAGCGGCTGGGCAGCGTCCCACCGCCCCGCGCCCACACACCTTTGGACCTGGCACCCATGCACCGGGAGCCGTCGGCGCGGGCCGGGGCCGCCCCGCAGCCCGACCCCATTGTCCTGCGGCGGCGCGGGCCGGGCGCGGGGACCGCCATCTGCTTGCCGCTGCCGGCAGCTTCTTTGTTCGCCGCCCGGCGCACGCTCGCGCAGGAAGCGGCTCCCCACGTGCTTCGCCCTTTCCCTCTCGCGGAGGCACCTAATGAAATAAAGGAATTACTGCAGCGAGGGGGAGGGAAGGGGAAATGGGCTGAGCAGTTTGAAAATGTCATGCCTGGCCCCGGGGCTGGGCTCTTTGGCAGGGTGCAGGCAGGGCTGGGCGCAGGCAGGGCCGGGCGCAGGCAGGGCCGGGCTCTGTGGCATGGCCGGGCTGTTCTTCGGGGCAGTGCGAGGCGGGAGGCCAGCGTGGTGGGAGCCGTGCACGGGCAGGGGACGGTGCTGGGACCTGGCGGTGTGAACGTAACCGAGACCGAGCAGGAGCCGGGCAGGGCGCCGGGCGTGCGTGGCACCGCCGTGGCCGGGCCCCCGGGCCGCGGGCTCTGCCCCTTCGGGTGGTGGGGAAAGGGGTGGCCATGCAGCGGCCGTGGGGATGGCTCTGGGGCATGTGGTGARAGCAGGAGTGTCCACGTAGGGTGTCGGAGGTCACTTGAGTTTTGAGTGGGACAGGAGGGACATCCGTGCAGCCCCTGCCCCCTCCCCACCGCAGCGTGCCGAGGAGCCTTGCCGGGCGGCGTGCCCGCTGTGAACAGAGCTCCTAACGCTGCTTCCAGGCGGCACGAACTCAGGGTTTTCCCACCTACACCGTCCTCGTGTGCTGTTCCCACACCCCAGCGCTCTGCGGAGCAGCATGTCCCCGAGCCACCGCCGCTGGAGTTCATCCCTTCCCACCACACTGGGCCGGGAGGACCGCACAGGGAGGCAAGGGATCCAGCGGGGAGAGGCAATGCCCCTTTCTCCTCCCTGCAATGCAAACAGAAACCGAAAAGGACCAAATTCCAAAGTTCTTATTCAAGCCCAGGCGCCGCGGCCCCAGGCGGAGGCGCGGGGACTGTCACCTGCTGGAGGGACAGGCGCGGAGCACGGCAGCGTCCGGTGTGCTTTGAGGGACGAGGGAGCAGAGCCGTGTGACGATGGCCCGGCAGCCGCGGGCGCCGGCATCTGTCCCTCATCTGTCCCTCCAGCTGCTGCATCCCAGGGCCCGAAGCGCAGCTGTGCCGGCCCGGCTCCCGGCGGCACCCACTGCGACTCGCCCGCCGAGTGAGCCCAGAGCAGCCCCGGCCGTGCAGGGGCTTCCCAAGCAGCGGTGCATCCGCGCTGCACGCGCCGGTGGTCCCACGGGCCGGGGAGGCTGGCGCGGTGGGGGGCAGAGCCGCTCGCCCACCTTGGGGACGTGGTCCCAGGGCACCACGGGGGTGACCACGCGTCCTTCCTTGCAGATGACTCCTCGTCAGAGAGCTGCAGCGGGAATGGCTCCTCCACCCTGAACCCCTCCACATCCAGCAGCACGCAGGGCGACAGCGCCTTCCCCGAAATGAACGGGAATGGCACCGCGGCCCCCATGGACTTCACYGCCTCCACCGACGACCAGCCCATCAACCTCTGCGACAAGCTGGCGCCTGCCCACGTYACCCCTTCCTACCAGTCGGACAGCTGCAGCACCGACGGGCTGCGCAGCAGGGTCAAGTACGCGGTGAAGACCRCGGCAGAGGTACGGCCCAGGCTGCGGGCGGCCACCGCCGGGGCTGGGCGAGACGGGGCGGCCGCGCGTCCCCGGCCGGAGCCGGTGCGGGGCACRGCACACCGGGAGCAACCGCTCGTGAGGAGCCCGAGGCCAGGCAGGGACGCAGCTCCTGCCCCCGTGCCAGGAACRCACTGGGGGTGCGGCGGGGCTGGGAGCCTTTCCCTTGTAGGGAGGGAAGCGGGGACGAGCGACACGCTCGCCCGCTGCTGCTGCGGCAGAGCAGCTGTGCCTGGCCGTGCTCCGGCCTCGGGGCTCCTGCTGCTCAGCAGAAATCGGCCCAAGCGCCGAGCGAGCAGTTGGCAGAGGGAGGCAGAGCGGGAGGGATGGTTTGGGAGAGCCGGGGAGCATCCCCCGTGCCCTGCCTGCCCCAGAGCCGGGGCTCTGCAGCGGGCTCGCCTCACCCCCACCGGCTGTGCCGCTGCCGCCGTGCAAGGAGGAGCCCCTTCCCGCCGGSTCCGGGCAGCGTTCCCCGCGGGGTCAGGCAGAGCCCCCACAGCCAGAGCCGCGCTGCCTGCGCTTAGGGACTTCGCGCGGTCCCTGGTGCTGCCGTGTCCCCCCGCGCAGGCAGGAGCTGGCACTCGGAGGAGCCCGTCTGCGGGTTCATCTCCCCGGGTTGCAGGGGGACATCAGGAGCTGGGCCAGAAGCAGTGAGCCAAGGAGAAGGGGCTTTTCCCTTGTGACCGTGGGCAGGGCGGGCAGGCGAGGGCTGCTCGTGGTAACCCCCGTCTCCCCTCAGTCCCCTCCGTACAGCTCCGGCAGCTACGACTCCATCAAGACAGAGGTCAGCGGCTGCCCCGAGGACCTGACTGTGGGCAGGGCCCCCACGGCCGATGAAGATGATGATGACCACGATGACCACGAAGACAACGATAAGATAAATGACTCGGAGGGGATGGACCCRGAGAGGCTAAAGGCCTTCAACGTAAGGAGGGCTCCGTGGGGAGGGCGAACCCGCCCACCTCCCATCTCGGTGTTCCCACTGTCTGTCTTCTCCTTTGCAGATGTTCGTGCGCCTTTTCGTGGATGAGAACCTGGACCGGATGGTTCCCATCTCCAAGCAGCCCAAGGAGAAGATCCAGGCCATCATCGAGTCCTGCAGCCGGCAGTTCCCCGAGTTCCAGGAGCGGGCGCGCAAACGCATCCGCACCTACCTCAAGTCCTGCCGCCGCATGAAGAAGAACGGGATGGAGATGGTGAGCGGCCGCCCCACCGCCCTGCCGCTCGCACCGCTCCCGGGGCAGCAGGTCCCTGAGCCCCTTCTCTGCTTGTGTCTCCGCAGACCAGGCCCACGCCGCCGCACCTGACCTCGGCCATGGCGGAGAACATCCTGGCCGCCGCCTGCGAGAGCGAAACGCGGAAAGCAGCCAAGAGGATGCGGCTGGAGATCTACCAGACCTCCCAGGTACGGTGCTCGCGGCCAGAGGTGGGTGTGGGGAAAATAAGGGAAGTTTCTGAGCAACTTGGCAAAGCATTTTTAAAAGCCTTTCTAAAAGTCAGAGGGCTGCAGAACAGGGCCCCGTGGTGCGTCCTGAGACTCAGGCCGGCAGGGCTGGGGACGCTGGTTTGTGCTGGCCACGCTGCGGCTGCGGGACCAGGCACCCCCACGCCGTCCCTCCCACCGGCCGGGCTCCTCGCTGGAGTAAGTCTGTATTTCCCCCGTGCAGGACGAACCGATCGCTCTAGACAAGCAGCACTCCAGAGACTCCACAGCCATCACCCACTCCTCCTATTCACTGCCAGCTTCATCTTACTCCCAAGACCCGGTCTACATCAATGGAAGCCTGAACTACAGCTACCGTGGCTACGGGTCCCTGGGGGGCAGCCTGCAGCCGCCCGCCTCCCTTCAGACGGGCAACCACAGTAACGGTAAGCGGCCGCACGCTGCACCGGGGCCCGCGGCGGCACGGGGAGCCCACCCAGCCATCGCCTCCGCCCCGTGCCCGGGCAGCGTGCTGCGGGCTCCCGGCCTCCTGCGCTGAGCTGGTCGCTGGGGGMGAGGCAGGGGCTGCTCCCGCGGCTCACGCCGAGCCCGGTCACGGCAGCACCTCTCCCGCCGCCCCGCAGAGCTGCTTCGAAAGCCCCTCTTCTGCAGCCGACGGAGGCCTCTGCCCTGCTGCTCAGCTTGCCTCATCAGCGGGCGGTTAATTGTTGAACTGAACTTGGAAGGACGGTCTGGGTGGCACTGGTGGAGGGAAGGAGTGTCACTTAAAAAAAAAGAGAATCTGTACCAGCTATTAATTATTAACGGGAGCGGGCGCCTATCGCTGCCCTGATCTCGTTGCTGGTATGAGCCGTTCCTTTCCCAGCCTATGTCGGCTGCTCTCGGAGATGGGGACGGGGATGGGGACAGATCTGGTGAAGTTCGGGGGCTCCGCAGCAGCACCCGGGGCACTGCCGCAGGCTGGGAGGGTGGTGAGGGGCTGGGGGCTGCCTGGAAAAAGCCGGGGGAGCAGGACTGAGGCTGCAGGGCGGGAAGGCAGAAGGAGAGCGCAGGCAAGGCTTGGGGGGTCGGCTGAGTTAGGGGCAAGCGAACAGAGCGGAGTAGCCTGGGGCCGAGCAGGGCACCGGGGGTGGTGCCGTGGTACCGGGTGACTCCCTGGCGCCGGGTGAAAGAGGTGCAGGATGGGGCAAAGGCTCTCCTCTCGGGCAGCAGCCCTCTGGCCTCACCCTCCCGGCAGCGSTGGCAGGAGGGGCTGGAGCCCGCGCTGGTCCTCGGCCAGTCCTTTGGCAATCTCCGGGCTGCCTTCACTYGCCCCGGTGTGCTCTGGGCTCCTGCCCTGCCCCTGCCCACCCCAACGGGAGTGAGGATTTGGAAGGATGTGATTTCCGGAGCCCTGAGAGATGCCTGTCTGGGATTAACTCTTATCATCCCTTCCTAATGCTTCTTAACCCTGAATAAAGATCCCGCCCCGGCCTCCAGCTGCTGAGACCTAATCCTTGCAGCCGCGGCGGAGGCAGCTATGGTTCCTCCCCCGAGCAGCACAGGCACCCCTGGCCCCCGCGCTGCCCGGCACCCTCCTCTCGCCCGGCCCAGCCGCAAGCGCTGGCTCCTTGACAGGAGGCAGCGAACTTGCAGAACCGTCTCGGAGCAGCCGCAGTGAGCGCGGGCCCCGGGAGGAGCCGACGGGCCCCGGGTGTAGCACACAGCGGCAGCGCACGGCAGCGACTTGCTTCTTGCTAATGGATTTTTTTAAACCTCTGCTTCGCAGTTATTTTTTTCCCCTTTGCCCAAGCTCTTTGCCAGTCCTKTAGAGGTAAGAGCGTGCTGCTGTAGTGCTGGCAGGGAGCGCTGCGAGGAGCTGCGCCTTCTCCTCCCTCCGTGAGCAGAAAGCCTGCAGGGGTTTGCTGCCCAGAAGTGTCTTCTCCCTCCATCCCCCACCTAAGGCRATTCTTGCTCAAACCCACATCCCCATTCCCAGCTCCTTCCCCCTTGGTGAGCTGGGAAACGGGCTCCGTKCACTGCTGCCTTTTCTGTCCACTGAAATTACTTTCGCATGAGAGCCTCCTGCTCCCCTTCGCTGAGCACTGATCGGCCTGGCGTGGAAGTCCTCTGCTGGTGCCGCTCCTCCTGCATTTGCTGCTCCAGCGTTGCTTTCCTTGGACGCTTTCCTTCCCTCCCGGGGCGATCCGCTCCCCTCCCTGCCRCCGGTCACCAGCGGGACCCACCTGGGCTCGGGGGGCTGCTGAACTCTCCTCTCCTGGTTTGCAAACTGCTGCAGCCCCCGGTCCCTGCTCCGTCTTCCTGCGTGTCCCACCGCCCCGTCAGGCCACCCAGCAGGAGCTCAGCCCCCTGAAGCCTTCCTGCTCCATCAGCCTGCAGTGCTCCAGCCCACAGCCAGGGGATTAATTAGTTCAGTGGCTTCTCTTTYTCTTTACCTGCAGCTGCAGCCTCGCCTGCCTCCTCTCCCTAACTAGTATCGCATCTCTAGTACACCTTTCCTCTTCTCTCCATTTCTAGTTGATTGTGTGGTTCTTGCACCTTGTTTGGCTTCTCTTACCTAGTCCAACAGGAAGCTAAATCCAGTTTTTCCCCTGCCTTTACCTGGCTGTGTCACTCCTCAAGCTGTGCATCAGCTTTCCTGCCAAAGCCTTCCACGCACAGCCCCCCCCCAAACCGGGCTGCACCCGCCTGYGCGTGGTTGTGCACATGTGTCTGCAGACGGCCAGCGCAGCGGCTGGCAGTGTTCCCTGGGTCTTGGGGAACTCGATAATTTTGTGACTTTTTGCAGGTTTAAGATCTGTAGCGACACGAGGGGTTTGTGAGCCGGGGCAGCCGTGTGTCCGGTTCTGCAGGGGACAGACACACGTAGGTGGCCAGAAGCCGATCGCATGCGATAGGGGTGGAGCAGAGACCGACTTAGGAGAAAAAGCTATCGCTGCCCATCAGGCAGATCATAAATTTTGCAGGACTTCATTTCATTTACAGACTAAGCCACAGAAATGTGCAGCCTAGTAAGACCATTTAGCCCCCCCAAAGGTTCTGCCTAAGGCTGAGCCCGTACCCGCGTTGCTGGCCGGGGCGGCGTGCGGGACCCCGGGCCGGGCAGGTCTCCCCCTCGCCGCGCAGCGCAGCCCGGCCCCGCGGCACGTCTGCCGGGCACGTGTAGTTCCCCAGCGCTAAACCGGGGAGATGCCCCGGGGGGGAYGTTACTCGCCATATGCAGAGGAAAAACCAGAACCTGGAAGATGATTTTGGTGGGGCAGGTACCCTCAGGGGCAGGTTTAGCTCCTGGCAGTGTGGCCACAGAGCCTCGCTTCGCAGAGCGGATGGGACAGGCTGCAGGACAGGATTTTTGTCACGCTGACTCCGAAGTCCCCTTCCTTGTTGTGGCTGTTGCAGAGGCAGTGACAGTCCCTGCGCTGGCTGCTGCGGGACCTGGGGCTTTTCACCTCGTCCGCGGCACCGCGCTTTGCAGGGACCTTCCTGCCCGGGAATCTCGGGGATCTCGTCGGGGCAGGACGCAGATGGGCAAGGTCGCTCTGCCTGAGCTTCCCTCTCGCTTTTCCTTGGCAGGTCCGACCGATCTCAGCATGAAAGGTGGGGCCTCCAGCACGGCCCCCTCCAACAGCACCAGCAGGGGAATGCAGGCTGCCCAGCTCAGCCCCACGGAGATCAGCGCAGTGCGGCAGCTCATCGCCGGCTACCGAGAGTCGGCGGCGTTTCTGCTTCGATCTGCAGACGAACTGGAAAACCTCATTTTACAGCAGAACTGACTCCCTGTGTCTGCATCGCTCCTCTGTCGAGAAGACAATTTATACCTGCTAGAAAGAGGCTCCCAGCGGTGTCCTGCTCAGGACCACCATCGTCCTCCCGTGAAGCGGCGGGTACATGTAGTTTTAGAAGGTGGAATCCAAAAGACCTGTTTTCTTTTACACTCCAAGCACCTGGGACTTCAGGCACAAGGACACGTTTTTGAACCGTACCAACACCCGTGCGTCCAGCCGACCAGAAGCCAAACCTGCGGCTTGGAAGGATGTGGGACTTTCAAGGGCAGAAGGGAGCCTGGGGAGGTTTGGGGCTGCAGATGTATTTAGAATAACCTTTGTGGACCCAAATGTTAGATTCCCGTCCCCAGATAATTTCCAAGTCTTAGGTGAGCTGAATCACATATTTATTGAGAAATGGACCCTCCTCTCCCCTTAGTAATTTATTTTTCTGAAAATGGATTCTTTTGAGTTTGTACAGATTGCCAGTTTTTTGTCTGTCTGATCAGAAGGAATTTATTCCTGTGAAATAACACATTCCATATCACTACACTACTAATTTCCAGGCAGCTCTGCCTGTTTCTCTGGGGAGTCCTTGTCCCACCGGGAGCAAGTTTGCCATCCGGCCCTAGACTTTGAGGCTGCTCAGCCTCCAGTAAGCGTAGGTGGCAGCTGACCAACGGAGCAAGCAAGCGTCCTGCTTAGACCTTCGTTCTAAGCGGTCCCGTAGCAGCAGTGGGGTCTAAATCTCCCACAGAGACTCGGCAAGCTCAGCAGACCTCCGGCTAGAAGGACATCTCGCAGTCATTTAAGTCATTGCAGATCAGAGAAGGAAGGAAGGAAATACCTGAGAAACACTGTCTTGCAGTCACCATCCGTACTCTACCTCACACTCCATTGTGGGCTTCTTCCAGGGCTGGCCGCGCTGGTCCTGGGGGACGGGGAGCGTCGCAGACGCGTGGATCGCGCCGAGGAGGCTGGAACCGACCCGGCAGATCCAGCGGATCCGCCGGGGTCCTGCTGCTGGGCTCCAGCCCGTGGGAAACCAACCCTGGGGTAGCGCCAGGAGAATAAACCAGTTAGGAACCGCACGGGTGTAATAAAGGCCGGTGCCAGGTCTCTGCCTGGAAAGCGAGGCCGGTGCGGCGAGCCGCTCGCTCCTCTGCGGAAGACGGAGCCTGGCAACGTTCAGCAGCAGAACTGACCAAGCCCTCTCCGGGGCCCGGGATCCTCCCCGCTCCCTGCTCACAGTCCTGGAACAAGCCCACAGTTCCCAAAGTGTGGAAAAACCGTAGTCCAATGACCATTCTGCCCCGTTACCACCCCCCACCCCGATAATGCACTTCGTTTCGCTCAGTGCAATACCTACTACCAGTGCTGCTAAACCCAGGGACTTCGCTCAGGCCCGGAGGTGCCGAGCCGAGCCGAGCCGAGCCAAGCAATGCAACGTGCTCTGGAGCCACGTAGAGCAGCAGAGGGGGGCTGCCGGGGACCCCAGCTCCTCCTCGCGCCCCGCGCCCGCGCAGCTCCCCCCGCCCGGGCGGGAGCCCTCGCCACAAGATACGAATTCGATAAGTGTAACCCCCTATACGCTCCTTTTGAAGGTAGATATTTTCTCTCTTTGGAGCCAGCTTTTTTCTTCTTTTTCGGCCACTCAGCCCGCAGAGGGGGGCTGCTGCTCCGTGGGGGGCTGGCATCGCTGGCGCGGGCTCGAGCTCGGTGGCAGCGGCTGGTCCCAGCCGGGAGCAGACCTGGGCAGTTCACTCCGTAGCCTTTATACCCGATTGTACTCCCCACACACTGGAAGAGAAGCAAAACCTCTGCCCGGCTCTTAGTACAGAAAAAGCCACCGGCTCCTGAGGCCGGGCGCGCCTGGCCCGGYAGCAGAAGGGATTAACCGTTGCATTGACTGTTTTCCCCAAACCGTAAACTTTCTGTAGCATTTGGAGAAAAGGGACCTAACCCCCGGCCGTTGGGCATAGTCAGGGTGCCCGTGCAGAGGTGAGGTGGCGGCTCGTTCGGCCGGAGCCGATGCCGGAGCCGGGAGCATCGCGGCCGTCCCGAGGCCGGGGCCCCGTCCCTCCCTGCCYGCGGCGGGCACAGAGCGGGGCTGGGGCCAGCCCGGGACCCCAGCCCCCAGCCAGGGTTCAGCCTCACGCTTTCCCCAGCACTTCACAAGCCTGCTTGGTTTGTCCACTGCATCCTCCCATACTTGGAATTTATGTAAATATTTATTTTTGTGTGAATACCATGAAGTAACAAACCTTTGACAAAATATGTAACCGCAGCCATTTGTGAAAGTCTTAACGTTAAGGAAGGAGAGGCAGAGACAATCGCTGTCCCGGAATTCCCTCTCTCTGCGATATCCCACCCGAGTCGGTGCCTCCCTCCCCGTCAGAGGCCATCGAGAACATTTAGCCATAAGTTTGCCATCCAGTTCACTGGAAAAGAGGTTACCCAGGGGCTTACGGACAGATCGCCATCAGCTACAGTTTGTTTAAAGTTTTATTTATACAAGTTTTAGCTGTCGTTATCAGATCACCTTTGAACTTGTCTTAGCATGTATTGAAGTTTAGTAGCTCTTACACTTTGTTAAACTGCTGTAGAAGACAGATGAGGCTCATGGTTGCATAGCAAGGTATCAGTCTGCCCTGTCCTAACATCTGATGTTCATAACTTGCAGCTGAATGGTACAGACTCAGATTTCCCAAGCCCCGGTGACAGCCACATCTGTGACAAGTTATGAAACAAATGGGATTGACTACGAATTTCTGTCAGGGATCTTTTTCTTTTCTTTTTTCTTTTTTTTTTTTTTTTTGGTGAGCCGCAGCTTTATAGTTTCTTTGGAGCGAGCTCCGCAGACATCTCAGTGCTCTTCAGCTGATCCATGCTCAGTCGCGGCTCTTCTGTGCTCCAGGACTGTTTCACAGCCACATTCCTGCGCTCTCGCTAGGCAGGACGGGGTCAGGAATCGCTAGTCCGGGTTCTCAACGAGAAGGAACGAGCAGGAGCAGAATACACCGGCTCTCCAGATATTCTGAGAGGTGGAAGGAGAATGCTGGGTTAGCAAATGATCTGGATGTTCTTGGTTTTGTTTAAGCAAAGCAAATCACTGGTCGAGAAAATAGATTTTATTTTATTTTATTTTATTTTATTTTAAACACAACCATCCTGTCCTGGATGTGCGGTTCCCATGATGGTGTTTCTACATGGGAGAGCGTTCCCGGGATTGCGAGCAGACGTAACTTGTACCTCCCCAATCCAAAGGGCCACCTCCCTCCCACGAGTGGCCGTCGGATTTAGTACCAGTTCATGAAAAAAAATGCTGCTTTGAACTCAGAGGGTTAATATACTTTTGATTTGTAATTTTTTGTAAAACTTTTTACAAGGTAGCATAGTGTTTCACCAGAATACCAACTACAATCCGTCCATGGTCTGATTTTTATATAATTTAGTGGTGCTTTAGAAACTTTTGTTTGGTTGTTTCGGAGCTKTACAGCTCAGTTCTTCGCCTGTATCTACCTAAGACCAATGTGAACCTTTGTATTTTTGCTCCTAATTTTGGACTCAGTGAAAGTGTACTGTTTACATGTACAGAACTCCCGGCCCCTGTGTGTTCTGCAAGACCTGCTGTTGAAGAGGAAGATGCACCTCACCCAGTTCGTCTGCTTAACCGAGCCACAGCTTCACTCACCCACTGACACACACCTGCCCTAAGGAGGACCCCACAAAATTGGAACGCCCTTTAAGCAATTTTGGGTTTTGCACAAGCTATTGCATTTTTTTTCCAGTAGTCGATTTACGGATTGGCTGCGGTTCCAGTCGCGAGCTGATCCGGAGCTCCGTCGGCTGAAGCCCCGGAGCGGCAGCGGGTGCTGCCGTCCCGCCGCCCCCCTCCCCACCGCCGAGGCAGGAGGGGGGAAGCTGCCGAGCTCGGCGCAGGCGTCAAACAACGCAGAAGAGCCGAGGGGGCTYGCGAGGAAGCCGGGGGGGGGAAACACTCATCAGCGTAATTGGAAACCTACTTTAACGAACCTGGTGAAATCGCCCGAGCTGGCCGCTGATTTCAGATGGAAAGGGTGGGAGCGCGTCCCTCGGGGGCGGGGGGCTCCGAAACGAAGCAGAAGAGAGCTCTTTGGAAAGTCGGTGCTTTCCTGAGGGCTCAGATAGAAAGCATATGGCACTTAATCCAGCTTTTAAGGTGACACTTTATTGCTTAATCAATTGATTCATTTTGAAATGATATTTTTGCAGATAGGCACCTATGCAACTTAATGTGGCTCTTAAGCAGATGAGCACTTCCTCCTCAACGAGCTTGATAAGAGTTATTTGTGTTATATACTGTGGATTTTTCCAGTAAATGTGGCTTAATATTTTAATTCTTAGAATGTGTGTCTATTATATATGTGATGCAACTTAATTCTGTTCTGTTTGTGGAATGATTAGCACAGGCCAACTCCCTGTTCCCCTCACTTAACAAAGACCAATGAGCTGTTAATCAAGCTGTTATCTCCATGGTATTACTTGCTAAATGCACTGATTTCATAAGTATGTGGAATCCTTTTTTTTTCTTTTGAATCTGTATATCATATATAAGACTGAATCTACTTAATAAACACTGTATAACTACAAGGGCTTTCTCCTCCGCTCTGAGCACCGCTGGGTGCTGCTGGCACCAGGCGCTCCCCAGCCGCTGCCCCTCGCCCCGTCGCCAGCCCGCGTTTGCTCCCCGGCCCCCGCCTACGCGCTGTGCGAGAGGTCGGTGCGTTGGTCACCGAAGCGGGATCTAAATTTAGGTGTTAAAAAAAAAAAAAAAAAGAAAAAATGTATCTTTCAATAATTCTGACATAAGCTGTGCTTTCCATTCTGTAACAGACAGCCGCGGGTACCATAGAGAGCAGCGTTAGCACTCACAAGTGGGGCTAGTCACAAATTTTATGCTTAACTTATATTTTGACAAAATTAATTTTGTGAAGTGTCTGTTTTTTGTGAAAAAAAAACCAAAAAAAACCAAAAAAAACCAACAACAGAGTTTTCATTGAAGTTTGTGGAAAGTTCTCCCTCTCCCTCATGGAAAATACTGATTTTCGTTATCAGCTTTATTCACTAAGTATAATAAATCTTTGCATCCCTCAAGTGTTTATCTCAAAGCATGTGTAGGTAAAAGTCTCCTGATTTGCGTCAGTGGCTGGCTGACGGTCAGGAGGACCYGGGAAGGACRACTCAAACGGGTTCACAGCTTTGGTGGAAACTCCRCGCCTCGATTCGCGYGCGGGCRCCGCGCGGGCAGGACCTTCCCCGGGTTTGCGGCTGCAGCCRCCAGCGGTGGCCAAAAGGCCCCACCTGAACCTTCGTGCTCGTCACTGGTCACCGGGGACGGCTCATCCCAAAGGGACCCGCCGCGACCGGGCGCTACCCGCGCCTTACGCGCAGCCCTCCGCGCCCAGCGGGAGGGGTTTGTAGCGTCCACCGGCGAAGCATCGCCCCTGCGTCCGCCACGCAGCCAGGTTTAATAACGTTAAGCCTCTGGATAAGCTTTGCTCCCAAATTTCAGACGGAGCAAGGGAGACGGCTGCGAGCCGTGGGGATTAGCGGTCGCAGCGGTGTGCAAAGCCATCGGCAGCACCTCTGGAAATCCCGGCCGTGGCTCCCGCAGCCCCACGGCCGCAGGTGTCTCAGCCGACRTGGACGGTCCCCTCCGTCCGCAGCCGCTCCACCGCGGAGCCGGACCAAACAGCAGGTGGTCTGTGAGAGAGAAAAAGCTAATATTTATCAGAGAAATATCACGGAGAAAAAAAATGTMATTTATATTTGCTCTGTGTGAAATTCTGACATTAATGGGGTTTTACCCTTAAAACCTCCAAGCTCCCCTATTCTAGAGGTACCTAATCCTGACATCATCATCCACCACGCCAATAAAATAGAAAACTTGATGTCAGTTATTTAGCGATTTTAAAGCTTACCTAAGTAACAACATTACTTATTTTCTGCATTACTTACTTTAGCACATTTAGATTATCTGGATATCTTCAACCACACCTGTGTTTGCAGACAAAGTCCGCCAGAGTCAGGAGAACATCAGTGAAGTACCAAAACCCACAAAAGCCTTTTTTCTCCCAAAAAAGCTGGTGCTGGAGCAGCCACTGCCCTGGCCCGGGCTCCTGCGCTGGCGCAGACCCGCGGCTCGTGCCACCGCCCGCTGCCGGCGCCGGAGGCAGCCGAGGCCGGGGGGGTCCTGACGGGTGGGTTCCTACCGCCGAGGGGCTGCGCAGGACCGGTGTTCATCTCAGACAGATAAATCCTGACCCCCGACGGGAGCGATGCGGTTCAAACCACAAACCTTCTCCCACGCGGGGACAGAGCTTCCTTTGCAGTCAAATGCAGCGACGCTCAGCTGTGCCCCCTCTTCCTTCGCCCCGAATTTTTAAGCAGGCAGACGGAAGCAGCTCGGCCCCACTGCTGCTGCGCTCGTGCCGCCAGCCCCCGGCACTCGCGACGTGGAGGAACCGGGGGGACGGGGCACGGCCGCCGCGGCTCCGCAACAGCGCAGCACCGCAGAGCGCAAGGAAGTTGGACGTTCCATCACCGAACGGATCTCAACGCTCCCACAGCCCCGCTGCCCCGTTTGAGATCACTGCCTGCCTTGCAGAAGATCCACGCAACGAGACCAGAACTGAGACACGGGACGTAATAATTCGTGGTGTTCTTGTCGTACTACCTAGAAAAGAGAGAGAAAGGGCATATCAATAAACTAAGTTTACGGGTAGTTTCAATAAACAGTACAATTGGTGTCACGCCGTCACCCTCTTTAGAAGACATTTTCAGATCCATTTATCCAACAATCGAGTAAGACGGTAACACAAAAGCTGTGTAACAGCAGCAACCAGCTCTGCCTGGAGAGGCTGGGGCCYGTCTCGGTGCTGCTGCCCGTCGCCGCGGCAGGGCAGGCGTCTCCCCGTTACTGCGGGGGGGCTGCTGCAGGCGCAGCCCCCGCTCCCGCAGCGTCCCGCAGCCGCGCCGCCGCTTCTGGAGCCCTCGGGGTATCGATTTAGAGCCACGCGCCGTGTCCGCAGTAGGTGCGCTGTCTTCAGTTATCTGTAAGTGCACAAAAAATGATTGAATGAAGCCAAGAGACAATGCAGCCCCCCCTTTTTAATCATCTCAGCAGAGCTCTGGAACACTCCCAGTTTAAAAAGGGGAAAGGAAAAGCAATATTGCCTCAGAGAGCACAGAGGATGACTTCAGAAAAAGAGGATTGAAACCACAAAAGCAGGTTTTACAGAGTGTTTATTTTTCCAACACCACAAGGGACATACATGGGCAGCCCCCCCGGAGGGCTCCGCACACCAGAGCAGTTCAATCCGTACACTACAGTGGCCCCAAAGGAGGCAGAGCCAGACCCCAGCTCCGCTCCCCATCTTTGGTAAGCAGGTTCCACACCTCCGCTCCACCGACACCCCCGCCCCGTCCCTCCCGGGGCGCACGGGTTGGTCCCTCGCCCTCCCTCCCACACGAGGCTGTCAGATGCGTTAAGGATAAACCATTTCAGAGACTAAACTTGTCGCATCCCTCAGGCTTGCACCTCAAACAGGGACTTGTACGGTTAAAAAAAAAAAAAGTGCATGGTCGAGGGAGGTAGGATAGAGCTAGAAAAGGGATAAGAAGAAAAAATAAAAATAAACCYCCTATAATTCTTGCTACTCTCTGCTTAAATAAAACAGCTGACTTCTCCCCCCACTGAAGCAACTCACTCCTGATTAGTAATTGCTCCAAAGAGGAGGGGAGTCACGGTTTTGCTCTCAGTCTAAGGATGCACAAGGACGTTCACCTTCTCGCAGCGCAGCCATAGCCACGCTCTAGATCAGTTACAGCAACAACSGGCAGTAGCTCGGAGGAGCGACCAGTGAAGTACACGCAGCTCGGCACATCCCATCGGCTCCTCCTCGAGGCCGCACATCCCAGTCCACCAGCACCACGCAGCACGGAACCGAGAGAGGCCTTTGCATGTTGAGCCTCACGTTAGGCAAGACAGAATACAGTGGCTCTGACTACGGATGCAGATTAATAACTAACACCACTTTAATGCAATACTGCCGTAGAGCCTGAAAATCCAAGGAAGAAAAAAAACCCCTTTATGTTCTATGTACATTACATCCATTTACAGAGTTGGCCAGTACTGTGTACAACATATAAATACATGATCAAACAGATGCATAGAGGATACTTACAGGAGCCAAATAATTCACTTTATACATCCAAGAATGAAAATATAAAAAAAGGAAAAAACACTGCTTTAAATGTTAGATGATCGTCACACAGATGCACAGCTAGACGCTTGCAAGTGGTCAGATGCTGTCGTGTTACGGTCCCCATCGCAGGGCTGCAACGCAGAGATCGCTGCCACGCAAACGAGCTCCTGGGAACCTCCAACGTTTCACACTAGTCTGTGGCACGTCAGCCGAGAGGCCGTCACATCGGCTGGTCCAAGAGTTCAGCCAGGCACGGAGTTCCCCGGGCCACACGTCTCCCTGCAGACCAGCAGAAGGCATTCGGTTGGCACCTGCCACTTCTTTTTTTTCTCCTCTTCTTGCATCCTCYGAGTTGGCTCCATCCAGAACAGGGTTCGGTGTATGCGGCTCCCCAGCCCCCCGCGGGGTGCTTTAGGGGGCACCACCTTCGGCCGCAGCGTCCACAGACCGTCCGGAGCCGTCACCTGCAACGTGGCACTTCCCACACAAACCAGGACCGGAGACGGCAGAAGGGGAGAGTGGAAGACTGAAGGGCCTGAGCTAGCGCAGCCCCGAAATAGAAAACACCCTGTTCCAGTTCCTTTGGATGTCAAGACTTCCCCGGCAGAGGGTCCGCGGACTGCCACAGCAAACTGCCCCTCACCCGGCGTTCGCCTCGGCGCGGGCACCGGAGCACCACCGGTGCTTCCACCACAGCACTAAGCAGAAGGGTCGCTCCAGGGGGGCACAGCCCAGACAGTGAGGTGTAACCGTGAGCAAGAAAGGGTTCTGCACTGTAGGTTGCAGTGGGAAGGCAAGTCAACTTTCCTCACCAAAACAAGGTGTAATAGCATTTCTACTATAAACAGAATAGTATTTTGTGTACAGGTTTTAGGATCAGTCGTTATCAAAATACACACACCGAATGTACAATTTGTCCCATGGCCATAATTTATTATCTCACCACAAGGCACAATACACAAAGCTTAGAGGGTCCTATACAGTCATCGTGGCAGAACGCCCCGCAGCCCTTACACATGATCATGGCTTTAAGGCTGCACGAGCACTTGAACGATATCTCGTCAACACTGCTGCTATCAGCAAACATCTGCACAGAAAGGGACGTATTACRGTTTGCAGCAAAGTTCGCTTTGTGGGTTAGCTGCATCACGCTTCCAGCAAGACTTCTGGGAAAAGCTGGAGTGTTGGATGAATAATTAAAGCTGGTGGAATTAAGCTGCAGCTTAGAAAGCTTCCCATAAAATGCCTGCTTGATATTGAGCTGAGAGGGTATGGAGGAAGGCTCCAAAGGGTGATTGTGTCCTTTTCCTGGTTCCCTCGAAAACTTAAAAAATGGCAAGTCCATAACCAGTGGAACACTTTGCAAATGCTCAGTCAGCTCCACGGGGTTTTGTGCTGCATCCTTCCTATTCTCCRCGTTACTCTTGGCTGGGCTGCCGCACGCCAACACGTTCTCGTTTTTTCCTCCTCCCAGGGTGTTGGTGTGCTGCTTCGGAGCCCATCCTTCCCTCGCGGCTGGCATTCCTTCTCCGGACGCACAGCTCTTGTTCAGAGCAATCTGTTTGCTGGGGGACAAGGTTCCTATGGCTGAAACTTGATCCAAAGCCCTGGAGTGATGTAGTCTAACACTGGGGTTGCAAGGAAAACCAGAACCAAAGAGTTTTTTGCCTTGAACTCCAACATAACTTTTACTGACTGATGTACCCCCTGCCTGATTTGGACCAAGGGAAGCTACAGTTGGAGACAARAACCGAGGCTCCGTAGAGGCGTTCAACTTCTCCGGACTTTTATTTGTGATGACACCTGTTAATGGGTTGTGCTGTGGGACCCGACGGACCTTTTGCTCCTCAAAGCTACAGGAGGAAAATGTTCTTTCCCGAGGGCCCATATCTCCAGGCTTCTGAGAGGCACTTGCCACATTTGCCAGTTGGTCTTGGCAGCTTAAAGTCGAGCCAACTTTGGAATGTTTTTCTGGAACAGGCTGATCCTCCACATCCTCTGCTCTAGGCAATGCCGCCCCTGATCCGCACGTCTTCTCCTGGGGATCTATGGAAGATCTCACTGAGTGGAASTCATCACTCCTGCTTAGGGCACTCGTCTTTATTCCTACATCTGGAGAAGGTTCTTTGCCAAAACGGCCACCGCTACCTCTCTCCATTTGCAGGGAGAGGCTTTCTGACTGCTCGCCCAGCGGTGGCTGCGTCATCTCCAGCTTGATGTTGGCGTGAGATACTGGGAGAACTTCTTCCAGTGGAAGGTTCCCCTTAAGCAGCTGCATCACCAAAGGGTTGTTGGTTTCAACAGAGGATACGGGCCGAGCAGAACCCGTCGGCCGCTCGGGTTTCGGGGGCAATGCTGCGCGCGGTCCCCACCCCTGCGACGGAGGTGCAGCGCTCATCGCTGCGACTGCGGGGAAGGCCACACAGGCCAGGCTATCCGTCTCCACAGATGATTTTGATCTAATCCTACCACGTCTCTCGGTGCTGCTGTGACAGGAGGAGTCTCTTCCAGCCACCTCCCTACAGCTGACACTTCTGAAACATAGATCCATCTCTGCATTCTCATCAGCTACRTCACCTTCAAAATCTGAAGCAGTATCTGTTGTTTCACTGTGCGTACTCTGTATTTCATCATCTCCGTTCGTCTTGAACTCTTGAGCCTCTCTCAGTGGCTGACACGCATCTTCTGGTTCTGCTCTGGGGCCCCTCTCCCTCAGCTGCGGAAGTTTTTCAGAGGTATTTATCCTATTCTGAGAAATAAAGTCATCGTGTAAAGAGGGTTTCACCAGAGGCTCTGTGTTCTGTTCTTCATTACTTAGTTTGCCACGGCTCGCTCTCTCTGCCTGCAGGTGTGAAGAGCCGCACAGCGCAGGGGCTGCTTTCTCCGCTCCCGTAGTCACTGGTTTAGAGTTATCGCTATCAGCGACACATTTTTCCACAAATGTTTCAGAGCCATTAAATCTAAATCTAGGTACCATTTCTGGCTCATGGCATTCTTTACCACCTGCTGACAATTCTGGCAGAAGAGTAGGACAACTGGAGGAATTTTCCTTCACATCAGCGTGATAATCCAGCTGTACGGCGGGAGCACCAACATCTTTGAGTTCCGACACAACCCCATCTCCCRTCGGACTGGTCACAGCTCCCTGCACCTGAGAACACGACAGACCGTTTACCGGAGGAACCAGGCGTTTCAGCTTTGTACTTTGCCTCTCCTGTGAAGCAACACAAGATGGGGTTTCGGTCCTTGGGTCACAGAGCAGCTGCTCAGGGCTCCCCTCCTGCCTCTCAGAAGTTGCATTGTCTAAGGATGACCCAGTCAAAGCGTCACAGAACTGCCTTCYAGGTGAACCGTCACCAGGCTGAGCTTCCCCTGAGCTAGTGCCTGCAGCGCATTCCCGACCGCCGCTTCCCTCGCTCTTTGAAGAAAAGGGGTCTTGTCTCGAAGAGGCGAAGGGATCCGTGTTAGCCTCCGGAGCAGCCACCCCAGAGTTMGCCTTTGCTCCACTCAGATGGAGAGACGACAGTAATTGTGTTCGTTGTAGATCTGACGAACGCTTTCCACGAGTTCTCTTTGATCTCCTGTGCTCCGTACGGCTGCTGGATTCTCCTCCGCCACCTCCTTCATCGGGGCTTCTCCCTCCGCCTGGGCCACCCCCACCTCCAATGGCGGCTGTAGCAGCCTCTCGCTGGGCTCGGGCTTGCAAAGCGCGGGCTTTAATGTCTGCGAGTGTTCTGGCCCCAGCCCGGCCCCGGCTGGAGGGCTCCGTGTTGGGGATGATCCTGGGGCATATCTGGTAAGCGGGCTGACCTTTAACCACCCAGGGTGGTTTAATACGTGAAAGTTGAATCTGGAAAAAAAAAGGGAAAAGCAATTAGTTCCAACACTTGACCATTTTCAGACAGTGAAGCGCATTTTATTAGCCTCTGTTCATCACAATTCTTATCACAAGAATTCAACAAAAATTTAAAATACCAGCTTAAAAACTAATTTTGGCAGAGAAGTAGCTTGCTCCCCGTAACCTCTGCTTAAGCGCTCTGTCATGCGATGTGTAAAGCTCACTTAACGTTGTTTTACGGAGGCCAGCAGACARATAGGAAACGAGTGATTTGCACTCAGATCTTCAGGAATCAAAATGGTCTCCTTTACATCAGGATGACCACCCTGAAGCTAACAGGATGGACACCTCTGGTCAAAACGGGAAAAGTCAGAAGGAATACTAAGATTCTGCCCAAAAGGAAAGGAACTGAGAAACTACAGAGGATAAAGAATATGATTTGAAGGCCTCTTTTGCAACAAGTCAGCTAGTTTCAGGAAAAGTGATTCCTGTATCCACAGAAATGCAAACTAACAGAGTAAGTCAAGGTTTCCCTGTGCTCTTGTGCAAAGACCTTGGAATGATTTTCCATTCTTTGCCTGTCTAAATAAGATGGTAAACTGTGGTAATCAGAGGTACTTAGCCAGCTCTACCAATGAAGCTCTTCCACTTCTCTTAAGATGACAACACTTGACATTTTAATAATGTTTTGATGCTACTGAGCATGACAGCCCCGAGACACCAAGCAGCTAGAACTCTCTTTCCTACCCGGATGGGTGGGACTTTTGGCTCCTCTTTAGTAGGCTGTGGCTTTTCTGGGTGAACACTTTCAATTGTGTTACGAAAGGACTGACGATCTTCAAGCCGGGGCTTCTTTTCGGGGAAGGACGCAGAGGCAGCCTCCTCAAAGCATTTCCTCTTCTGGTCCTTTGACTCCCGAGCAGAGTTCTCCTGGGGCAAACTGGGAATTCTGTTTGCAGCTGCCAACGACAGATCTTCCGATTTACTGTGTAATTTGGACGTCTCTGGAGAGAGGTGCGATTCTGAACTCTCTGGCTTCAGCACGGCAGCTGAAGGGCTCGTCAGATCGTCCTTCTTCAGGTCTACCTCAGGCTTTGTCTCCTTCTGGAGGGAGGAATCTGGTCCCCCRGAGGCAGTCTCCTTGGAAGCCTCTGTTTGCTCAGGTTCACGCAGTTTGTACAGGCTCCTCCTGGCTCTGCATCGCAGCTCAGCCCGGGAGCGTTTCTTGAAGTGCCCATCTCTCTGCCGCGTAGAAGGGCTGCGCGGCAGTCTTGCTTCTCCTTTAACAGACAGCCCTGTCCTGTTCTCAGCATCTTCCTGCACCAAATTCTGCTCCTGGGATTCTTCTTGGGTCAAGCCCAACCTATGAGGCAAACAGAAAAACTAGCTAAAAGCTAAAGCCCATCCTAATTTAAGCATTTCATCTTTTACTTATAGCTGTACTGTCACCACTATACATAGTAACATACAGATTACAAAGCAGAGACTCATCAAAACCTCATCAAGTCAGTCTGTAATGAGATAACCTATACATTTGCTATCCCACATTACTATCCCAGGGAATTAGAAAAGTAAGAAAATGTAAAGATCTGTGATGGAAAAGGAGTAATATTAACTTGTCTTGGAAACAAAATAGACGGGCTGCAAAATGCTGCTGTGACCCAGCCAATTCCACAAAGGATTTCCCTGGAGCAGCAGTCTGAATGATTCACCCCCCAGCCTRTATTTTTTCAAGGAGTTCATGCTGCATCTTCTCAGATATCCACAAGCAGAAACACACTCTGCCACCTGCACAAACACAAATAAAACAGGATAGATGAGGTAAAATTTCTCACTTTTGTCCATAGTAGTCCTCAAAGAACTTCTCTTTCCATTGCTCCACTCTCTTCTCCTTTTCCATCTCCTGCCGAATTCGAACTTGCATCTCATGGGTGAATTCACCTACATGGAAGCACGAAACTGAAATTCAGTACCAAACAAAACTGATTCTGCAAATGCAACCTTTTGTGTTTTAACAGTACAGTAGCTGCATATACGAAAGACAGATTTCTGTTATCGCCCCGCTTCCACTTTACTATGGTGCTGCCCGTAACTCCTTAAGGGCAACGGTCACACAGCCTCAAGCAAGTCTGAAAAAAAAATAATCATGTTTTACCAGAGACAGACCACCGTTTAAGGAAAGGTAAGTCTGGCACTACTTTACACCTCCACTTCCACCACTTCGTTCGGAAGGTCCCATGGCACCAAAGGAAAACGCATCTTTGATTTTAAAGAAAAAAAAAGAAAAGAAACGAAGAAAAGTTGGAGGCAACATAGCTAGAAACTCTGCAAAGCTGGACTAAATTCCCATTCATTAACTGTAAAAGAAAAACAAAGAAATCCCATAAAACGAGTACCTATTCTCCAGCCACCCAGGAAAGCAAAGCTACTCACCATCGGCGAGCCGTTCTCTCCAGCTCTGTGCAGCGTGGGTGAAGAATTCATTGTTCAGAGCACTGCCACTGAGACGCATCAGCCCGTCGGCCCCAACCTAACGGGACAAACCCCGGACAAACAGAGAACTTGGGATCCAGCCGCTCCGCAAGCAAGAGGCAACGCAGTGAATGGAAAACACCAAGTGCTGCACCCTCATACCTGTCTATCAACTTCTGGCAGGAGGTAAAGCAGCTGCTGCTGGAAGTGCGCTGGGAGCGCGTTAAAGGTCCTGGAGTTTATCAGAGCCCGCAGGTTTGTATTGACRAGAATGGAACCGGGTGTTTCGAAGTCAATATCCTCCCCCCTGTTCCGCTTCATCTGCCCTGTGGTTTAAGGACAGGCAAATAAAACAGACATGGTTGTATAAAAGTATTTCAGCATTATGGGCAAGAAATTCATGTCAAACTACTACAGCAAAAGGAACAAGATATATGAGAAGAGACCATAGTATTCAAGTATGAAGAAAGACTCTCAAACACACTAATTAATAGTCGTGCATCTGGAATTTTGACGCGAGGTCACATTTCTGTCCCATTCAGGTACAATTCGATGCCACTTTTCAGAGCAGGCAAACTTTTAAACAACTGTCTCACTAATCTTCGGGGAGGAAGGTCCGGCTCGCGAGCCCCAAGATCGTCATATGCCTTTCTGAAAAGAACCTGGTGTTTTCTCAGATATATACGGACTTCAACATTGCCTGCTTTTACGGCCAATTTTCTTCTAACTTTAACCAGAAGCACCTACCAGCTGCGGGCTTTCGGATACCTCTCAGAAGCTGCGGAGGATCCCTGTTTATTTCTGTTCTACTACGCAAGGTGGCTTTGCAGAGGGCCAAAGAGCTGCTGCTGCTGCTCGATGTGCTGCTGCTCTCCCCATCAGCATGCCTTCCTGTGAAGCCTAAWAGCAAAACAATTTCATAAAAATATGCAAAGAACAGCAGAAGCCCAGCTTGGAGAGTGATTTAACATACAAGAATTATCTGCTGATAACAGATCCACTACTATAGGGCATTGCCCAGTTACCAACTATTTTGATGGAGTTAAAMATATACACAACTCTCTACAGTCACACGCAGTCTCACCAAGCGTTAAAGAAATCCTCAGGCAAACTTACAGATAACTAGGGACAACTGATTAAAAGCTATCTATGCAGTCATCAGAAAACCACCGCAAGAAAAGCAATGCTCACCGGAGGCAGACTCCATGTGTGCCCCATTTACTTTCAGYGGTGTTAAGACAACACGTGGCAGCATTACACCGGTCTTTTTCTTTTGTTTGGTTGTCTGCGGTCCAGAAAGAAACCAAAAACAAAACAAAGATATTACGGAGGGGTAAAATAATCTCCTAAGCAGCACGTCTCCCAGTTGAAGAACTACTTAGCTGCTAGGTARATCTTCAGGTGTCATTACATATAATGATGACAGACGGATAGCAGAGAATTCAGAATTACCTCCCGGTGTAYGGTCCCCCCCCATACTGTAAGCGCCCCCCAAGGGGACAGCCCCCCACCTCTCTCTCRGGCACCCGTGAACAACTGGTCCCCGTCGTGCTCACCCAGCTACCGCCCAGTACCGACAGCTCCCCCGAGAGGCTTCAGGCTTCCCACCAGCCCCACTCCTCCCTACCTGGGCGGTTCTGTGGCTCTCCCTGGCAGCGGCGGGTCCCTTGCTCTGAGGCTCGGTGGAGCAGGAGGCGTTGGAGGAGGTTTCGTCAAGAGACACTGAAAGAGACGGGCACTCGGTCAGACACAGGAGTAGATCCTGTAGTTGAAGATTAATGTCGTTAGACACTTACCATCATTATCACCACTCACAGTGCTCGCTTCATTGGACTCGCAACTTTCTGCATCTGCTGTATCCTCCAGCTCCTCCCCTTCCGGCACAGACAGGTTCCGAGACCACTGCAAGGCGTCCTTCTAAACGGGCAAACAGAACCGGGATGGCCACCGTCCTCCCTCCCACCGCTACGGCTTAAACCAACGGGAACAGACGGTTCAGTGGATATAGTTTTTAAGCTTAATTTTTTTCATCTTCCCTATTTTAATCCTTGATGCACAAAGATATTGTTAAGTATGTTTGGGCTCAWAGTGGAAGAGAAGTCATCTAAACTGTTAGCACGCTTCATAGACACCTACTAGACGAGTAACTCAAATGTATCCAAAATACCTAAGGTTAATAATTCGATGTCCTTTTCTGCAAGCAAGCAGTTTCTATTAAAGAAAAGTATCTCATTCTTACTACGAAAGAACAGGTAGCATCAGAGTAGCCAACTACTAAGATAGTAAGCATAAGAGATGTATTTACTACTTGTATAATCAAAGCCATTTCAATTCCATCTGTTTCAGCAAAATACGGCAATTCAACAAAATGTTCTGACAGCAGAAAAAAAGATGCAAATCAAATAGCTCAGATACCTCTTGTCTATCAAGCTGATATTTATCAGGGAATTCAACAGTACAAAACAATGCAAAAGCCTAAGACCAGAAACATTTTCAACATTTAAGATTACTGGGACAATAAACTAAAAATAAAAAAATGTTCCAGAGACACCTCAAGATCCGAGGAAAATGGTGACGCTAAATATACACAGAATGCAGTGGAACACAAAACAAACCACCAGAAGAATGAATATACATTTTCCTATCAAGATTTTACTTGTAGCTACAAGCTCTCGGACCAATTTAATTTATTGGTTGGCTGTGTTCCCTCGTGGCTGGCAGAAAAGGAGCGAACGGGGCTGTTTCGATAAGCCGCCACCCGAGTTGGACACCGAGTACTGGAACAAGAGGATTTATCTTGCTTGTGCGATTCAMGAAATAATAGGGGTTTTTAAAAGGAATTTATCATATATGACTGAATCTAGCTGAAAGGCACAAGCTCTAATGAARTAACGAATTCCAGACACTCTCTCACATGACGATCTCGCACGCAGCACATCCAGCTCCGAYGATGCTCAGCGACAGTTTAACACTCAGCTATGCAAAAGGAGCAGAACTCGCACCTCGGCCCGCAGCTGAGAGCTCGGCAGTTACCTTGAGCGTGAAAAGGCTGATGCGTCCGGGCAGCTTGTARAAGAGCCCGTCCCCTCCCCGTGAATTGGAATGGAGCATGGCGTTGAGGCAGGCCAGGGGAGAAGTGCCGCTGAAACACAGAAAGGCGGAAAACAGGAAGTTTTAAGAAACGGCCTTACCAAGAAAAGAGCCCGAAGGATCTGTTTGGATGGGCATCGCTGAGCTGACGGAGGGGAGCAGAGAGGATGCTCGTTAACTTTCTGGGACGGGCGCTTCAGCCAGAACAGCACCGCTGTTCTCCTCCTTGAGCTGTACATCAGCCGCAACACATCACAGCGACGCAATCGGCAGAAAACAGGGAATAGTACGCCAATTTTAAAGTTACACTCAGCCATTTTTAGACATTTCTGATTTTTATTACCTGTTTCCTCCCTTTCTCCTCTTGAAGTTTTCAGAGTTGGATTGATTTTACAAAAAAACCCCAGATTTATTCAGCAGTAGAAAGACGTAAACAAAACCAGAATAAATCATACACATACGTGCCTCTGTGATGTCTTCCCTGACATGTCACAGACAAAACTSCACTAGCAGAGTTAGATATAAAAGGTCCGATGCACTAATTTGTCAAGTCCTACGTAACTCCCTGGTTAAAGCAATCGTCCTACGCTCACACTGATGGGACTTCTGTGCCACGTAATCTCATGTTTTCCAATACGTCACACACGTACATGCAGAAAGTTACCTGGAAGAGACATTAAAGCAGTATCGATTTCATTATTATTAAAAGTGAAACTGAAAACTGGATTGAGACAAAGTATTTCAAAGAAAATAATTCTCAAATTGAAAACTTAAAATTATTTGTTTCCACCCTGAATGTGTTTGTTTTTTGGACATCTCTTCACAAGCCTTGGCAGCAGACAAAATTACCCTGTATTACTTCTAGATAGTATGAAAAAAAATTCCAGCCTTCTGTCTTGTTAGACAGTGTTTTCCCTTCTGTGTTTAACAGACGCTCCAAGCACACTAACCGGCCAYGGAGCACGCTTCCTTAGAATGGCAAAATAAATCGTTTTCCCCGAATTGAGAAAAAAGCAAACAATTAAAACTCTCCTAGGAGCTGGAACTCAGCAGCAGCGCTGGCCCCACGTGTCCAGGCTCGAGCATCAGCGGGGCAGGACCATCAGTGCCGCCCGTAAGGAACACGGCCCTCCCGACGGACCAGCGCGACCCCCCCACCGGGGAACGCTGGCTCGCCACTGATCCAAAGGGAGAAACACCTCCAGCCACCACGACATTTCCTTCAGGAAATGGAGTTTCAGGAAGGGCTTCTATACAAGCACCAGCAAAGCCCGCTGYGTATGGATCACCGCCTTTATTCTGTGAACAATCACGCTCTGAAGAAAACAGTCTTTTCTTAAAGCAGAGAATTAATGACCGGGGAAAGAAAAGCAGATATCCCAAGGGAAAAACACCGACCTTTAAGGGAACGATTTAGCTATGCGGAATTTAACTTGACACATGCTCCGAAGTCTGGCCTGTAGTTACGTACTGTGACAGGTCACTTGTCAAAACCGCGAGAGCACCAAGATGATGCGTGTGTGTGAAGAGAGACCTGCTGCTGCCTTCAGCAGGGACAGCCTACGCACGGACATCTTCAACTATCTAAGTGAGAGGACCGGTGTAAGAAAGGTGCAGAGTATTGATTAGAACAAAGCGCTATGAAGGTCCCCATTAAAAGCCTGTCTGAATTCTACTCAGRGCTGTGAAACCACCACCCATACCCAAACCAGTGACCATCTCCTCGGCAAGGAGCGCCAGCGGCGGGCGGGCGTTCCAACAGCTCCGACATCGATGCAGGAGCACGCGCCGGCATCGTCCCTCTCCAAACAACGGCAGCTCCTACACACGACACCCCTGTACACATCACCGATTTTCACTACACAAACCATCCCCGCTGTTTCCTGATTTCAGACACAAATAAGGAGCAGAAACAAGCTAACGTTTTGCGTTGTTAGGTCCCAGAAGGTATTAGTTTACTTTCTGTAGCTGGGTAAAGTACAGGTTCAGGAAAGGCAAACCACCGTGGAGAACAGTCCACAGAATCAAGGTGAGGAGGAGGCGAGACCAGCAGCAGTCACGCATCTGGATTCCCCAGAAGTCAGTCAGTGGGCAGCAGCCAAAAGCGACTGCTTTTTCTGCCTCTGGTAGTCAAACTTTCTTTTTTTGCCACGCAGCACTAACYGAGGCATTCGGACTATCACGGTTACCTACTTTCTTTGGTCTGCAAGACACTATTTCTCTTCTACTACTGTCACAGAAACAGATGGAAGTTCACAGGCACTTAACCRAGGAAAACAGTCTCCCACTCTGTCATTTCCGAGGCTCCAGATCAGGTTCTTTTCCATATGAAACTCAACGTTGAGATGGGCATCTCCTCCACACAATGTCAMGAGCCGCAACAGTGTGAGCTGCACTATCACGGTGATCGAAAATCCGAGCAGAAGCCAGTATAGCAATATAAAATAAAGAAGATTTTTTTGAGTCTCCTAAAACATTATGTCTGCTCTAGAAATGAAGCATCRGAGGAGACAAAACTTAAACTGTTCTCAAACTAGAGTCACAATAGCAGAAACTCCTGGGAGCTACTTATRAGAGAACCATACAAGGGGCAAGTACAACACAATGCAGGAGGCTGATCTGCAATAGGCATTTATTTTACAATAGATGGATGAAGGGTATTCTGCATGTTATCAAAAAATCCAAGAACAGCTTCCAGTTATTGTCAAAGAAAAAAACCCACAGCCTGTATATAAATGTCTATACTGTCATTTGAAATTACCATGCTGGAAAGAGAAAAAAGGAAGAAGAAAAGTGGGCTGGAGATGAGGCAGAATTGCACGAAGCAASACAAGCCTTCATATGCAGCCTCCCCCATGCTCCACACTATGTTTTAGACAAGATCATCAATACTAACCTCATTTCCTTTAGTCCTTCAGCCTCTATGACCTGCAGAATCTGTTTTGGGGTCATAGGAGCATCAGAGTAATTTTCCAGCACCTGAAAAGACAGAAAGACCACGTGTCATTACAGGATTTGGTTCTGCATTCACCGAACTACTCCATAAGCTGTGGTTCAGATCCAATAATATGCCTCTTAAAACTTTATTCATCTGCAAAAGACACACGCTAAAAATTTCAGGCTACCTCAAGATCAGATCACGGTAAGCATCACAAAAGTCTTACCTTAATCTGGTCCCTAATTAACTGAAATACAAACATGAAGGAGAAAAAGCAGCAGAATTTGGCCTTGATCCCACAGCATGAAACCAGTGGAAGCTTTACCACAGACTTCAATATACATTAGACCGAGCTGCTGCCACACACAACCTTCAAAACTGTACAGTGGTTAGCGACCTTCAGTGATGTAAAACGTTCTCCCTGCCATACACCTTCCTCCCTCTCAATAAAGCACCCGGTATTTTTCTGCCAATAAAAGTATTCTTGTACAACTACGTAACTCAATAGCGTACCTTCCTGGGATTACGGCATTCATTTCACCTTCGCTCCATCTCAAGAAGGGTAYCACGGGTAAGAGTCCGAATTCTTGTCAGAGAAGGACAGAATTCAGAAAAGGACAACAATAACAGTAAAGGATGTGGAAAAAATTATGGCTAGAGACACTGAAAAGATTTGGACTGCTTGCCTTTGAAAGAAAATGAGTAAAATCAGATATTAAAAAGGCAATACAATAAATAACAACTCATCCTTTCATATACTATATGAAGAATAGAATTGCCACTTATATGCGAAGAACTAAAGAAGCTATTACATTTTTTCTTTTAAAGCCTGTGGAACTTACTGCTCCAAAATGTCTAAAAGCAAGAACTCAAGGATTCAAAAAGAGGACCGGACATTTCTGTGGATAAGATGATTACCCACATAAACAGGAAACAATGAACAAAAATAAGCTGCAGTAGATGTAAACCACGATGTTTCTTTGGGAGCAGATTACCCCACAGCTGCCTAACACGCGCCGTCTCCCGCGCCTCGCGTTGAAGCAGACAGCGCTGCTCGCTGAATGCAAAAGACACTGAACTCAGCAGACCCCCGGGTCCGATCGAGCAAAAAGACTGCGATACAGGCACAGGACACGGCCTGAAACGTCCAAGAAAWGCAGCAACGGGTATTCACTCGGGAACTTTTTGATCGTAACTGTGGTCTGAATTCCCCTAACGTAATGGCCAGAGTGATGCACGATCCTGATTTCATTTGCCACCGTGCTTTAGAGGAGCCAGCAACACGACGCTGTCTTTCAGTTTGACTTGTGYGAGAAGCCAGTGGAGGAACCCAAACGCCCCATTTAGATCAGCAACATCTAGAACTGAGTCACTGCAGCACCGTGGCAGGGCACAGAGCCTGCAGTCTGCCTTCTGGAGTCGCAAGAACAGGACATCTGCAAAAAAAACGTTGTGCAGGGCACCACTGCATCTCCATACCACCTCCAACCTCCGCAAGTAAGGAAAAACCCAACCCATGCCACTCTAGTTCTGCACTTCCAACTATATTTTGTGGTTAAAGGAATTTCTTAAATCATATCCGCCCAACACGTATTTTTCAGATGCCTGAAGACCGTAAGCATCGGTGGTGCTAACCTGGTAGGGGACAGAAATTTGAGAACTACGTAACCTGAGATAAACCACAATGAAGACACAAGGAGTTTAAAGAAAAGACCAAAGAAAGTGATAAGCCACATTCAGAGAGAGTAAACAATTTTAATTCTAAGTCAATACAGCTCCATCACACTTCTTCCTTCACTCATCCGAAAACCTCCACAGGTTACGACGTTTCCATGCCTTCCCCATGAACTGTCACCCGCCGTCACTCCACGGGAGCAGGGAGCTGACAAGGGGAAACGCATCACTCCCCAGCCCAGCACAAGATCCACAAAATGGAACATGCCTGTTCTGAAAAATAACGAAATTCTTCACAGCTTATAAAACCTCTCTCAAGTGCTAGACACAGCAAGCAAAATACACAGCCTAAAACTGAGCATGAATGAGCATTTACATAAAGATAAAAGAATCTATGCTCGGGGGAACAATCTCCAATCACCAGCTATATTAAGTGTRCAGACTGCTTAATGGAAGAACTGGGGGGAGAAGATCCCGCAGCTTTAGCCCCCACAGCCCGCTCCCCAGTGCTGGCCCCCCACCCCGACACTGCCCGTGCCACGGCAGCCTTCCATCAGGACCTACCACTTCAACAACGTTAGCATTCCTTACCCCCAAAAAGATAYTTTTTTTTCCCCTCCGCTATTTATAACACCGATAGTCAAGGGTTCCTATGTCCCTAATTATGGAAGTTCGCATCACTCCCCCATTTAATTTACTAGACATCYAGCTCTGACAGCACTTGTTGAACAGTCCTATGGCTCTGGGTGTTCAAATGAACCTCTAAACGCTTATTTTATGGAACGTGCACAGTRTGAGCTCTGTAGGAGCTGCAACACTGAAAAGCACTTTTGCCTGTGATTCTCAGAAACATCGAGAGGAATACAAAATACAATAGTGTGCATCAGAAAGGAAAATTAAAAGCATTTTGACAGGGAGCATGTGTAAGACTAGTGTTAAATAAAGATCTATTTTTAGTGGATTTACAATCAATCCTGCAAGCTGGAAGTGCAGCTACGCAACTGTAGGTCTCTCTAAGTGGATAATCTAGTATGAGATCGTTCTATTTCTGGTTCATCAATGGCTCTAAGATGCTGTTGAGGCTTAGACATCTCATGCACCCACTGTGTCTGAGGTTCTGGCCAAAASACGGGCGAGAGGAACTGTGTTTGTGAAGACAGACTCCCCATCACACAGTGGGGGTGAGGCGGCTTATTGGGAGATAGCTTTAGAGTCACAGTCTCTTGTGCWGCTTTGGGCAGCCTATAAATGCTGATTTTTTTCACCCGTTAGAGCTCAGGACACTTGAATGAGGTGACTCTGCGCAAGGTCACCTAGCACTGCCCCCGCCACCGAGGTCACCTACCAGGAAAGCATCCCTGCCACCGGCAGTGACGCGCTCGGCTCACCGRACCAGGACCTCAAAGAGAAACGCACGACGAAGTACCAGACCACCAGATTCCYGCAGAGAAGCTCTACAGCGGGTAGCTTACGGCCTTTTCCAGTTTTTTCAAGCAAAGTCATGTGGGTCTAAAATATTATAATTTACAAACAAAAGATTATGCAAGTTSCTGGGAGATAGATGCTTGTCTGATTAGGTTTCCTCTTGGCAAGCAGTAAGAAAACACTCTGATAGCCAAACAAATCTTACTCAGAAGGAGCACCAAGACCTATCCTGAACATCCCCAATACCAGACACGAGTCTCAGCTGGACTCACCCATACTGTTCCTTCTGAATGTTTATGTGCTCCAACGCACAACCTGGCCAGGCAAAAACAAAATAAACACACACACGGAAGAAAAAACAAGGAAACAAAACACCCTGTAAGGTTTTACAGGGTTTACACCCTGCCAGTCCGTTTCTACAGATGTCCATAGGCCACACAGCAGGTACCCCCACACCCTCACAAGCTGAGCACCACTGACAGGGCCACGGGGAGGAAGCGCTCAGAGAGCCGTCCCCGCCGGCCGCAGGCAGTGGGATCATCCCTCGCTCCGTGTACTGGCACCCCCGTACCCGCAGAGGCCTGCGGCACCCCCCACCGAGGGAGCAGCTCCGAGGCGGAGGCCAAAGAGAAGCGGCGACCACCGGCACTCCCGGCMGAGCAACAAACCTAAACACCGCCAAACGCACCCCTTAAATAAAACCACTGASTAGTTCACGCTCGCCACCCGAAAGACGCCAAAGTTATTTTTCTTTGTATATTTCCTAGTTTATAAATGGGGTTCAAGACAGTTACGGCTTAAACTCTTCATGGAGAGAAACGGCCCATCGCGATGGTCAAGCGACAGCAACGCTCCGACAGACCTGCGCAAACACSGTCAGCCAGGCCGGGGTTTGGAAGTTTAAGCCTTCAACGAGCAGATTCTCAAAGACAAAAAGACGAAGACACACCCGCACCTATGTCTCCTAAGACCAAAAGTGACAAAATAACCCCCGACGGCAGCGACGCCGACCCCCGGCTCGGTGCCCTCACCGGTATGGGCAGCCGGCGTTTTGGGCACCGTGGGTGCGCGGAGGAAACCTGCAGCCTCAGTAATTAAACCAGAAACTTTTGACAGCGGCGCTGCCCGGGCTGCGGGCCAGGCCTCCCTCCGGAGGCTCCGGTTCCTCCCCCTCAGCCTTAAGTCATCCGAAAGGAAGAAAACGAACCGTCCCCACACCGAGAGCGGCCCCAGCCCCTGCCGGGCTGCGGGCAACAACCGGGGCGGCGAACACCGAACCGCTGCGGGACGGCACCTCCCCGAGAGCCCGGCCCGGGACCCGCCACAGCCCGGCCGCGGCCTGGCGGGAGGGGGCGGTGGCCCCGGGGACCCCCGGACGGCGGGAGGCTCGTCCCGGAGCCCCCCTCGGCGGGCCGGGGGCTGCGCTCGCACCGCCCCCGCGGCGCCCTGGCCCCC
>JASVER010000090.1:2909582-2929490 GCA_030449065.1 Oceanodroma leucorhoa | reverse complement strand
GGGGGGGAGGGGGCGGGGCTCGGCGACGGTGGCCGCGGCGGGACACGGCGGGACCCGCGCGCCGCGACCGAAGGGGCGGGGCCGGGCGCGCGAGGCGCGCGGCGGGCCTGGGTCTGGTTTGAAGGAAAACAAACCGCAAGGGCTGCCGGGAGTTGTAGTCCCCGCGGCCGCCTCCCCCACGGCCCCGCCTCCGCCGGCGGACTACAGCTCCCGGCGGGCGCTGCCCGCGCCGCGTGGCACGCCGGGCCCAGCCGCTGCCTTCGCCGCCGCCTCATGGCGGCCGCGCTCCTTCCCCCGGGCCGCGGCGGGAGGAGCGGCACCGCCCGGGCCGGGAGGCCGCTGCGTGACCGGCGTCCCCGGCCCTGGCAGAGTGGGGGGGGGGGCGCGGCCGACCCCTGCCGCGGAGCGAGAGGGGGGAAGATGTCGGCCCCCGCCCGCGGCCTCTCGGCGGAGCGCTCCGGCCGTTCGCGTGTCAGGACCCGGGTGGTGCCCCGGGGCGGCTTCTTCCCCCCCGGAGCTGAACCGCCTCCTGCGCCCCCGTTATCGCCGCCGCCCTCGTCGCTTCCCTCTAGCGAGGAGCTCCGGGGAGCGCAGGCCCGGCGGGCTCAGCCCGGGTCCCCGCTCTGGGCCCTCCGGCGCTCGCCGGGCGCCAGACGGCAACAACGTTGGGCAGCTCTACTCTTACATTTTACCACTTAATAATAATTTAGTTTGCCCCGATAGTTTTGTTTTTGAAGAAAAATAACATAAGGCTTTGTAAAACATAAAGTCAGTGACCCCTGCCATCACACTTAAAATTTAAGAATGAGAAACAGGCATGGTTTGATAGATGCAATAAATCTTATTGACTTTATTACACATTGTATTTTAGGATCACTTTACATTCCTAGACAAAAGAGATGATACAAATAAATATAAGCTGTAAAACTATGGACAGAACTATTGACAGGTTCTTTGTCTACAGATCACCTAGGAGAAGGTGGAGATCAGTGTATCTCCAAGGAGCTGTGAGTTCTCATACGGACAGCTATGCCCGCGGGGAGACCCTCGGGCACTTCGTTTCGAAAAGAAAGGGGACGGAAGAAGGTAATAAGCGCCTGGACCACAGAGAGTTAAACCCACCACTGCACCGTGCAGCGCAGAGAGGACCGGTGTTCTCATTTCAGTTCCATCTCCGCATCTAATTACGGCTTTTGCAGGTTACCTTTTCCAATTCGTGTTTTAACGCAGCGGGAACAGACCCGTGGGAGTCGCACTGAGCCGTTCAAAGCCTGGTGCACGTTAACATTACAGACAGAGGAGAGGACAGATCCAGGTTGGCGGGTGTCTCGCTGAAACTCGGCAAGCACTCTATGTTCAGTGAAGGCAGACTTACTACACCTAAAAAAAATACTGAACGCAAGTCTGATCTGATCTGTATAACGCACCAGCGTAGCCCGAGATGCTGTGACAGAGGTATGTGTTTTAGAGGATTCAAGCAGCATGCAAATATTTTTAAAAAAAGGCGCTAGACCTATGTTACGGATTTTAAGAAAGTGCTTTAATTCCTATGCTTTAGTGTCAGGCGGTGCTTGCTCCCAGAGCCAAGGGCCGACTTCTGCTGCACGTCACTTTTTAAAAAAAGATCCCATTATACAGATCAGAGCAAAGACGAGAAGGATGTCAGACATTCCTATGAAGAAACTATGACCGCGCACACTATCCGAGGGCCTCTTCCAGGAGTCGGCTGGATTTCCTGTCTTTGGCCGTTAACCTGCAGGAAGCCCAGATGGTTCAGATAACACCCAGAGAGGGGCAAACTCGGCAGGAATGTTTCTTAAAAACTTCAACCCAGAGCTCAGTACTTTTGTACAGCTTAAGACAATGTAGTTTACCTTAATATCAGTGCCACTGAGTATCTGGTCGAGGGTACATCCATTGGAATGAGAATCTAAAAGCTTCTGTAACAATCTGAGATTGCCCATGAATACACTAACCAAATCTCCAACCACAGCTCCAATTTAAATACAATGACTAAATAYGCAGTTTTATTCTTTTTCCACCCTATTAAATGTCTTTCACCTTGCTAATGAATTTCTACAGAATTAAAAGCAGAGCCTTTCTGACATATTAACCAGCTAGCTTATCAACACTAAAATGAGAACAGCTCGGGTTTGCATTGCGATTTCCACTGTACCAGTCCTGCCACAAGGGGAGTTTCCAGCATATGAGTTTTATACAGAATTCCCTATGGAATAGCAGCGACTGAGGAAGTGTGCGCATGTGCAGACACAGATGTGTCTGTGTATGCATATTCACGTAAAACATACGTGTACATTGCTATGCACATATATGCGATTATATATGTTCTTGCTATTTCAGGTTTTAGACCCCCCCTTGTTTCATTTCAATTCTCTGAGCACTTACACCATACAATCATATTTTAAAATGTCAAAGTACAGAAGATTATGTGCTAGAGAGAAAGAGGGAGGAGAGGGAAGAGAAGGTGACATTATATTACGCAACAAGAACCAATTAAAAGGCTCTCTGTACATAAACAGTGCTTTATAAAAAGGAAGATTACGCCAGGTTTCCATGTTCAGGTTGAAAGGAATTTGTCAGATGCCTGCTGTCAATTATAAGCAAACTCCTCTTTCCTCCACCAAAACTAATATATATATAGATATATGCATATATGTGTATATATATATTAATCTTGTGGTCCAGAAAAGCACTCCATGAATCAAAGCAGCCGAGTTAGCGTTTAGCCGGGCCCAGCTGGGCAGCTGGCTCACCGAGGCACCATGCCCGCAAGATGCAGAGGTGAGCTGTGCTGAGCGTTCGGTTCCTTCTGCTCATGGGGGTCAGACAGAACGGAGTTCTCCAGCCCGGGTGAAGTCACTCAGCGGATACTTAACGAGCACACAAGGCAGAGTCCACACATCAGAGCCTTTCTAAAACCAGGCAAGTCCTCATACRCTCACACATGTCAGTCTGGAGGAAGCCATCAGTGAGGGAGAGGACATAGGTAAAAACGTTCATAGGATGACAGCCAACAGCAACCAGAAAAAGTAACATCCCAAGTCTCAATATACAGTGAACTAAAACTTACGAATGAGCTGTGAGACACTAGACAGGGACACCTGACTCTGTCCTTAGCGYGGCAGTTCCACCTCCCTCTACCCTGCCACACGAGCCTGCAGCGTCACAGCAGCCTGCTTTAGTCATAGGGCAGCTTTCCAAAGAGACCATCAAAAGCAGGAGTTCTTCCTCCCTTGTTTTCCAAGTAAAACCCCGGGAACTAACACCAGATTCCATTACCCAGACTCGGGTGCTGTCACTCCCAGCAGGCGCTGCACGGGCTGGGCGGTGCAAAGGGAAAGCTTCTAACGTGGTGAGGCACAAAAGGTACCGAAAGCTGAACCTCCTTAGACACCAAGGGAAGGGACCGTGCTTACAAGAAGAGCGCACCCGAAGGCAGCTCCACATTACGGAGCTCTACCCTCTGCCCAGCTTACAGCGGAGAGCAGGGTCAGCCCCGTGAGCCTGCCAGGAAGACAGCTCTGAGCCAACGCTACATTTCCCGGGAACAGTGGGAGATGTGAGAAAATGGCCGTACGCCAGCCCACAGTTTAAAGTCTTAGTATGGACACTGGTTTGAAATGCCAGGGGTGAAAAATGGAGGCAAGAGAGAGGAAGAAAGCTGTGGAGCTGGCACTGGTATGCAGATATATTCTTTGACAAGGTGGTTCCTGTTGGTAGGGGTGAGGTCTGTAGGAGGTCAGTTTAGAGAAGCTCTTACTTATGCCTGTAAACAAGGACTTCAGTTTCTATTGCTTCCTTTCTAGAGAGCGCAAAGTTGCTTTCAGGACCCCTTTTTTGTCCTACAGCTCTAAAGAGAGGCACAGCTATCTGGTGGTGAGTACATGCTGACCGCCGCTATCCTGCCTGTTCAGACCACCTTCTTAACCCCAAATGATGACGCCAGTCTTTCAAGCAGGAAGAGGAAAAACTATGCACCTAGCCAGGTTTGAACAGATCCTCTGCTTTTTAACCTCACTTGGTTCTCACTATGGAGCTCTGGAGCGGTGGTTCTGTTGAGATGACTTTCAACTCTGTCTTCTTATTGCCCAACAGCAAAAAAGCCCAGTGCAGCCAAAGGGCTAGTGCAGAAGGAGAGACGGTGTTGCTGCGAGGTGATCCCCATGCTTCCCATTGCTTCTAATACACTTTAACGTACCTCATGCATTTCTGATTTCCTAACTAAAATCTGTTTCCCACAGAGGCCAAATGCTGAATCGCAAGCACGTATCTTCCTGTGGCTCAGTGCACCTGGACTGGCACAAGTCAGTTAAACAGCAAAGAGGCCATCTCCAGGGGAAAGGGGCTGGAGTCTGGCTGGGAGGTCTCTCTGCAGGTTTTTACTTGTCTCTGCTCTCAGAAGGCAAAGGCTGTTCGCGCCCTGGAGAGGAACTGCTGGTTTTACTTTGGAACCAGCCCTCGGGACTGTGGGTAGAGCTGAGAACTATGGGTGCCTGCTGAAGAGGATCCCCCTGATTTCCTTCCAGTTTTAGGCCTGAAGAAGCAAAAATGAAAAAATAAACAAAAAGCCCCAACAATGTCACCTGTTACTCACCAAAATCARTCTTCCAAAAGCTGAATTTTTTTACTGGATTTATTCTCTAACCAGTCTCAGCTTTCACTTCTGTCCTATGTTCCTTTCTCTCTCTCTCTGCTTTACAGCTAAGCTCGCCCTAACTCCACTGACAAGAAGTGCTGACAAATACAGCTGTACTTGTACCTCTACTGTTGGCTAGTCTGCTCTCTAAAAGTCCAACTCACCTGGGTTTTGATTTTTTATTTGAAGTGCTCTCAAAGGTTGAAGCRTCCACCTGTATCTCATCTTCATCCTGCAGAGCTGCTTCCAGAGCTGCCTGAACTTTGGGAGCAATGGCTGGACCTTCGTAGTCTCTCGTCGTTCGGCTGGGCATGTCAAGTTCCAGTAATACGATGTTCTCTGCCTGAGACAGTACAAGCAGACTCAAAGTCTGCACTTTTTCATACAAACTGTTTCTTTTCCCTCCAGAAGCTTATTCTGAAGTACTTTATAAATGTATGCAGGACATTGTAAAAATTTACATCCCATAGAAGAACTAACAATCCTCTGAAATTCACATTCCCCTGATCAGGAGGGTGAACRCATGAAGGTTGTAACCACATCTGGGCTTACCCTGTACCGAGCCTCTGGACGAATCATCATGGACGTCCTGGCGTGTTGGCTTAGTGGCCTTTTGTACCCTACAGCAGATACCGGTCTTTTCATCATCTGCTGGTTACTAGAGAAAAATGGATACTCAGTCTRTTATACACCAAAACCAAAGGCTTCTCTTGGAGTTTCTGAACTAAAACATCTGCAAATTCCACRCAGAAATACGCTTCAAGAGAGCAGAAACTACCTAGGCTGCATTTGCAGGAACAGCTCTCTACAGTCAGAGACAACAAGATAATATAGTTATYGATCTTTCCTATCTAAACCAGTAAAGAAATATGATAGGAATTTACTGCTATTTTAATGGTCAATGCACCATATATTTTACATATAATTATTGGACTTATCTAGAAGGAAAATCCTAATCTTCCAAGAATTTTCCTAACTGTACATTCCTATTTTATTCAACCTACTAAGAGGAATAATTTTTTTTTATTTTATTGTGCAGCAAGAAGCTACAAACTCCAGAGGGCCAGTTTAAATCCCCAATTCAACCCCCCTTTTGGGGTACCTTGTTCTTGACAACTAGAGGGTTTTCTGTGACCTAAAATTCCATCCCAAGAAAAGATTAGAAGTACTCACTCCAGACGAGTTATGGGATGCAGCTTCCACTGGTCTTCCTCTTCATCAAAGAATGATCTGTTCATGATCTTATTCTTTTCTTCCAAGGGAATAAAATTTTCGATAATCAGGTGCCTACATGCAACCACAAAAATGGGAAATACACAAGAAACATAATTAGCAGATTACTTTCTCCACTGCTCCTCTCCCACTGACTCAATACAGCCCTGGAAAAGGAGGAATGTTTTAGTTTTCTCATGTTTACATCTTATTTCACAAGCATGTGCGATGCAGTCCATCCACTCCCCACCAAAAGAAACCACCTCTGTTACAGTTAATAGCAGGCAATGAAGTGATGGGACTTACTTCAGCTTTAGTTCCCTGGTAAGTTCATTCTGGGTCTGTTCCAGTTCCTGGCGCTCCTTGATGTGCTCTTCTTGGAGATCATGGATCTCTGCCTTCACAGCCTGCAGCTTGGAAAATAACTGGAACAGACAACAAGAGCCAAACTCATAACTTGCCAACGTTCCTTTCACTTTCACACACAAGTTGGTTTTATTCCTAAACCACTAGACATGGAATCATCTTCTTTTTACCTTTTTGAGTTTTTTGGTCTTTATGTCCACCTCTTGCTGAAGAGAACTATAGGTCTCCTTCAGCTCTAGTGTTTCCTCGTCCCGACTTTCCATCTGTTGCTGGATCTCTCGCTCCCGACGTTTCTGAAGAAGGTGACATACAATATCAAAGCAATTACATTGCCACCTCCAGGCTGACACACATGAAACCAACGCTCAGGATGGTTTTACTGCCYTGGGTTCCAGGGCTTTTGCTTTAGCTTCTAGCTCTTCCTATCGCTTGCCTTGGAAATACCAGAAGCATTAACTCTTCTTTGTCTTTATTTTGCTACTAAAATCAGATATAAGTGCTCAAGCTTCAATTAAAGGAATCAAATGTCATGTTTAGATTCTTTTTTTTTTCTTTGTATCAATTCGTACTAGCCATTGCACTTAAAGAATCACCAACAGAAAATGCATAACAGAAATTAAACTTTTAGCACATAGCAAACATTCCTTCCTTGAGCTAATGGCTGAACTGTCACTCTCTGAGGTCTTCCAATTATTTCTTCACTTACAGAAAGTTCCAATCAAGACAGGACACAAATGTTTAATGTGAAAAACTGGAAGAAAACTATTATAAACCTTCTTTACATATTTCATACAACGACAAATAGGACACAAGCCCTTCTCCCTTCTTTTGAGATTAATGATTGCCATTAAACCAATTTTAGGGCTAACCCTGGGCAAATTTTCTTATAGTTTCTCCTGATASAACATTTTATAAAAGTTCTGCAGCTAGGCTTTTTATACAAAATACCAAATGTTCTTCCTTGTACCTGTTCTGCAATTTCCTGTCGTTTCTGTTCCAGGATTTTCTGCTGTTCGTTTGTGTGATCCACAATATTTTTCCCTCCCACCAGAAGCTTGCTTTCCATTGCCTGAAAGGAAAAACCAAGGTCATAAGTTTCTCTCAGTGGCCCCAGAATGTAACTTTCTCTCATATAGATACAACTCCTTCAGGGCAGCTCCCTTATTTAACCTTCTCTTTCAAGTCAGCTGCTACAAGAATTACTATTTCTTAAAATTCCTATAAAACTGTGGGGTTAATGAAACAGTAACTTGCTTAGAATTACGCATTGCTGCAATGTGTGGCAAAGCTGGAGTACCAAGACGCGTGCTCTCCTGTAAAAAACTTGTTAATGATCTGTGACAGAACGAAGCATTTTTTGTGCCACAGCTTGTGAAAAGATGTATCATCACGTTTTATCGTGCTGATTGCTTAAGATCCTACAAGATCAGCACATAAGAACAATGAAACAACTTATGAATATTGAAATATGTAATTAATGGTGGAAATTTCAACTTCTGTCTAGAAATAGTTTATTTTAAAATCTTCCAATCTAAACACAAATCACTACCCTGGAAACTTCTTGTGAAATACTTCTCCAAATTGGGAAACCCTCTGTTTTCCCCACAGCCTAAATAAATTGCTTTCAAAAAGTATGACAAGGAAGAATTCTACCTTGATTTTAGCACTCAACATTTCTGTTGCTTCCTTCTCTCGCCTCAGGTCCTCCATTTTCTTCTCCTTCTCTTTCAGCAGTCTCATCTTTTCTTCTGCTACCAAGCTGTGATCCTCAACTATAGCTTTCTTCTCAATCTCCAGCTTTTCTTGTTGCTCCCTCCAATAGTCATCTTTGTCATCTCCTTCGTCCTCACCCTCTTCAGTGTCGTCCTCCTCTTCCCCTCCATCTCTCCTCCTTTCCCTCCTCTTTCTTTTGCCAATAGACCGTTTTTCCAACTGTGCCTTGAGTCGAGCAATCTCTTCCTGGAATTCTCGTAGCAGAGCATCCTTAGGATCCTCATTCACTCGCGGCTTGTTCTTGATGTTTTTGGCACGGTTGGCATATCTCAGTGTTGTCAGTGTCTCCTCTACGTTGTAAGAGGCAGGGCCTATATTGGCCACCATCACAGTTTTGGCGTTGCCACCTAAAGAGTCTTGAAGTAACCTAGTCAGCTTTGAGTCCCGGTATGGAATGTGTGTGCTTTTGCCATCTACTAGGGCAGAGATAACGTTGCCCAAAGCTGAGAGAGAGAGATTGATTTTAGTAGCTTCCTTTAACCTTTCCCCCTGTGCTCCAGTCTTAGCTTGCCGCTCGCTGCCTGCAAGGTCTACCAGGTTGAGTTTTCCAACACGGATGTGATTCTCTCCATCAAGTCCTAACTCGCTGCATTCGATAGTGATCACAAAAATGGCGTGAGATCGAGAGCTGTGTTCATTCATGTTGGTGGCACCAACTGAACGATTTTGGTTTCCCACGTTCATGACGTGCTCTATCTCTTTGACGCTTTTCGTAACAAAGGAGGACAAATCCTTAACATATACACCTGTGTCCGGTCTCTCCTTTAACTCCAGCCGCTTGGACTGATCCTTTGATAACAAGTCTCTGATTTCTTCTTGGTATATTTCCAAGTAAGAAGCTCTAACTAAGTATTGCTGATTTTGAGATCTGGAGATGTGGGTAAAGATGTGGTCAAATGAATTGGGGATGACCCCTCTTTTTTCAGGATCACCACGCACCCCTTCCATCGTATAGGTTTTCCCTGTCCCAGTCTGCCCATASGCAAAGATTGTCCCATTAAACCCTTGCAGAACAGAGTCCACGAGAGGTCTGAAGGTCTCATCGTAGAGTTCAACCTGTTTGGAATTCCAGTCATACACAGCATCGAAGGTGAAAGTTTTCGGCAGTTCATGAGATGTTCCCCGCGGATTCTTCACCGAGACCTGCCCTAACTTGACATCCACATTAACAACTTTCTCATACGAAGCTGTCTTCTCTTTGCTGTTCATTGGCCGGCATCGTACCACCACCCTAACAGACTCAGAGCTCTTTAACTTAGACATGGCAGCAGGTTTGTGGCTGGCGTGATCTGATCGATGGGTGATCCCGTGCTAGAAACCTAAACAGAAACAAAGGAGGAATAYGTGAAGGCATCTGCAGGTGACAATTTTTCACAAAGCCAAAGATTTGACTCATTCGAGCAGCATTTTGCATTCATTAAATGCGAGGGATTTTGAAGAACAAAAATAATGTACARCATGAAAACTTTAAAAAGGCCTGAACTGAGACAGTATTATTTTACCAAAGCCTGTCCATCAAACAGTATCATTTCTACAAGCTCTGCTGCAAAAAATCTTCATCAAATCACATCTTTACAGTTGGTAGAGATCCTTTTCTTGACCCTTAAAAATAATCATAATGCTTTTTAAACTATTTATAAAAATAATATAATACTTTGCCATTGATTTTCTTTGCAGTCAGGCTTTTTGTTTTAAGTCTCATATTTTGAAAATCTAGTACAGACTTGCTCTCTCCATATTGCTCAGGCTCTTCAAAGGGAATCAGTCAGGTGCTTTTTATAAGTGTTTCACCTACCTACCAAAATGCAAGAGAGATTGTAAATTAATAATACAGTATTTTCAGAGTTGCCTCTTTTTACACCTCCTATATATTGACRAAACCTTCTCATGTTTTTGAGACATTTATATTACAACCCCCTCACACGTGATGTGATGTGTCATCAGGACCATCCTGCCACAGAAGGTTTAAAACTTATGCCTGGGTTTTCTTAAATGACAGCAGTTCCCTGGAATGCCGCCCAAATGCTTTTTTCCTCTTGTGCGTTACACTTTCAAAGTCACTTTCTAGAAGCCTCCTTACAGAATAATAGATCTTTAATTGGGCTGCAGCAGCTGCGAGGATTCAAGATAAAATCATTAAATAGTTTTTCCATTTCCAGGCATCACATCCCCTGAATATTCTGCATTTCCACACTTGTGAAGACTGATGTCACCTTTCCTTTCTGTCAAGAATCAAGTGAAAATAATTGTTACATGAAAGTTTTCACCCAGTCTTGCAATCTAGCTCATTACAAAGGAAATCATTAAAGCCGCCAAACATAGCACAGTCTTCCAAGGCTTGCAAATACGGTAAAACAAACCAGTAAGGGGAGAGAATTACCCCAGTGAGGTGGGCTCTGGAATCAGCAGGCAACCAAGAGGAGTATTTCCACCACCTAGCTGCAGCGAGGCACRTGTGATGCCTGCTCAGTCTGTGCTGTGCCCCCCCCGGGGGCCCTGCTGCAGCCCTGTAAATTCAGGCCCTTCACACCCCAACATTCGAAGTCACTTCTGGCCCCGCGCTGGCCCCGGGGGGCACCCAGGCGAAGCAGAGCCGCTCCCCCCGACGCTGGACGGCCGCTCTCGGCATGCCCGCGGCCCCAGAACTCCTCGTCCTTCTGTTCCACTTCCAAACGACCCGGTCAATGTTGATCTTGCCTTTGTATTTTTTGCACAAGTACGGTCAGCACACTTAAGCAGAGAGCAGCATTCCAGGCTCGCACTCAGCGGGGAGCAGAAGGGAAAGCTGTAAAGGTGAAGCAATCTACATTACGCCTCGTCTAATGCTCAAGCGACCAGAGGACATCAGGGTGTGAGGTGGACACCTGCCAGGATTTGCCCTTCTCAGGCTTTTGAAGGTGAGTTTAAGCTCATTTCATATCACTTCTTATAAAAATTTCATAAAGCACTGAGTCCTTTGAGCCCACCCCCCTCTTTCCGTAATGTGACTGCCCTCTGTGAAAGGATCCTGCAAACTAAGTGTCTTCTTCCGCTAGAACTCACGCACCTCTTTTTATGGGGAAACTGAAGGCAATCGTACTCGCTTTAGATATTTCAAGCACAACTGTTCACACAGATCGATGCCATTATTTTTTCTTTTGGCAATACACTTTTATTGGGATTGCCCAGAAAAGCCGGCTCTGCCCAAGCACGCTAACCTACTGAAACACACTCCTCGCTCCTGCGCTGGTGTTCCAGCTGAATCAGGTTTACAAGATTCAGCATCAATCTAAACTCAGGTTGCRTAAACCCAGTTCACAGATCCGAGTCCTTCAYGACTCGGGGTAGAGAGGAAGAAACRCTGTTGCATCCCCCAGTCATTAGCACAATGAGCTGCCATTTAAAACAGAACAAAAAGACTGTGTTACTGTAAAGCGACAGCCTTACGCCGAAGATCTAAATGGCACAGCTTGTGGGATGCCGAGTGATTTCTAATAAGTGGGKTTTTTTTCAAAAATATCTTTCAGGAATTGCTCTGAGATCCTTATGCCAACTGGAACTAAATGTAAAAGTAATACACACTGGAAAGCCCAGGTAGCGCTGGCACGCGTTCGGTCTGGCCTCCTCAGGACGTTCTCGCTGTTCCACTACCAGCTGGATCTGCGGCTATCCACGGATTTTGTCTAATTGTTTTTTACTCAGTAATTGCACGTCTCAGGAGAGCTCCTCAAACAAGGTGASAGAGAACTTCAGGAGCAGAGCTAAAGGACTGAAAAAGGAAGCACAACATTTCTAGCCCAAAATCCAGACTGGCAATCAGCACTACAAAGAATAGCACAAGAGTAACAAATAAACAAGTTTAAGAATTGTATGGAAACCTCAATATGGCCTTCGGAATTTCCTTGGTTTTGTGAGGGGAAACTCCTGTCCTCGCTATTCCCATGAAAGCGCGTGGTAGCTACCAGGAGGAAGATGAGGAACGTGCATTGAATTGACCAAACTGGACAATCATCCAGAAGAAGCACTTCAAAACCTGCACAGTAAATTCAAACTGCTACAGGAATTTTGGATTGCTGCTGAATAAAAACATTTCCCTCCTAACTGACAACTCCAAATAAAGATGACCTTACTGTCTGACCCACAGGGAACACGTATTCTAGAATACCAATAGAATTCCCCTGTGAAACAGGGAAAAGTCTTGCAGAAGCATAAAAAGCAACTCTCCCTCTAATCATCATGAGTAGTTGTATATACAAATACACGCTTCTCCTTCCATACCTTCCTGAGATATTCCTATAGTTCAAGTTCACAAGAGACAATTTTTTCGGACAAGTTCACATAACAACTGACGCTTCATTTATCTTCATTATTACGGTGAATGTTCACATTGGCAARTACTGACATTAGGCATGAATTCTGAAAAGCAGAGCCTTGATTTATTTTATATAATTAATATCCAAAATACTATTTTGATGAGAAGTGCTGCTTTGTAAGTGATGCTGACTAACATTAAATGATCAGAATTAAATTAATCTTCACACAGACTGCTTCATACATTGCTGTCCATAGGCTCACCTGGAAGTTAAAAGTGAAATATCCAGCACGTCCCCTCTGCGACAGCTTTGGCAGAGGTATACATTGAACAAAAATTATGTTGCATATTTGCTGTTCCTCTGGGTATCTCTCATCAGCCTGAGCTTGATGATCTTTTGACACCTTTCCCCATTTCACTTGCAAGTCTCTTTTTACAGTCACAGATAAATTATTTTACCCCTAATTTGGGCTATTTTCTAACAGCCTATCGCGAATCATCTCCAATTATTTTAGCTACTGCTGTGAAGTTTACTGGAAGCATAACAAATTATGTTTCTTCTCAGACTTACCCCAGTCTGTAACTGAAAAATAAAACCAATTAGTTGGCAATATTTGTATTCCCCAGAAACTCCACGGCAACGTTCGAGCTGCCCGGAGCGGCCAGACAGGGGTGGCCAGAAGAGCTGGGAAGGCCACAGTGCCGCTCGCTCTTCTGCTACGRGGAGGGGCCTTCGTCCAGGAAATTAGTTCAGCCTAAAGCGACCTGGGGCAGGTCCCGAAGAGTCAAGGTCAAGGTCAAGAGGAATGCATTTGAAGATGTGCTCCAGATGACCAAGAGGGGAGAGTGGGCAGAAATCAAAGCATTTCTGTTTATTTCAGTTAAGGTAAGGTTGTGCCTGGAAAAATAAGCAATGCCACAACCTGAGCGCAAGCTGAGGGAACCACTTCTCATCAGAGACTTTAGGAGTCGGGACCCGAGAGCTCGGCTGGCCRAAGGAACACTACGCTCTTACTGAACGTATCCCTCACCCCCTCTGCCTCYGGCAGGCTGAAGTCCTGAGGCCTCTCTGCTTCCTGCCTTAAGCTTAAAGATCCCAGGCAGATTTTCTTGGTAGGCAGCCTAAGCCCTTCCCTCACGTCTCCGCACATACCACTTRAAAAATTCCATCACTTTCTTGCAGTTTAAATCTTTCAAATATTTGTGGGTTCATAATCTCTTGGCTTAATTGCTTGTGTCTTTTACAAGCCAACCGCCTCTTCCGTYGCTGTWCTCCTCCAACCTCCCGCCGGGACATCCCTGGTGCCGCTGCTGGAGCTGGGCCGGTGCGTGCCACCGCCTGCCTTCTGCTGCCAGGGCACCGCGCGCCCCATTCCGTCCCCCCCAGCTGCCTCAGCGCCGGACCCGCGGGTGTCCCCCTCCCCAGGGAGCCGGGGAGGGACCCCCGCTGCAGCCAGGACCCCGAGTTCGTTTCGGGTTACGGGTTCACCCGAGCGTCACCCGCCCCCCTCGCAGCTGCCACACCGGCTGCACCTGGACACCCAGCTCGAGGGACGGGGACAGCGGGCCGCGCCCGAGGGGCGAGCGGCGGCGGGGGGACACCCGCCCAAACCGGGGGGACACCCGCCCAAACCGGGGGGACACGCGCCCGCGGCCTCGCCACAGGCAGCCTGGCAGCGGGCAGGGCCTGCCGCCGCCCCCGCTCGCTGTCCCGGCCGACACCACCGCAGGCGAGGCCGTGCCCCCGCGCGCAGACGGGGGCGGCCACAGGGGCAGCGGATGCCCCGGGCTGTCACACCCGCGCGGCACCGGGGGACCAGCGGGGGCGGCCCTCGGGGGGAGCGCCCCGGGCCGCGGCGGCTCCTCGGGGCCRGCCCCCGCCGCACACGCGCGGGTGGCGGCGGCGGGGCCCACGCGGGCCGAGCCGGGCCGGGCCGGGCCGGACTCACCTGCGCCGTCACCATGGAGCCGCGCGGCCGCCTCCTCCCGCGGCACCGGAAGCGGCGGGGAGGCCCCGCCCCCCGCCCTGACGCACTTCCTTGGCAACGCGCGCGCCCGCCCCCACGCCGGCACTTCCGTAGCGACCGGCCCCGGATGGAGCCGGGACAAAGGGGCCGCCGCCCCCCGCGGCACCGTGAGGCCCGAGGGCAGCGCCGGCCCCGGCCCGCCCGCGCCTCGCGCTCCCGAACCCCAAACGCCCCGGTTTTTGCCCCAGGCGGAGCGCGGGGAGCGCCGCGCYGCTGCTCGGCCGCTGCGGGCCGGCCCCGCCGAAGGGCCGGGGGAGGCGCCGCCTCACGGGACCGGGCCCACAGCAACGGAGGAAGGAACGTCGGTGCTACACGAGTGAATACAAAATCGAGTGTTTATTATTACCAAAAATACCTTTTATAAAAAAAAAACAACACATTTTCTCTTTGTACGCTGTCTGCCCACCGCCAGCTGCAGAGGCCGCCCTCGCCCCGCAGCCCCCACGGCATCACCCCAGAGAGCCGAGTGAAATACCGAGGGGCCTGCGGGTGTCCGGGCACCCAGCTCCCCCGGGATGCGGCCAGAGGCCCTCAAACCACCCAACCCCACGAATTTCTGGAAGCCAGCACTGAGGAAACAAGAGACGAGTCTTTGCCACCCTGACACTTGGGGTACCTTCTCATTTCACTTGGGGTACCTTCTCATTTAGCCCTCTTTTGCTCACTCCCTTGAGCCTTTAAACTCTGTGAAAGCTCAGGAACATTTCCAAGGAGGAAAAAAAACCCCACCACCAAAAAGACATTTAGAGTTAAACCCCAGTTAACGCTCAGCATCCTTTGGACCGCGGTAGTGCACCAGAGGCAGCCAGACCTGGTACCACAGCTTCACCTAAGTGGCATTTTTAAAAACGAAATGGTAAGTTCTGTAATCAGTCTTCGGACAAAAGAAAATACAACTAAAGTCACAGGAGTACCAAAAGGCATTGGTAAAGATGAGACTCACCGCATGGGGATTATCAGTGTTCCCGGTACTAAACTGTACTGGGCCAAACTAAGGGGTTTTGGGCTACTGTTTCACCATCAGCGAACACTTTCCACATTTATCTCCACTGGGAACTACCCCCCCAGACAAGAGTTCTGTTGTCAGAGGGATTATTTGACAAAGTACAAAAACAAGAAAACATCACCACAGACCTAGGTACGATATACACCAACCCCACTACAGCTACTTCAAAAGTCTTAGCTCAAAACCAGTTTCATTTCTACCACAGACCTCCACCTGACATCAACAGCTACTAAGCTACAAGCCCTAAATCTCCAACACTCGACTGGCTATGAAAGACCTCCCGTCTGTGCCCCCGCAAACGCCTTCTCCCCAGTTCCATGCACAGATGGGCCCGAGGCAGCTGCCACATTAAAACATGGCCCCGCTGCGCTTCTCTAGCACCGCTGAAGAGATCCAGGTGCCCCCCAGCACCTCYGCAAAGCAGGTATGAAATCTCTTTTGACAGGGGAATGGAAACYGAGGCACTGAGGTGACATGGGTCTAGTAAGGCAACAGTGATACTCGATAAAACCCAGAGCTAATTTCCAGTCCTGAGCTTTACCTTGCACTCCCTTTCCAGGGACCGTGATATTCCTGACAATACTTTGCACTTAAAAAGAACTTATGGTCAGTTTTGGACAAGAAGCTTCACAGCATCTCCAGGTAAAATTTAAATTTAACGGAAAAAAAAAAAAATGGAGAAGAGGAAATCTGAGCAGCTGCTTCATCRTGATTGCTGGTGAACCCCAAATAGTGAGAATGGAGAGCTATACAAACTACATCTTAAAACTATATATAGTTTGTAGTTTCCTATAAACTACATGATTTAAAATTTCATTTCTGCCTGACCTCACGCTGGAAATGCAGAAGTCAGACAGCACAGCCTAGAAGCGACTGTGAGGAGTGTCACAGGGCTGACGCAGGTCGGCGGCAGCCTGGCAGCACGCTCTGAGGCAGGGGAACGCTGCTAGCACCGGGCGCTCCCTCGGCAGGGTACCAAGCTCAGAGCCCTGAGAACTACGGAGCCTGTTCCTCTTTTGGTCAGAATTCATCCCGTAATCTCGGTGGGTGGTCCATGCCAAAAAACGAAGAGGGTTTTCCATGCACGTCGCGCTCTCTTTTCACAAAGGCAGTAAACGAAGAGACACAGTTCCCAATAAAGTGATCGGACTGGCCAAGAACATACAAATCAATCTGAGGCACTTCTGGCTGCAAGCTAACGACCTTGATCTGCAGGGAAACAAGGAAAGCAAATGAATCCAGTCATCTATTATTACAATCCAAATGCCTTGGCATAATAATAGAAATGGGAATATAYAACAAAGAGAGAGTGGATTCTGCCTTAAGTTGCCCTGTAACTCATTTATGAATAGATAAATGTCAAAATTTTTGACAATCACTTTGGTTTATTTAATTGAAGTCTTTTTCAAGGAGAAATTTAATATGCAGGATAATGCTCTTCAGCTTCTAGGAAAGGAAGAGTTTTACAGTCTAATTTTTATTGCTATGAGCAAAATTCACTCTGAGATGACAATATTTGTCTGTGAATAACAAATTACACAACTGCCCGCCTGCCGTCCGTGGCAGCAATGGGTCAGAATCCAAGGAAGGCGTTTGTTAAAGCACTCCTGCCAGAACGGATTTCTGAAAGACTGACCTTTCCTTGGAAGAACTGCTGTATTTCCGTCGTGTAGGGCTCAGAATCAGTAGCRATATAAACAGATTTAGCTTCTGTCTTTTTCACCCAGAGCTTGAGAGCACGCTTGATCTCTTTGAGGTCTGGCAGGCACATGTCCATGGTAAGAGGGACCGCAGCGCTCCGGTCGTAGCCCACGCACTGAGGCGAAGCCATGAAGTGCGGCCCGGCCGTCCCGTCCTTTAACATATTGCAGGCATTCTTCTATTGGAAGAAGAAAAAAGAAAATACCATGTTTGAATGGCATGCGTGAGAAAACCCTACCAACGCCTCCCACCTCTGCCAGCAGCGTTACAGCCTGTTTGAAAGAGAAATCCCAAGGGCATCGCTAACAGGCAGCGAGTTACCAAATGCCGGCGGGGCTCGGGCTGCCACCCAGAAGCACARCTCCTCCTCGGGCAGCTTCTTCCACAGCGCGTTAGCCACTGCAGGGGCTGCAGCAACCAGCCTCACGCAGGAACCGTACCCAATCCGAGCCGATCCTCAGGTGAATTCCTACGTAGGGCCTGACCAGCAGAGAATGAATATAGGCTTCCCCTTTCTTCACCATTTCATCAGACCACACCATATACTTATGGAGGGGCCGGTGCTCCTCTAAGACCGGAAACTGGGCCGGAGCTCCAGGTAAGGCGAGCACAGGGTGCTCAGATGGTGGGAACCTAAGGGAAAAAAACAGSAGACTGAAACATAACGTAACCTTGCATGCATCGTTCTGCACAAAGACTACTGTGAAGGTTAGAATGGAAACTATGAACACCCTGAAATATGCMGCATCTATTGCTCCAAATTTACCCAAGATGAATTTTAACTATTTTGCCATATAGGCAAAACTTTGAAGCAAAACTCTGGTACTGCGTTTTACTTCAGACCTGGTAACAAATGACTTTGTATTATTTGACAGACAAAAGAGAATAATGTCATACGCATAGCAATGAGCTACCAAACGAGAGCTTGTGTCTTCACCCCAGACTAGAGCAATCCTATCACCCAAACTTACTGATACGACTGAAGTGGCTCTGAAAACATGAGGTAACCAGCAAAATACAGTTAGTGATCAGCAGCTGAGAGCCAAATTCTTTTTGAAGAATAGTTACATATGCAATCAATAAACACTGTAACTAAATATTACTGGCTTAGAAATCAGGCAGCCTAGCAGAGTTCACACCTAGTACCGCCCGCAGGAAGAGGGTGCTCAGCGAATATTTAATGGAAAAAGCATTAAGATTTTAAATTATATTGCTAACTAACCACTTCAGTGTCTCCCCCAAAATACAAAGGCTTTACACAGTGACTAGCACAACTGTTTTCCTGAGTTACTCTAAACGCCTACAGTGACACACCAGCACTTTCCCATCATCTTGYTACCTTTGGATCCAATGGTCCTTGTACGCAGAACTGAAGGAAATTCCCTTGAAGAGCTCAGACTTATCAAAATTCACTTGGAACTGATCCCAGAAGGGACCAAATGGATTTCCATCCTGCAAAGGAAAGACAAGTGTTCATTCAGTGCACATGCAGAGCCTGAAAGGCAGACTTAGTGAGACCCYGGGGTGCCAAGTTGAAGAGTTTCTCTCTTACGGGAAGAAAGCAGACCGAATATAACAGCCTGTTTGTCTTGTATCAGCTCCGCAGGAAGGAGAGAGTGAAACACATTAAAGAAAGAGTGAAACATATTGAAGTTAACTGAGAACTAAAGCAAAGGCTGGCTTAAAACAACAAGAACACCTCTCAAACTTGTATTTAAGAGAGAGTGCTTTAAAACCAGCTGGACAACTATCCCACAGAGAGGAAACGGGCAGAAACCAGTAGGAGATAAGCTACAGATCCGTTCTTCTCACAGTCACCATCAAGTCTGAGGTGATAAAACCTGCTTACACAGCCCATTTCCCTGAACGCCAAGGATTTGCTGACAAAGAAAGGCGTGAAGGCGCAGCAAGCCACCCAGAGAAGCGGTGAAAGGAATGCCACCTTAGGAGTGGGTAACTCCCAGATTTGCAAATCRGTGGCGACCTGAACCGAGTCAGTCACTCCCTTTGGAACAGCAGCAGGATTAAACCGCGCCGGCGGGGATGCRGGAGGAACTCACCTTCATGGGACARGTGCTTTTGTCGGCACTTCTCTGAGCCGCCGCTTCGAAGCAGTAAGCCACCCGCTTGCCGGGAGGCCAGTGAACCGGCGCCAGCTCCTCCATGAAGTCCTCCAAGCTGACAACGCGGTGGTACCGCAGGAGCGGCTCCAGCCTGAAGTGCTCGGTGTAGGGAACGTGCAGCTGGGGGCGAGAGGGACCGCCGCGCTCACGGGGCGGCGGTACACCAAGCCCCGGGGCCCGCACCTCACCCCACGGGGGGAGGCCACAGCCCAGCCCGCCGCCCCCTCCCCGCTCCCCCCGCCCGGCCCCCGGGGGCTCACGTTGGTGTAAGGCGGGCGGTGGTGGCGGTACTCGATCCACGGCGGCACGGCCAGGGTCCGGTTGAGGGCGCGGGCGAAGGCCAGGGCGCCCAGGAAGTGCTCGGCCTGGTTCCCGAACCGGCCTGCGAGAGACGGGCGAGAGCGGGGCTCAGCCGGGGCCTCCGCCGGGGGCTCCGCGCCGGGCCGGCGGCGGCGGGAGGGCCTCACCCATGCAGGGACAGTAGAGCAGGTAACCGGCCGCGTCCCAGGCGGGCGCCGCGCCGCCTCCCGCCGCCATCACCGCCAGCAGCAGGAGGACAACGACCGGCGGCGTCGCCATGGCGGCTCGGCGGAGGTCAACGAGAGGCGGCCCCATCCCGGCATGCCCCGGGGCCCGCCGGAACGGCCTCTCTAGCGGGAAGCGGCCACCATCGAGGCGGAAGCGGGAGGGCGACGTCACTCCCACAATGCCCCGCACAATGGGGCCGCCGGGGCCTGGGCCGGAGCCGCGCC
>JASVER010000090.1:2875234-2909414 GCA_030449065.1 Oceanodroma leucorhoa | reverse complement strand
GGTGGGGTCCCCTCAGGGGAGAGGGGGGCGTGTGAGGAGGAGGAGGCGGCCGGGGGGGCGTAGGCCGGGCCCGCCTCTCCCCCTCCCTCCCCTCAGGGCTGCGCCATGGTAACGGGGGGGGGGGGCGGCACGTGTGCTCCCCCTGGCACCGGCCCGGCCGCATCCACGGAGCCTTCCCTGGGRGCGGGGGGGCTCCCGTTTCCCTCCCGGTGCAAACGGCGGAGCTGCCGGTTGCAAYCAGCACGGCCGCACGCTGTCCTGGGGGCTTTGCAGCCGCTTTGGGGCTGAGTGGGTGAAAAAAGCGGGTTTTTTGTAGCATAAATAAATCATCCCAGAGCCATGTTGACGTTTGGAGCTTTCCCGGTGGTGCAGGGAAAGAGTTTGGGCTTTTAAAATCCCGTCTGTTGTCATGTCAGGGAAGTGGAGGGTGAAAAAGGAGCTCGGTCAGATGGGAAAATCATCCTGTGGGGACGGTGTGTCTGGTTACATCCTGTGGGAAAGCTGCAGCAGCTTTTCCCTGGGCTTTAAAAGTAAATGCAAGCTTTATGCAGAGTTTTTGCAAAATCTGTAAGTGATCAAGTGGGGGAAACTGATACTGAGGCTTGAGCAGCTCAGCTAGAAAAATGAGCTTGTCTGGATGTAAAAACCTACATATCTAGAAACAGCCAAAGTCACTCACTGCAAGAAAATAATCGTTTTCATGGGGGAAGTCAGGGAATCGTAATGACACGTGAGTTGGCGTTTGTGACTGTAGGAAAATGGTAAAAAAAACGGTCCGTGCAAGGTGCGTAAGGAGGTAGGAGAGTGATTTTTACACCCAGATGTGGCATTGGCAAGGCTGGCACTGAAGTACTGTATCTAGGTCTGGCATCCACTTTTTTACCCCTTATAATTAAAAAAAAATATATTGGAAAACGGCAGAGGATGTAGCAAAGCCACAGAGTGATGTGAGGTGTGGAAGCAGTGCCTCGCAGTCAGGGGTCAGAGCTGGACTTGGTTAGAACACTGTAAGGAAAGCAGGGGGTGGTTTTGTTACCCTGTGGGGGCTTTGAGAGACCCGTTCGGAGGGATGGTGCTGCGGCAGTTGAAGGTGTTACGGTCACTGGTCGTCGTCCAGGAAAGTCAATAAGAGAACGAGCGAACCCGTGCCSCGGCCAGGCCGGTGCCCGTCTGACACTGCAGCCGGGATCGCTGCAGAAGCCGGGTTGGAGGCACGGCACCGGGCTGAGGCGGAGTGCCCACCGTGGATTCTAGCCTCTCCTTTCTGCCACGTAGCTGGTACCTTCCGCTTGAGCAAGTTTAAGCTTTAACAACTTAAAATAGCTTAGCAAACCCGAGTGGGGGACTGATCTGGCTGGGGGAGGAAAAATTTAAAAAGAAGTTACTTTTCAGCTGGGTCAGTTCCTTCAGCCACTGCGGCTGTAAAACAGCCGGGCCGGTGCAGCGCCGGAGCGGGTGGTGAGGGCCGAGGGGATGCAGGAGTCCCTGGGCCAACTTCTCTGTCCCTGCAGGAAGAAAAGTGACAGTACTGGAGCAGCTCCTTAGCACAGGCATAGCGGGACTCAGCAGGTAGAAGCCAAGGACAGACAAATACGSGTCAGACACAAGAGATGCCCTTAGAGAAGAGAAACCGCAGCTCCACAGTGCAGGGGCTGGTCAGGCAGCCTGCCAGGCCCGTGTCCCTGCCTCCCACTGCTGCTGCACACCCGCTCGGAACAGATCAGCACAGCTTTGCCGTTGGTCGGGTCAGAGAACTCATCCAGGCTCCTTTTTATTTTTTCCTGATTATTTTTAACCKGGGCAGTTCCCCCATCTGGTTCCCAGCCTGGGTCACAAGGAAYGGTGCTCCGTGTCACAGGAGTGACTTCGAGGGGCAGGAACTGSGCAGGAATGCTGCATCATTGAACCRTACTTTGGGAAGGATCAAACACTGGGACAAACTGTCAAAGCAGGTGGCGGACTCTATCCCAGGAACTTTCTGTGAAGCCCGAGAGCTTTTTTGTACTATGTACCAACTCGGACGTGCCTCATTGTTTTCTGTGCAATGACAAGTGGCTGGAATCTCATACATAGCACACGATCCACCAGCTTATATGAGCTCGTGCAGCTTGAATTTGCACAAACCTGATGACTGTAGAAATGAAATATGTCATATAAGTTGGCAGCCAGTGGGAATCCAGCTCTCGGGTGGATCGTATTTTTTTCCAGCTCTGTGTTCACCCTGCCAACCTCYTACCCTCTGTAGAACTGAAGCAGAGGAAGAGTCATCTGGTGATGGGGGTTTTCTGTAACCGACTTATCTGAGGTTTCTGGAGCTGCACAGGCTAGACATTTTTCCAGCACTAGTACAAAACTCTCCAAGATAACCCGGTTTCCCAGTGCTGGTGCAAAGGCTGCGGTGTACAAGACAAGTGCAGCTGAAGTGTTTCCAGACAGGGGCGACTGTTTCTCTCTGGTGGGTACAGAGTCATAGTGAAGAGGGARCACATGGAAACGTTCTTTGGGAAATGTTACTAAACTAATTGAGTTTTTTAAAATGTAAATATATAGATCATGCAGAGAGTTCTGTAGCCAAGCATGAACTGTGGTGTTGACCTTCCACTGCTACTGTGTTTCACTGATACTATGCGGACCCTCATCTTGTTGTTTCTTTCTTACTCCACAGCTGTCAGTGTGTCCCACCGCATGCATTTAGACTTCAGACCCAAACAGGTCGAGTCCTTTTTCTTCCTAGAACCTTGAACTTTTAAAGGAAAGTTGATGAAATTTTACAATAATCAATTACAGAAATTATCATGTCTTAACTCATTTGTATTTGGGTTTCTGCTCTGAAGGTGATAGATAGTTTATGTGCCTTACTATTAAAGACAGAAACATTCAAACTCTGTCTTCTTTCAGGTAGCTTTGAAACTGGCACGGATGGCTGAGCTTGTTCAGAGGGAAAGAAGCAACTACCTGGCGAAAGCGGCAGAGGCTCCCGGAACACGTGCACAGCTCTGAAGCAGGAGGTAGAGAACATTTCTCTTTTCCGGCACACAGCTCATACAGAGGTGAAATATTCACCGTCTTAGGCACCTACAAAGGAAGATTCTCTGAGCCGCAGGACTCCTGCACCCTGAGGGGTGGGAGCAGCCGCCACATCACGCTGGCTTGTACCAAAGTGGCACCTCAGCCGTTCTAGTCCTTTATTGTTGTGCTCTGCCTGAGTAGATTCAGCCCGCACAAAACTGAATTCTGTTCTTAAGGGATGTTTCCAAACCTCACAGTGACATGTTTTCTTGGAGTCGTCCCATTTCCCGGTGTTTTCCATCCTGAGGGAACCATTCATGGTATTGTGAGCGCTGGTGTAGTTACAGTTATTGTTATTTCAGCTATTCATAACGTTCAGTGGTGTGCTTTCTTAATGGGGGTTGGTTAGTTCCCTCGTAGTTGCACATCCTGCCCACAACTGGCACTCGTGTTGATGGCAGGCAGGAAGTTCCTCCCTCTGAAGCAATCATGGAGTGAGAAAGAGCTTGAGGGTTTGATGCTATTTTAAGAAGAGTTTCACCGGCAGCTAAATTCAGCGAAAAAGATCTTTTCTGAGGTTTTTATTTCAGCTAACCGTTTACCAGTTTAGCAGTTGGTAGAACCATATAAAAATGCAGTACTTTACCAACAAGACAAACACAGCTCAAGAACAACTTGCTAAGAGAGATTAATGTAGATTTTCATCAAAGTGAAAGCCAGCAGAGCCACAGGAGGTATATTTTGTTGAACAAGAAACGGTTTGAGCTTCCATTATCAATGGATGAGAGTGTAAAAGAAAAAAAAATTGCTTATTACTGTAGAAAACTTGCTTATCCAGAGAGGCAGAATCTGCCCCACAGTAGAAAAGTGAAAATACAATGAGTAATCACACCCTGAAGAGAAGCAGCATCTGTTGCCTTCCTGAAAAAGGTRCGATGTTGCTGATAATGGCACGTTTTGTTCCCCAGCCCTGTTGACCCATGTGTGGTAATTCAGATTGGTTTGCTAGAGATGGTCTTACTAGTGCACCAGGTTGGTAGCAGAGTGGATGGAGAAAAAAATACAAGAGAGCCTTAGTTTCTCTGAGAAGCTCTAGAAGGGGATTCCATGTAAGCAAAGATCAAGAGCAAGTGAGAACAGACTATGAAGAACATGAAAAAAGGGGATGAGAAGCGATCCACAAAACACACAGGGGAAGGTGAGGTATTTAGAGCTACAAAGAGACACCTATCTACAATATTTCAGGAGCAAATGCATGTAACAGGTAACACTGGCTCTTAATAGTTGCCAAAATGTAATTCAGAAGAAGTTTAACATCATTTTATTCAGGTAACAGGGGTTAAGGGAGAAAAGAACGAAACGCGTTCTGGAGATGGGAGTTTCCTGTGTCTGTGAACATGCATCTTCACATGTTTATAATGCTTGTTGAACGCTCACACGTGTTTGTGTGCACGGGTGAGAGATGCAGGGTCTTAACACCAACCCTTCTGTGATTTCAGATGAAGATGTTTTGCTGTTAAAGCAGTTTGGTCACAGAGGGTTCCAAGAGAAAACTGCACCGGGACAACATCACGGCAAGACGCCTGCAGGCTCGAGTTCTGCTTGACATGGCCATGTTCTACTAGACCTGCCATGACGGCATTTTTTCCCAGTGTTCCCAACTGGATTCAAGATGCAAAGCAGGAGGAGGAAGAGACAGGCTGGAAATTAGTCCCCAGACCAAGAGGCGAAGAGACCGAAAGTCCGGGAAAATGCCAATGTGAAATATCGGAGACCTCCTTCACTAATGTGGACAAGCTGAGAACTCACACACTTTCTCATACTGAGCAGAGGCCATACAACTGCCCTCAGCTGCACTGTGGCAAAGCCTTTGCTTCTAAGTACAAGCTATATAGGTAGGTAACTGCCGAGTGCCTCTGCCGAACAGTGCTCCCCTACCAGAAGAGAGGGGAAAACCCCTCCATCGTGTTTTTTTGCTTGAATTTCTGAGAAGGTGGAGGAGGGGGAATGCCCTTGTTRCCCTGCAAAGCAGTTGAGTCCCAGACATTACCATACTTGGCATCTCTTTAAGCACCTTCCAGAGAACCTCAGATAATATTTTATCCTGAGCTCAGGCTGCTTTCTGTTTTAGTAAGGAGGAAATTGAAGCAGAAAGTGAAGTTCACAGATTAAAAAACAAAATGAAAAGCAAGAATAGCATTCACATTTCATAAGCCCTACCTCTAACTTTAATCACAGGAAAATTTCTGTGGCAGCTATTGTTCTAGCATGAAGAAGTAGAGTTCCTATTTGTGTACTGAAATATAGCAGAGAATAATTAAATGATATGATCACTAGGAACTTGAAACTATATGAACCACAGTGTCAGAGAGTGTGAGATACCAAGGTGAAATCAGTCCACAGTGGCTGTCAACAGACATTGCCACAGTCTGACGCCTCCTGATGAAACGAAGCCGTCTCACCAGCAGACAAGCATTTCTTGTCATAAACTACCAAGGTTTTCTTTGTCATTTCCCCCTTTGATAGCCTCAGCAGAGAGAACAGGAGCTGAGTAGACGACTGAAGTATACCTGTGCGGAGGTGATGCGTTCTAGGGAGGATGGGCGCTGCTGAGACAGACTCTGTAACCGTTGCTCGAAATGTTGTGCTTCTGTGCCTGGAGAGTCCCTGCTGCCCAGGCTGTCGGGGCAGCAGCCTTTAGTGGCAGTAAAATGCCATCTGGGATTTTTGTGGCATAAAGTGTAGAACACAAGGAAAATTTTGAAAAAGTAGCGTGCGTTCTCTTAGGGGTTGGGCGCTAGTCTAAACTTTCCTGCTTTTCTCCCAAAAGGCATATGGCCACGCACTCTGCTCAGAAGCCTCACCAGTGTATGTACTGCGAGAAGATGTTTCACCGGAAGGATCACCTTCGCAACCACCTCCAGACCCAYGACCCCAACAAGGAGGCCCTCCACTGTCCTGAGTGTGGCAAGAACTACAACACGAAACTCGGCTTCAGGCGACATCTGGCCATGCATGCAGCTGCCAGTGGTGATCTCAGCTGCAAGGTGTGCCTCCAGACGTTTGAAAGTACCCAAGTCCTGCTGGAGCACCTCAAGGCTCATTCTAGACGGGCTTCTGGCGGAGCGAAGGAAAAGAAGCATCCGTGTGACCACTGTGATAGGCGCTTCTACACCCGGAAAGATGTGCGGAGACACTTGGTAGTGCACACAGGGCGGAAGGACTTCTTGTGCCAGTACTGTGCTCAGAGGTTTGGGAGGAAGGATCATCTGACCAGGCACATGAAGAAAAGCCACTCGCAGGAACTGCTGAAGATTAAGACAGAGCCAGTTGACATGCTGGGTCTCCTAAGCTGCAGCTCATCTGTCGCCGTGAAAGAGGAGCTGAGTCCTGTCCTGTGTATGGCATCCAGAGACATGATAGGTGGTAAGAGCTTCCCTGGCATGTTGCCCGTGGGCATGTACAGCACGCATCTCCAAACCGTGCCAAGCTCAGGGATGCCCCATTCTTTGGTTCCTAATTCTCTTCCAATGGGAATGAGCTATCCTCTGGAGTCTTCTTCTCCCATCTCCTCCCCACCGCAACCTCCTCCAAAGTATCAGCTTGGATCTACCTCATATTTGCCTGAGAAACTACCCAAAGTAGAGGTGGACAGCTTTTTGTCAGACTTCCCTGGCAGTCTGTCTCTCTCATCTGGTGAGCCTCAGTCCTCTTCGCCTCAGCCACCCCCCCTGGATGAGGCTTTGCTTTCCAAGAGCCCTGCTAACCTTTCAGAGGCTCTCTGTGCTGCTAACATGGACTTTTCTCATCTTCTTGGCTTCCTCCCCTTAAATCTTCCTCCTTGCAATCCACCTGTATCATCAGGGGGATTGGTCATGGGCTACTCACAGGGGGAGACGCAGCCACTGCTTACCACTTTGCAACATCAACCTCAAGAATCTCCTGGAGCTGGGGCCTCGCTGAACTTTGGGCCCCTTCATTCATTGCCCCCTGTCTTCACCTCCAGCTTGAGCACAACCACGCTGCCACGTTTCCACCAGGCATTCCAATAAGCTGAAAATAGCACTGGAGAACAGATCTTTCAGTCACCCTTTTGTGGAGAGCCTTAAAAACGCACAACTCTTACTTCCCTTTGGGGTGTGAAAGCTTTGCAAAGCTGTTTCAGACAGGAGGTTTCTGATCTCTGGAGGGAGCACTTGTAGACTGGAACAGCAGCTATCCCTGTGCAAGTCCCAGTCCTGTACAGCGAAAAGATTTCAGCTAATAGACTGGATATAYTTTATCTAATTTTTAATCTGTGAATCAGGAGCCGCGCTTAGCACTGACCTTCCCTGAGATCCTGGAGCTATGTTCCTCTTTGGGAAGGGACTGTCCCTGAGAAGGAGTTGAGACTCTTTCATCTTGGGCTAAACTTTTGAAGAGTCCAGCTTCCATTTCAYGTTGTCACACTGCAATTCTGGCAAAACAGCCAACACCTCCACATGGAGAGGAGGAGAAGTCAGGAGTCCCACTCTGTATGAAGCCAAYGGGGAAGGGGCTGTCCTTCCCCACTACCTCTCATCCCACCACCTAATACAGCTTACTGCACCGAATACAGCTTACTCCACATCAGTGTTAAGCAACAAGACCGTTTACACAGTGAATTCAGAGACGTCACCTCATTCTTCTTTGCGGAGCCGTTRGGTTAAACTCATTACAGCGAACATTGTTTACACAACACAAATCTGTTTCCGCCATTACAAAAATAGGAGGCACCAGAACACACTGGGTTTATATCTGGTGTAGCTAGAACACTGTTTACACAACGAAGTCAGGTTGCACTGATTTCTCTTCACTTATCATGTTCTTCCCCCATGGGGAAATACACTGCTTTTTGGACCACTTCAGCCTCTGCCACTGTAGGCAGCAGCTTCCTGCGTTTTCCCTCCGGCTRTCCACGTGTCAAGGGGATGGAGCAGCTCTCACGACTTTTAGCTTGGTTTTGTGGTGTATGGATAGAGCCCTTTTAAGTATCTCCCACAGGCAAACAGATTGTGCCTCTGTTCTGGAAACCAAAGCATGTGAAAAAGCTCGGGTAGGAGCTCGGGGCCGGCAGCATCGAGTACTGTCGTACCAGGCGTGGATGAGATCAGGCTGCCGGCCGCCGCGCTGTAGGTTCCCGTGAGATGAGGATCGGAGTACGAGTTTCTAGGTTTTTTTACCACACCAGTTCAGTGAGGTCAGTACCCGTTTGGCTTATCCATGAAGCAGTCTCAAGAGATATGTTTTTACCTCTATCCCAGGGTGCCAACACCCAGGAATCAGGGGGAAAAATTGGTCCCAGCTTCACGTACACTCTGTCAGTGTATTTATTTGAAGCATTTTCCCCAACACTAATAGTTCTAACAAACGCTGAGGGTTTGGGCCTCCAGTCACCCTTTCACTTAGGATTTGGTTCCACTGGCCTTTTTGTTCTCTCCTTCTCGAGCCTTGTCTCCTGAAGTTCAAGTCCTGCTTCCCCTGCTCCCTGCCTCGCCTCTTAAATTCTTCCATGGACTGTCTACCTACCGAGGGCAGAAGGGTCACCCTGTGAAGTGGCAGCCAGCCGCTGATGTCATTTAGCATCTGTATCATCTCCTGCTCTCACTTTCCTGGGCACTTGTACTGCAGATGGTAACATATGGAGGTCAGTCTCGCTATACGTTGGTGCATGTTTATGAATATAGACACGCAGCTCTTCATACCTCAGCATGGAGGAACCATTGTAGGCCTACATAAACTAGGAAATCTGTCAATATTGTTCTCCGTAAATCTAGAAAATGCAAAATCTACCTCTACTCTGTTATCTCAGCTCCTTCAGCGAAGCCAGATGCTGTCCTCCCTCGTCTCCCCAGAGTACATCCGTGTCAGCCAATGCATATTACTTTCTGCTGAGCCATTGATCCCACAGCATGACATTAGCCGTGCCTCGTTTGTTCATAGGCTTGTCCCCTTTCCATTTTACTCAAGAATTTTATTTTTATTTTAGTTTAGTAATTCTTCCCAGAATGACTGTTTAGTGATCCATTGATTCTCCAAAACATAGATCAGTTGTTTTAGGTTAGCCAGCAATGCTGCAAATAATACTTTTGTATCAAAATGTAATATAAGATTTATTTACCTCAGCAATATCCTGTGGCCATGATCTCCCCGAGTTAAATGCAGTACTTCCTTTTCTCCACTGTAAAATGTTGCCTTTCGAAGTTCAACGAGTGCCTTGTTCTCTAACATAGAAAAGGTAAAGAGGGCATTTCAGCTAGTCTTCTGTTTACCGTCACTGAATACCTCAGGCCTGTCTTCTATTGCTTTTCTCTTTGCAAATTAAAGAGCTTCACACTGTTATCAATTATATGCAAGCCTTATCCCTGTCTTCAGTTGAGAGGATTTTTTTTTTTTTTTTAAGAAATAAATAGTCAGAACTGATCGCTTGCTGCAAGTGAGGATTGTCAGATTTATGCAATGCCATCRTACACCTTCTTGTGTTTCAGAACGTTCAGCTTTCTTGCTTTTTGCCTGCATTATACTCTGAACAATTGTCATCACTGGAATTCCTTTAGCAGTGGTAGCTAAACTTAGAGCCAGGCATCTTTTTCCTACCAGTAGTCTGTCAAAGAATAAATGGAATTCATTTTGCTATTATTTGCATGTGTCATTTGCTTTCCACAGCTATTCTAACAAGCAGAATTGCAATAACATTTGTCAATGAAAGGAAAGTTTAAACCGGCAAAGGGAGCGTGTTCAGAGACAGCGCGCTGGAGCTAATGCCAGGTGTTTGCACTGGAAAATGGATTCAAAGTACCCGTTCCACAACAGAGCTTATAACCTGCAAGTATTTTGTCAGCCAGTCTAAAACTAATGAGGCTACTTCCATTTGAAACACTAAGTACGCAATTCACAAAACAAATTATTTCCTGCAGCTAGTTAGCGAACAACTTTTACCTGTTCATAAGAAAAAACTTTGAGCACCTAAGCTACACCGCTTGGGAATCCTAACTTCATTAGGAAGTATGTACYGAGCTGTTATGAAAATCAGTAGAAGTCAGCTTAGACAAGCTCCTGCTAATGCAACTGTAGGTACAATGCAACGGTAAACTTGCCACACTGTGAGGACGATAGCTGCAGCACAGCCTGGGAAACGCTTCTGGTGTTCGTGTGCAGGACATTTGTGCATAAGGGAATGGCAGCCATTATGCTAGTTAGGTGATACAAAAAAAAAGTTTCATCCCAGAAATGTTCTTTGTTCTTTTTGTTTTAAATCAAGGTTTAGGGATGTTTAAGTCAACATGCTACTTCCTCTCCTAAGATCATTATTAACGTAGGGAATGGGAGACCGCAGGGAAGGATGGTGACTCTGAAACAGAGACCCATAGCAGCCCGCGAACGGAGGACCGAGCATCACAGCTACACACAGGCAGTCTTTGGCCGATCACCAAGGACACGAGTTAGGGCCTCCAGGTACAGGAGACCGCTGCGAGTCAGCCAGGACAAATACAAATTAAACCGTCTTGGGAGGCACAAAATGCTTTYGATGGAAGAGAGGAGTTTTAAAAGCAGTATTTTCACAGAGGCTCGGTAAATACAGGAGACAGCAAGCTAGGCCAGGATTTACACTGAGACAGGGCAGCAGAGAAGCACTGAGATTTGAGACAGTAAGCACCAGCTGTACGAGAGCAAGGTAACTCGGAGGATGAACCAGTCAGAACTGAAGAATCTCACCTGTAATAAACGTTATGCCCGTAGAAGTCTCACACACTTATCCCGCAAACAGTACAAGGCAGCCACTAAAGATGTAGAGCATTTTAAGTGCTAAAGGAAGGACTTCTTCAGTGGGAGAGCCCTGTGAACCACCGTTATGACATCTTTATTCCAGGCACATTGTATCAGAAAGGTGGCATCAGATTGAGCCCAAGAGGAGCAACTACAGCAAATAATTGGTCAGAAGAGTTTAGTTAAGTAAAGAAATGTTTTAAAGGGTGGCTGACTTGGGGAGGGTTCAAGAGCAATAGGAACAGTGCAGACAACTAAGATATAAAATCATAGAGCACAAGGCTGTGAAGGGACAGGACACGAAAATGCCAGCGATTATAAATCAGACCCTTGATTGTCAAAAGAGCAAGGACATAATGTCGCACTAGAAATAAGAATTATTCCAGCTCGCTCATTAGAAAATACATAAGCCATTTCCATGGCAGCAGACGGTTAACTCACCTAGCCAGTCCTTCCCAGGCTCAGATTTCTAGAGCTGTGTGAAAGTCTGAAGATCTTTTTCCCCATGGGATTACAGCTCGCTCAAAATCCATTTGTATGAAGGAACAACATGTTAACTTGCATTTGCTTCCACTGAATTTCACTTGACAGAATATCCACGTACAGCGTTTTGACAGACCCTGTTCAGCTGTCTCACAATAGCGCCTGCTCTTTAGCCTCAGTGTTGAAAAATGTTGTCACTTCAATGAGAATCCCTTTTTCCCTCTGGTAGATTGATGATTTCAGTACTTTTGTTGGGAGCTCAGCTCTTTGTTCTTTAATTCCTTCCTTGCTGACAGGTGAATAGCAGCTGCTTGGAAGATTTCCTGCAGTTCACTGAAAAATCCTCATTTCCTTTCTCTACCATTGCATCACCTTTGCTATCTGGAAAGAATAACCCCGCAGAGGCATTTTCTACTGCCTGCAATTAAAATTTTTACAAAGAAATCTTCAAAGATGCTCTCCCCGTCATCCTACCTTCTTGTGTATCCTCTCTAATCCCGGTTACTCAGGCTCACTGCATTCTCCCTCGGGTGCCTATTTTCAGTTAATTGCCTGCCCAAGCCCTATAGACATTCTGCCACTGAAGAGTGGATGAATGGCTCGAACAGAACCACTTCATTAAAACTTTACGGGTTTCCATCTTTATCCAAAATCTGCTTCTTTTTCATAACCTATTTCTTGTGTTTTCCCCAATTCTCAGAGATGGGAATCACCATCTGAAGCTCTGAATACAATCCGGCCCGCCGCCCGCCGGGTAGAAGGCAGTTTGCTTTAGCCTGGGYTGCAGGACCAGGACTGGGGAAACCCGGGCTGTGTTTTCCCTGGTGTCACCGCCCCGGGCACCTCTCATCCTTTCTGTGCCCAACAGGCCACAGCAACACCGGGCCTCCCTTGCAAGGCAGCTGAAAGCTGCGCAGGGAAACAGGCAATTACTGCTGACACGGCTTCCTTACGGGACCCCAGTTCCCGTTCCTGACCTGTCCCCCCACCACCCCCCGTCTCCCCCGCCAGCAGGCTCCTCTCAGGTTCTGCTGTCCTTGCCGCACAATCAACGCACAGTCGCATCGGGCTCACCCCCGTCTGTTCTCCCCACTCTGGGAWGCGCTCGCTTCATTCTGGTGAATAACCGGGATCCTTTAGGAATCCTTCCGCATGTTTCAGGCATTCTGTAGCTCCAGGGAAGGAGTCTTCTCCCAGAGCGCTTCCTCAGCAGGCTCCTGTGTGATCTGCKCCTGGAGCCATCTCCACACGGTTACACAGACCACTCGCCACTAAATGCTTTAGACTGCCACAGAAACAGGTCAAGCAAAAATTGAACTGGTGATCAGAAAACAATACCCAGAAAACATCATATTCTGCTTCTCACAAATCTACACCAGGAGATTAGCTTCGCTTTCCTATCAGAAGTACATTTTATTTCTTATGAGCACAGGTAGGCTTGCAGGAAGAGAYTGAAGCATCTTCCTCAGTGTGTGCTCGTAGCTGAAGCTAGGTCTGCAGTTGTCCTTCCCACCAGTGCCTAAATATCAGCACRCACAAAGAATGGACATGACATGGAGGAAGCTTCTCTGTATTGGGAGATCACAGCGCCAAGGAAAGCTAAAGGCATTGCAGAAGATAAAGGAGAGGGAATTTRGAATAAATTATTTTTATTACTATTAAATAGGTCAGCTCTTCATTTTCAGTYGGGGGAACAATCCTCAACGTGAACRTGTCTTGTTAAAAAACCACCGTCCCTCATTTTAACRGCTATCTTCACCTTCATTCTCACCATGTTTCACATACCCTGTCTTTCTCTGAAACTACTATGCAAGCGGACATCCAGCTCTAACMCGGGATGCGCTGAGACGCTAAGGGACAGCTCGGGGGAAGCTGCAGGACAGGAACAGCGACAGCATCTGTCGCTCAGCACGTGGCTCCGGGCTGTTTAGCACCCAGCTGAACCGATCCCGTACCAGCGCCTGCCCCCGCAGCCCATCTCCCTCTGCAGTTCAGTGTCTTGAAGGTAACACATCAGCTTCTGCTTACGGAACTCACCAGCACACTCTGCTTCAAGATGCGACTGAAGATGGTGCAGGGGCCTGCGCTTCCGAGTGGAGAGCTGGCATTGGGAAGGGGCAGGTTCCGTAACTTCTGCTAGAAGCCTGTCTTGAGTTTATGACTTCTCCTTGCCCTACTGAGTGCCTCAGCCTTGACTGTTGTTGGGTTTTCCCCCTCTAGTGATCCCTAATATCTAGAAACTATTTTTAGAAAGGTTGTTTTGTAACATTTGTACCAGTATTTTCCTTAAACAAGGATATTGAAGAAAAAAMTAGAGATGTCTGCCTTCAAGGTGGTCTGACAACCAGGTGGTTGCGAGAGGGACAGCAGAGGGAACCTGCGGAAGCCATGAGACTCACCCCTGGGAGCAGTCGAGCTCCGAAACTGCTGCTGGAGGAAAAGCTACCGAGTGGCCTCTGCAGCCAGGAGTCACGCTGAGAACCCTCTCCCGGGCAGGGCTGCCCTGGCACGAGCTCTGCCCTCCGGCGCAGGCCACAGGAGCGGCTGACCRGAGTGCAGGATTTGATCCGGAGCCGGCAAACTTCCCGTTGTAAGGGAAAGGGTTTGGGCTTTCCCAGCCTGGGAGCTGATGGGAGAGAYGCGGCGTCTCTCCCTGGGCTGCAGTTCACACTCTCCTTGCGCTGGATCTGGACAGGCCCAGTGCCCGACCTCCCTTCCTGCAGCCTCAGCTGCCAAAGCCAGAAGCTTCCCATTGTTAAAGCTCAACTGTTTTTCTAAAAACAACTTTCTAGCACTTTTACACACAGTGAATAACCTCTTTTAATGGAGTATTTTGGGGGCTGTAAACAAGGTTTTTAAATTGTAAAAAATATTAAGTGCCATTAGGAAATGTACAGTTCATCACTAAAATTAGCTCTTTCATTGTCTTGCAAAATGAAGTTCAAATTGAAAGCATTTTTTATAATGAAGTTGTTTATTAAAAGCATTTGAATTATCTGCCCTGGGTGTCATCTTGGAGGGGAGTGGGGTTTGGGGTTGGTTTGTTTTTCAGTAAAGACAGACTCATAAGGCAAGTCAAAAACCCAGTTCCCTACGTGAATCCACGCAGACATTTAAGTTTCTTTCAAGCAAAGAATTAGACCCCAGAAAGGACACGGCACCCTGCTGGGGATGTAGCGATAGCCGATACCATTATCTCCTGGCAAGGAGAATAATGTTTGTTAGACAGAAAGTTCTGGTCACTTGGTTTCACTAGAATGACCAGCCCGYGTGGAAGCATTTCAGACGAGTCCAGCCCACTCCCCCTTCCAAGTAAGCCCAGCACGTTCAGCTCCCCAGGACCGTGCCTTGCAGAAAGGCACCAGAACCGGAACCAAACCTTAAAGCTCAAGCAACGACCACCTGCCGACACCAGCCGCCAGAGCATTTTGACAGAGATGAAAAAGGGTGAAAAGCATCCTGCCCTCTTGGGAATCTCTCTTCAGAACACGCTTTAAAAGCTGACAACCGTTTTCAGTGTTCAGGTACTTTTCTAGGTATGATCTAGTTTTCATTCCTAACGCAGCCACCGGTAACACGTGCCGTTTCCTCAGCAGCGCTTTCCCCCAGAGCMCAGGGCTACGACTATGGCAGCACTGCTTCCCTAGTTGGCCTAAAATGAAAAATAAGTTCAGCACAGACTGTCCTCTTGGTGGAGCTGAAGCCTTCCTTTGCCCTTTTCCCGGGGAGAAGGGACTATGCCGATGATTTCTGAGTTTCATGGTATTTGCCTTCTCTGGTCTCGGCAGCTGATGAGGGTCACAGACCTTCAGCAACCCCTAACCTGGCATCCCTGTAACCCGTTACAGCAGCCACGGCTGCGCACATCCATTGCTCTGCTGGGCAAAACTTCACAAAAAAAGTGAATTCACTACCCTCCCTCCGTCAGCATCTTCAACGGATGCTTGCTGCTCCCCTGCCACGTACACCCCCCAGCAGGAATACACAAGCACCGGCAAAGCATCAAGCTGGAAGCTAATGCTGAAGGTCCAGCTTCCACAGCACCAACGCCCCCCCAAAACACGACTCGGGGAAGGGAATGGCAGCTCTCCTAATGGTACTCTCGCCTCTGCTGCTCTGAAGYGCCACGGATTTGCCCAACGCCCCCAGCCTGTCAGCCGTCCGACAGTCCTGCTGCTCTACCCATTAGCGCTACGCAAGTCAAACAACGGATTTCACACACGAGAGCAGAGCTGCTTAAGTGCTCTTACCGTGCAGCACACGAGAGCAGTACAGCGAGAAACAGATCCAAATGCCTTGACCGGTGGCGTTTTAATTACAATATACGGCAGTACACAGCACTTGCCACACTGGGAGAAACCTACTGCTCAGCCAAGTTTACCAGGAGAAAAATAATACAAAGAAAACCGCAGTGTATTCCAAGCTCTGCTTCTGATTGAAGCYACACGTCAAAGACCACGCAGGTGTCAAACAGGCAAAGTGTTACGAAAAGAAAATCCCAAGAGGTGGCTTAGGAGAACCCAGGAGAGCAGGACAACAGGACAATGGCAGATTTATTTACAATAGGACACAAAGAATACATACATTAATTAAAAATTACAAAGAATACAGAGAAAACACTTTGGGGAAGRGAGAGAAATCAACGCTGGCTGAGCCTCTCCACTGGGGCAGGGGCAGAAAATAAAATTAAAAAAATGAAAAAAAAATTAACCAAAATCTCAGAGAGGGATCTCAAATCAGAACTGACGCAGGACTCCACAGCACAGTTGGCTCGTGCATCCCCTGCTCCCTTTTTCCATCCTTGATTCCTGGCTGATTAGACTTTGGCATGAGGGGCGGCTGAAGGAGCTATGAGGCAAGGCTGGGAAGACTCAGTGCCGAGGAGTCAAGCCGCCCGGGAAGCCACTCCTCGCAGGGGGCAAGGCTGTCGGTAAGAGGCAGGGGTCCTTGCGTGGACCTGGTGGAAACTTACGGCAATTGGGGTTAAAAAAAAAAAGCCCAAAACCCCTCAAGGGTGCACATCAGTGCTGGTAACAGGGAGGGCTTTGGACAGTTCTGGGTCGGAAGGGTGTCACCTGTGGCAGCCGGTCATTTGGAGACCTTACTGCTTACTACAGGAAGAAGCAAAAGCAAAGTTTTCACAGATCTCACTAAAATAACCTCTCTCCTGTAGCACCCTGACTGAATCCAGCTAGTCTGGGGATGGAGGGAGCCTTCACTGTAATGTGGAACCTTTTTACTGGTAAACATCATTGAAGTGACCAAAATAAAAAACTTTAACCTCTTTTAAAAAGAGCTTCCCATGGGCTGATTCGGGCATCAGGCCACGGAAAAAGAGGAGCTGCAGAAGAGCCCACRTCGGCTATCCCAGAGGGCTTGGACCGTTTTGTGGAGGAGAACAAAATACAGCTTAGGGGCGTACACTACTTCTGTTCCCTGGAGGTAGAGAATCTAAGAGGAGGAGAAGAGAGCAGCAAGAGCAGCTGGAGCACAGGGCGGGCGGGGAGACGGCCCGCTCCTGGCAATGGGGGACCCCCCCGGGGCCGCTCCCTCTGTCCCCAGCCCCTTCCGCACGGCCGGCGCACACCTCGTGGCAGCTCAGGCCCAATACTGCACCAGATCGCTTGGCACTGAAGCGGCGGCGGCGCAGCCTTCTCTCGGCAGCGCTCCGCGCGGTCCCGGTTGGGTTCCCGGGAAGGAAGCCTGCCCCGCTTCCTCGCGCGGCTGGAGCGGAGCTATCGACAGAACAAACCCTTGTGGTTACCTCGCGCATCCTTCCAGTCCTCTGTGCTGGCACCAGCACAATCACGTCGCTTCCACCAGAACGTTACGTCCTGCTGCAGCTGGCTGCACCTTCCGAAAGGGAGGAACTCCCACCCTCCCTCAGCCCTTCCAGCGGAGGCATCCGAAGCGGCCCATGCTGTCCAAGGCCGGAGGGCGGGAGAAGCGATGCCGAGGGTTGCAGTTCTCAAGCTCTCTCAGGGTGAAATTGCACTTCCCAGGCTCCAAATGGCACCTCCACCAAATTGTAAACAAGCCGAAGCCAGGACTTCTGTGGCCAGAGCACGCCAGACTCACGCTGGGTAAGCCTTTAGGCTCCTTTTATTTTGCCATAGTCAAGCTCCCTCTTCTGTGCAGACATGAAGGCAGGAAAGAAACCCAGTCTGATATTTGTCTGAAGAGTCTCCCTGAAACCTATAGCACCCTAGGGGCTGGAAGAAAATGTTTTCACAAGTGTTTCCACTGCTGTCTCAAATCCATTCGTCATCAACATAAAAAAAAAAGGATGAATTAGCAAAAAGGGGGTTTACTTATACAGAGGGATATTTCTCTGCTAAAAAACTCCCTCAAATATGGAACAGGATAATAAAGTTAAAATGTAAGGTATCTACAGACCCCTTTTCCCCCAGAAGTAGCCCAGAATCCATGTACACTGTGCCAAAGTTACATTCCAAAACGAGGAGTTATTTATTTCTCTTGTCACTCTCCCACTGGATTTTGTTTCCTTAAAAGAGTTGGGAGAAGATGTCCCCTTCACTCCCAGGAGGACACGCATTCAGAGGTGTCTACTTTCTGCTGGGTCTCTGCATCTTCAGTCTATTTTCACTGCGGCATAGATCTTCCGGACAAACATGTAGGCTGCATAGAAGCCAATGGTGCCAGTGAGGAGCCAGAAGGACAAGACCATAAGGGCGGTGTAGCCAAAGTATAGTAAGGAGGGAATGAACTCAACAATATCCAGCTAAAACAGAAGAGGAAAAAACAAGAGGTAACAAGAGTTAGCTCCCCAAACCAGCCAGGGCCCTCTACGAGCGGGCATTTGACAAAGGGAGGAAACACTCCGCTCGATTCATTTTTGTCCAGCTGAAGAGAGACCCCCTTCGAGGCGGGGTTGGGGAACACTGCTCCGCACGGGTAACGCAGGCAGGGGCCCCGGGTGCTTACAACCTTCTCTCCCCTCTGGAAGGACTTGTTGGCACYGTTGGCTGGTGAGCTGCCTCGGGCTGGCAGGGGGACAGACTAGGACTAGGCGGTCCCACCATTTCCTTTCCCAAATCCAACAATCTCCTCCAGAAAGGTGGCACTTTCATACAAGAGGAATAACAATACCTTGTTCACAAAGTAGAAGATGGCATAGATCAGCACGTAGAAGGCAGATCCTCCAGACACCAGGAAGGTCCTCCACCACCAGCGGTAATCCTGACAGGGCAAAAAGCCTCATTATCCCACAGGCTTCCTTTCCCTGTGTCGCTGTCTCAGGGGAGCTGTGACCTTTCTGGGACAGGAGAACACCACCCATTTTCCTTCAAAGGAAGACCACAGTTTGGGGCTGGGGAACTATTTTGTCACAGAAGTGTTTCTAAACAAAGAGGATGAAAAGCTGACATTGAAGCAAAGCCAGGTCAGTATCACAGCACCTGCTACCGGAGAACACGGCTCACCTCTGCCCTGCATTTCACTTTGTATGTGGATGGAATGAAATAGTTTCTCCGGGAAGAGACRTCAGCTCAAAATACCCTGCTCCCAGCATAATTTCTGGTACGAAACCACAGTTCCCAGCCTAGCAGATAATCAAGTAGCTTCGATTCTCCTTGAAGTCAAGAGGTGTTAAGAGCAATCACGCTCGTGAAGCTGGGCCTCACTAGATTTCTGCTGAGCAGCAGCAATAACGTGACCTGTGCTTTTCCAGGAGCAAGCACCCTGAGCTACCGTAACTACAAACGCAGAAATCTCACCTCAGCACAAAGCTGGAAGTACACCATGACAATGCTGATTTGGGAGCACGATACCACCAGGATTATAAACACGAGGAAGAGAAAGCCGAAAAGGTAATAGAACTGGTTCTCCCAGATTGCCTGAAACAAAAACACGGCAGAAATTTGTTTCTATGCTACTGTGATCAATGAGCAAACGTGAGACTAACTTCTAGCAGCTAACCCAAGGAAAAACGAGGAGCCCCTCAGCCTCATGTASATGAAACCACAGATCTAATGCATTTCACAACGTTACTTCAGAGGAATCAGGTTGCAAAAAGGTGCCCAAAGACAGCTCTGAGGCAGCTTGTTCATTCCCCTCCATCTCCCCAGCAATGGAACAGCAAATTCCTYCCCGTCCATAGAAGGGGAAAAACGGGCAGCAGCTGTAATGGCTCAGTGAATGTCTTAAGACCAGGACCCCTCCTTGACATAACGTTACAGTAAGCTTTCATCTTCACCACCATCCTTCACATCACCAAGGAGCGTCCCACAGACATCTCCAGGTGTCTTCAGCAAGAGGACAGTCTGAAGAGACCCACAGCCCAGCTCTCTCTGGAAACGATACCGAACGGCCCGGAGGGAACCTGCTAGCCCCTTCAGTAAGTACAGGAGACTGCTCCAGYGGAAGCCCCCTCCCTTTCAAAAGCTTTGGCACGAGAGGAATCCTATTCAGGAGCAAAGTGGGTTAAATGCTTACACTGAAAATGAAGAACAGTTCAATGAACATAGCTCCAAAAGGCAGAATACCAGCCATGAGAATCCTATAGAGCGAGAAAGAAAAATCATAAGCAGCACAATATAACTGTCTGACCATTAAAAGTCCCCTGTGACCACACAGAGCGCTCCTAGCAAAAGCTCTATAGCTCCAGATTACTGGAATAAATGTCACACAGTAAATGGCACAGCTGCTCCCACTGTTGAGCACGTACCACTTTTATAAGCACCAGCCATACCACATCAAAATTGTCAAGATTGTCTCTGATATCACATTACTCAAGGAGACACATCTGCCATCTGTGTGTCCAGAGACCAAGAGAAGGTGATGTTCAGCAACCCGAGGAGACTGAGGGGAGGGGGCTTAACTCACCGTATTTCCTAGACACTCATCACTCACCCAACAAACTTATTCATATACCACCTCTGCTCCGGGATCTGCCTGGGAATCTGATTGGTCCGAACAGGATTGTCATACGGCTGTTTGCGAAATCCAAAGTAGTAACCCAGGTAGACCAAGGGCAAGGAGATCCCAAACCACATGCAGAGCAAGGCCACCATGGTAGGGAAAGGCACCTGGAATCACACCAAGAGTCACAGAAGTGAGGCTGACAGCTCACCTGCCCCGGAGGCTGAAGTCACCGGCCAGACCAACTCTCCAGTCAACCACCCACATGTAGAAAGATCCTGTGAAACTCAGCAAGTCCCTGACAGCCCGGCCGCCCTCCTCCCACCGCAGCAGGCTCCAGGGCGAAGGTGGCACCTACCGCTCCAGAGGAGTGCTTCCCCCAGATGAAACAGTTCAGGACAAAGCAGATACCAAAGACGACACCCGGGTACAGGGTGGCTGTCTGCAAGAGCAAACACAGGTTAAGAGAAAACGCGTGACTCATCAGCCAGCTGCTTCTCTTTAGTGAGTCCATTGCTGGGACAAGGCAGATGTGGAGGAAGCATCCCTTTTRTCACAGCACTAACACACAGCCGATGGGCTGTGGGGAGGATCTCAGACAATCCTCTTGCTTTACTATATATAGTACGTGCTCTGGTGTTCGCCCTTTCAGGTAAAGCTACGAGGACTCAGTCCAYACCGTATCTCTGCAGTACAGCCAGGCCGCGTCCAGCTACCCGCAAATACACGTGCAGCTTATCCACATGTCTTGCCACCAGCAAACCTGGATAAACGGCACAGAACACCACAAGACTCACACAAAAGGCTCCCTTCTTCCATCGATGTCCCTTCAGAGTCCGGTATAAGCGGCCAGCAAAGAATCCACCAAAAACCCTGGACAGAAACAGGCCAAGACAAAGAAAATTAGCTTTCATTGCTGGGGAGAGGAGGGGCGGGCAGGACAGCACTGCCGTGGGAAGCAGTGGAGACACCTACCCCATGAACATGAAGAGAAAGCAGGCGGTAGTCATCAACGCACCCCGGCTAGAAGGCGACAGCATCCCCAGCATAGCAACAACTGCGGAGGGAAAAAAGGACAAAGAACAGCAGCTCTGACGTACGCGTGCTAGCCAGCATCTGGAGGCCGGGGGCACGTCCCACCCGCAGACCACAGCTGCCTGGAATCTCTGCCTTCTCCAGAGATCCCGTTTCCTTCAAAGCATAACATGTCCACAGCCTCCAGCACTGGCCAGAGAGAGGCAGCCACAGCTTTGATCTCAACCTACAGACCATGCTTCAGCCTCCATTTCCCCAGCCATTTGAGCAGGTGCAGCTCGGAAGGCAAGGCACACACGTGCAAAAGTCTCTCAGCCCACTATCGCCCAGGGCTCCTGTCTTGGTAAGAGGAAATATAAACAGAAAAAGATGCCTTCAGCTGGGAAATGCTATCTGGAAACTCAGAAATGCTGCACAGGCCTATAGCCTCGATCAGCCCCGCAACAGGAWGCGGCCTTAATGCGACCTCACTCAAGCTAAGGTGAGCATCGGTTGAAGTCAACGGGACCTCCAAACGCCCTTGAGCATCGTTCCTCTTCTCGTTACAGCCACCCCATGCAACATGTGCCACTTACAGATGACTATCAGGATCATACAGAAGAGCTGAATTCCAGAACCCAGGAGAGAGCTGAGGATCATAGGATACTGCGGAGGCCTGAAGACATCTCCATGCACAAGTTTCCAACCAGATTCCTCCATAGTATCTTCCTGTAGCAACAACAGGAAAATAAATTATTTAGATACGGTCTAACGGTGGAAATGAAGGTCCTACCACAGCCAGCCTAAGACATTAATTTCCCTGTATCCAGTTCTTCTACAGAATTATATCACTTTAGTTAAACTTCTTTCCTCTTGGGCTTAAAACAGTTAAGACCTGAACTGCCAGTGCCAGGGCACACATTTATGGAACTGCCTGCAGTCATTACTTGGGTCTGAAGACATCTAAACCAGTAACCTGCCATTGTACACAGACAAAGGTGTCGTGACACCACACGACAGAACTGCCCCTCCCATCTTTGGGGCTCGAAGCAAAACAGGGGCAAGGAAAGAGACAAGACATCCAAGTCTTCAGACTAGATCCCTCCTCATCTGTGCTTCCCTCCCTCTCTGATCCCAGCCCCAAGAACAAACACATTACGATGTCATCTTCCTTGTTGTAGTTGGCAATGTCCTTCCGGAGAGTCCGGATGATGATCATGCTGAGAATACCTGAAAACAAGCACAAACTGAGTTTAGGTCAGAGGCTCCTGCGTGGCTGTGCTGCTCTCACGCTGTGCAACTACTTGGCTCCCACCAACACACGGTTCTCGCTAGCAGAGGAGGCCTCGAGTCATTGGCCACCTCCCCCAGCCTTCAGCAAAGACAGAAACAAAACCCCAGGGAGTAAGGAGGGCAGTATTCCAGCAGGAACGGGGCACTGTGGCTTTCCTCTGTTTTTTCTTCCTTGAATACGGACATGCAACATGTGCGTTAAGCACATTCTACTCCCTCAACTACCCCAGTCAGAGAGCAGAAGTGGGTAACTGACCCCGTGGGGCGCTGCCTGAACCGGGAGGTTTTATGTGCTAATGTTCATTTCCTGCCCCTTCTGATCAGGTTCAGACATGGCCACATCCTCCCTGAGCCACCTGCAGCTGAGCCTTAAAGAAAGYTCCCTGCAGACTAATGGTAAAGCCGCCTTCTCCCCACACATCTCACTCACCTGAAAGGAAAAAGACGACCACAACCGAGTTAATGATAGAAAACCAATGAATCTGCACGTCACTCATGGTCAGGTAGGTGTCCCAGCGGGAAGCCCATTTAATGTCACTCTCCTGAAAGAACAGGAAAGTTCTTCTCATATCAGCACATCCCCAAGGTCTTCCACAACACCTCGGTAATAGACACTTGGAGCACTAACTGCCAGCCAGTCAGTCATAGAAGTCATAGTCACAGAATCCTTAAGGTTGGAAAAGACCTCTAAGATCATCGAGTCCAACCATCAACCCAGCACCCATGCCCACTAAACCATGTCCCGAAGCACCACATCCACACGTTTTTTGAACACCTCCAGGGATGGTGACTCCACCACTTCCCTGGGCAGCCTGTTCCAATGCCTGACTACCCTTTCGGTGAAGAAATTTTTCCTAMTATCCAATCTAAACCTCCCCTGGCGCAATTTGAGGCCATTTCCTCTCGTCCTATCACTTGTTACTTGGGAGAAGAGACAAACATCCGCCTCTCTACAGCCTCCTTTCAGGTAGTTGTAGAGAGCAATAAGGTCTCCCCTCAGCCGTCCCAGTCACGGGCAGTGAGCTGCCAGCCAGCTTCCCATTACTCCCTCACCTCCCAGTGGACAGAATAGGTGAAGAGCAACTGGTTCTCTTTAGAAGGATCTATTTCCTGAGGGGCAGAGCCCGTAGCTTCAGGCAGGGTGCACATACTCTTCTCATCAGCCTTCAAGTCTGTAAGGGAAAACATGGCACACACTAGGTCAGCCCTTCCCTCGAGGCACCTCCTCTCCCACGGATCGTCCTGGCCCCCSGTGCCCTGAAGGCGCTGGGCTGCGACCGCTCCAAATACCGCAGGGGAAGCACTCATTCCTTTCTCACCTGCTTTGCGGTTTGCAGAACTATTCTTCCGATCGGAAGTGGAGCACCACTTACAAACTTTAAGGAAAGCTATGCATAGGGCTTTCCTTAACTGGAAGGATAAAAGCCAGAGGCTCTGAAGCCAAGGATCTAGATCACGAACAAGTCCTCTATTCCACACGATACGCTGAGAAACAAGACCTCTCCAACAGAGCCTGCTGCTGCCGGAGGGGAGTTGCACGGGATGATACACACGATGAGCAACTTCCCTTCAAGACACCTGTTCCATGTTGGGCTCACTGAGGTAGGAGTGTTTTCCCCCAACCATATTTTTAACACTCAGTCCCCCTAGAATAGTTCCAAACATTCTGTGGGTCTCTGGACTAGCACGTAGTGTCCCAGTGGGGGAGATCTGGGCCACAATAAGAGCTAGATTCCATGCATACTTCACGCTAGATGACACAGTGCAAAAAACCCCAACCCCCAAACCCCAAATTTATAGGAATTCATTTTCCATGGATTGCATTTCAAGGATATCTCTCTATTTTTGGTACTTCCTTAATAACAAAGGGGTTTATTGTTCTTATCATTCAGACTCCCTCATTTYTGTGCCCCAAGACCATAACGGAAGCAGCAACTGGCACCCTGATGCATCAGTGGCGTTCAACTCTTGGCCCTCAAGAGATTCTTCTCCTTTGCTCCCCTCCCTAAGAGTCTCTCACCTTCTAGTTTAATACTTTGGGGAATCACTTCAAAGCGCACAACTCTGTAGGTGGGCTCCTGGTTCTCTTCCACATCCTCTCTGTGGTAGTAAAGGATGAAGGAGAGGTGGTTGTGCAGGTAGAACTAAAACAGATTGATATTAAATAAAATGTTAGCACCCTAAGGGAGGAACAGGCAAAGTTCAGAAGCAACAACTGCAGAAAGGAGCTTCAGTGCAGAAAACTAAAGACTCCAACTGCTCCCAGATGCATTGTGCTACAGAGCAAGATCAGGCTAACGCTTTCCAGGGCTAAAAGAACAAGAGGAGAGAACAGAGATGTTGGAAAGATAACACCTCAACCACTCCAGGCATCAGGGACAATGTTTCAGTCTATTTCTGGCCTGGAAAGTATCATTATATCTCGCGTCTCAACCGTGCACTCAGTGACAGCAGAATCACCAAATTTAGGTTGGAAAGACCTCAGTAGCTACAACCCCGAGTTTCCTGCCTGCTTGTTCTACCAGGCAGACATGACCCAGACTCCGTGGGGGCCCACAGCTGTCCTAAGCTTGCACTTTCAAAAAGCTCTTACATCCCCTGTTCCATGAACAAAGTACGGTGGCCCCGAGCTGGCACAGCAGCTTCGTTCACYCCTAAGAACTCAGGCTCAAGCGATCAGAGCTGCGTGTGCAACTGAGCACGTGAGCACGATAAACAGATGCATCTGGTAAGTCAAGCAGCTMATCTCAGGGCACACAATCATGGAAAACATCTGCAGGAATACACATGCTAAGTTTCCATTTGCAAACTTAAGCAGCTTTTCCTCCAATAAACACTTGACTTTTTTTTTTTAAACATAAAATGCTCCAAGATCATCAAAGATTAGCCAGTCTTTGGGGTACGTTGCCTTTTTTCTACTGAGGGGGAACCACCGCATGCGGTTGTCCAACTTTCTACAGAGAGTCAGAGCTAGGACTCCTGGCTATCATACCTGTAGTCCAGCACCCACCCCCTTCTTCCAGTAAGAAACCTCCCTCTAATATTTCTGCTCTTTGTAAGACCTTTTGGTTGCATCCCCAAYCCTGATGCTCTCTGGTAGACTTCTAACGCCCTCTGACAGACACCCAGAGCTCCTCCTGGCACCCATCAGAYGGCATCTGGATTCTCTACCTTGTTACCGTCCATAAACCCAAGCCTGTATCCATGCTCGAACTGCACATCCTTCTCCTTCTTCTTCTCCTCTTCCTCACGATTGGAATAAAACTCCAGCCGTGTTGCCACAGGGAGGTTATCAGCAATGCTGCAAACACAGATTTCAGATCAAATTTGTCCACAGCACAGAATCCCCACCGACACAAACCCACGCTCGAGATGACTCACAGATGGACATAGTAATCTTCCCTGATCCGCTCGGCGATCAGCTTGCTCTGCTCCACTGTCAGAGTGACTGGCTTATTGGGCAAGTTGCACAGAACTTCACATTTCTTCTCCACGTTCATGGAAACCTGGAAAGGTGTATTTACAATTCGGTCCCCCCGAAGAACCTCACCTGGAAAAGGAAAATAAGGGCAGGGTGAAAGACTGCCAGGCTTCTTGCCACTGATCCCGCCACTGGGTTGGCAGCGCACTGTACAGCTGGAATGACGACAGCAAGTCTCCTGTGTTACCACAGATGCAAGGATAAGATCGAAGGATAGTCTAGTTATTTTGTTGGAAGTATCAAGCTCTACTTATGAAGCAGGTTACATGCCCTCCTTCAGGAAAGGTGCTTCCTCGTTCCAATATATGGACATCCTAGTTTGCAAACAGCATATAACAAATCAGAGGAAGCAGACTCTCCRCAACCAGTTTATCAGAGATGACATTTGCATTTGGTTTTACTCCTGTAAACGTACCCTCACGCAGCTCCTAAAAGGCAGCCCACTTACTGCTGCGGCACACGCTGTTCAACAGGTACGTACCGAGGTTCTCAGCCTTGTATGTTATCTTGGTGGGCTGGCAGAAGGGCAACGAGTAGTACTCATACGGTAGCTGGGTTCGCGAGCTGGTGAGCTTCACAGCCTGGAGGAAGAAGGGAGGGATTATCCCCATGAAAGTTTCCTACCCTCCCAGCATCAGCCAGAAGCTGAAGCTTGCTTCAAGACACCTCCCATAAAGCTCACTTTTGGAAGCTGTAAAAAAAGGAGACAGATGTTCCTGGGAGAGCTCCAGCTTTCTTTCCTTTTGCACAATTCCTAGTTGTACGTTCTCCAGACTATGATTGGTACCAATTCAATCATAAACAGAGAAACACTTGAAGAAAGAAGTGTGGTGGATCGGTTTCACACATTTATGACTTAGAACTTCTAAGTTCTAAGAAATAACAAAGAGCTCGAAAGAAATTCAAGAGTCACATTTCATACAAGATTGCAGTTATTTCCTCAAAAAAAAAATCATGTCTCACTGGACCTAGAGGTCTGGCCTCTAGTGACATGAAGAGTTGAGCAATTTTTATCTCTGTAAGGAAAGCCAGAGAGCCATCAGATTGGGAAGACAACGGGCGGTGACAAAACCCAAACATTTCTGGAGAGTTCCCACAAATCGCAGGGCACAAAGGAAGAGCAGAGACATACCACAACAGCCAAGGCCACAGTTGCTCCGAAAAACAGGAGTGTTYTGTAACGCGGCCAAGCTCATTTATTGGAAGAGCGCTGGCAAACACGCTGACTTGCCTTATCACTTGAGGAAGCATCTGGCTCACGAAATCCCTTTGAGAACAGCCATTCCAATACCCCCTCCTTCTGGGAAGCTTACTGTAGCCACAGGCAAGTTCCATTTGCTTAAAAATAGCCTACGTCTGGCAGCCTGTGGCCAGAGAGCAATTTGTGTTGTGCTTCACCCGGGAGCAGCAAGCCTCATCATCCCCAAGGGTGCTGGATTTTGCTGAGACAGAGGCCACAGCTTTAGAAAAATAAATTAAATGGGCTATAAATTGCTGATGTCTGGAAACAAAGCCTGGCTTCCTCCTGGATGGGTGAAGCTGTTCCATCATTTGCTACCAGCAATACCGCACAGGAACAGCTCTTCAACCAGCCTGGGTTGTAAGATCTGCAACGCTCAAGGACAAATGCCTGCACTTGGAAAGGGCTTATCATGGATTTCACTTGACTTGAAGACACAACATGAGCAAACTGGGTAGAAGAAAAAATTGAAAAGGTCTGATTCAAACCACTTCTTTATTCTACCATTCACCTAAAGGCCCACCCTCTATAAGAACTTTGGGAGTCAGTATAATGCTGGAGAAAAATCTCTGATTAAATTCACTTCAAAGCTACAGTSAGAAAGAGGGCTCTTTTCCCAAATAGAGCAATGTCTTGAGGACTTTGCTGCAACTGCTGAAGGAGTTTGGTAGAAGATATCAGAAGCAAGAAAGAGAATCGCGTTGGGAACTGCAGGGTAAAATGACAACAGTGACCACTTGAGGGCTGCTTATCCCCAACACCCTACACGAACGTTGTGAAAAAGAGAAAATACCTGCCCCCAAAATTTTAGTAACAGGATCCCCAAATTTGACTTTCTAGTCCCACTTAGCTGCCATGATATAAAGGAGGAAAAAAACAAAACACAAGAAACCCCAAACCAAACGACTGGCAGCTCCATCCAAGTTCATTCTACCTTTATTTCTACAGGATCATTGCGGTGGAAGTTGATAGGAGCCACACCAGGTACATAGAAAGAGTCTGTTCCACGCAGCAACAACAGCCAGACCAGCATATATCGTAGCCTTTCCTGCAAAAAGGAGAAGAAACAYTAAAATACAACAGAAACATGGGAACAACATTAGAGATGGGCAACAACACTGAAAGTGCTCATCCCAGACATGAGGAAGGCTGTACAGTCAGGCGATTAAACACAAATGAAATTCAGAAAAGCTGTTCTTAACTTTGTTTTGTGACCCTCATCAAGTCACTTTCCACTCTGTGTGTCTCTGCCTCTTCATCTGCAATTAAGAAAACATTTGCTCAACCGCAAGAAAAAGGCACTTATCTGGAACACGCTTCATGTAGCAGGCTGCCGTCTGACTTTTCTACTCCCACCCRCCTACCACCCCTGCGTGAGAAAACTCCACGGATTACTAGAGAAGAGGGCCGTAGCCCTGGCACGGGACTTCTGTCAGCTCTGCACGTCAGGAGTTACCCCGTAGCCGCTCACGGACCGACGCTCACGTGCCGCTACCCGCAGTGGAGTCATTAGCGTAGGGTTCGGTCTGACACCAAACTAACCGCTCGCTGCATCCAAAGGGACGGTCCCATCGCCGCTCCCGCCTATTCCGCTCTTCTTTCCACACCCCTCCAGGCCACAACACAGCCCAGTACCACGGCAAAAAAAGTYTTCACCCCTTTTTCAGGGAGTGGGGAGATGGGTCAGGCTGGAAGGTTCAGTCGGGTCCCCGGGGCTCCAACRCAAATCAGACGCCGTACAACAGCAGCGGCAGCAAACCCTTTAACGGACTTTGCTGCTTCCTCAGCCCCTACCATCACCTCGGGTAACCCAGCCCAGCTCAAGCACGAGCAGGAAGGCTGTGAAATGAAAATCGAGCTTTAAAGASTATTAGACAGCAGCAGCTTGGCCGGATTAGAATATCAGCTCAGGTATAATCTCATTGTATTACGAGCTTTGGTGCATTCTCCTRAACTCCCTGCACGTATGGCACCATGGGAAACCACACAGAACTCAGAGTCTGGTTTGGGACAGCTCTCGAGCTGACGCTGCTGCCATAATAAACCCAGCTGCTGCCTTCCCCTGCACATCGTCAGCAGGGCAGGCAGTCGGTCTCCGTGACCTTCTGCCCTTCCACCTACAAGCAGGAGCTCTGCAATCGGGCTGGGGAGACAAATACAGAAGGGAAAAGAAACGGACTGACCAAGCGAGACAGGCTTGGACTGAAACGAGCCACCTCCAGCCCGGTGCCCGCCCCGGGCCCACCAGCTAACACCGTCTGGTCAGGCCGTGGGGGGTTAGAGGCGAGGCTGGCTCACGGACACAAGCCGGACAGCGCGGGCAGCAGAGGAGAAAGCAGCCAAGCTCCAGGCTCCCAGCAGCCGCCTGCCGAGCCTGTCCCGAACGGGCAGCCCCGGCACGGCTGCTCCCCGTCGGCAGCGATCCACGGGGAAGGCGGAGGGGAGCTGGGACGGGGGACCCCGAGAGCGGCTGGCAGGAGCTCTGGGTGCAGACGCGGACCCCAGGGCACGGGCAGTGCCAACAGCCCCCCGGCTGGAAGGGGCAGGCTGCCGCGCTGCCACGGCCGGTGGAGCCCAGTCAGCACRCACACGACGCCGGAGGAAACATTCAACAGCTTCACATCCACCAGCCAGGTGTGGACAAAAAGCAGCTCTATCACTGGGATCCTTCATCAGGTCAGAGGGGAAAAAAAATAAATAAAAGACAATCTGTGTTTATTGTCCCTCCCCTTCTTCTTCATCGCCTTCCTTTTGTCTTACTCCGAGGCTAGYAAGATACATTTGGCCCAGATACCAGCGAGGGTCAATAGAGCATCCAGAATTACTGGCACTGAGCAGGATGGGAAAAAAAAGGCAAAAATATTGGAGGCTTTTAAATTTAAAATGTATTTAAGATGCAAATGCTAGGAACCTACATAAAATGCGTTAATACTAAGCTACCTTTTTTGCTTACAAGGAAGATTTTCAGATCTGTTCTAAGTACAGCTTAATGCAGTTAAAGCAGGCAAAAAGCCTCATCTGGAAAGCAACTGGGAAGCGCTCTTTTTAAAACTGCCTGGACTTCAATACTGATCTRCCTTGAAACAATGTGGGGCTTGTTTTCTGTGCTTCACTAAATTTTGCCTTCTCCGATCCTGTAAAAGAGTGCTCTGTGACTCTCCGACCGAGGAGGAGAAGGTCTCCCGGGCAGGTGAAGCACTGGAAGGAAACAGCACTCTCGTCCTCCATCGCGCTCTACGGCAGCCAGCGGGCTGTAGCAATTACCTCACTTCGTTTGCCACTGAAGTGCCAGACATGCACAGCACAATAGTACTTAATAAAATCCAAAACCACTCCGGTGCCATCCTTGCCCTGAAGAGCTTGCAAGGTGACAAGGTAAGGACAGAACTTTGGAAGGCGCTCAGGAGACATGCAAGCACGTACAAGATGAAATTGTTGATGACACCTTTGGCAGAAATCAGGCTCTTTGCATACAGATGACGATGACTCAGGCAGCACCAGGCAACAGAAAAAAGACAAGAGGGGGACTATGGAAAGCCTTGCCAGGAAAAAACATTTGGTAGCAAGAAATGGGAACGCTGCTATGCAACAGGTGGGGGGAGGTTTGGAAGTGAAATCTGAGGGAAATGCCCAGCGCAGGTTCCTAACGCGGCAGCTCACGCCCAGCAGAGCACGTCCAGGCTGAAGCCAGGATCTTACCAGGATCTTTGCTTTCGTATTGACAAATGTGCTTCATCTTCTCCAGATGAAAGCAGCAGCTCAGCAATGCAACACGGACACATGCCAAAACATCTGCATAATTCACGGGCCTGGCCAGGCAATCATCTCTTTTGGGAGATGCCTGCAAGCTATCTCCTACGCGAGGTCAAAACTTGCAGGACGGAGCTCTGCTTTAGCTCACTCACAGAGCCCTGGCGAGGCACAGGCTTCCAGCAGACAGGAGACACCGCCTTTGTGGCCTTTACAATTATTTTTCAAAACACATGCACAAAAAAAAAATCTCTCAGATGACAGCCTTGCATCTGAGGTGCCAGGAAATCGTACAACGAAGCAACAAGTAGCATAACAAATATGCACAACTCCAGATCAAGAAAAACCCAGMTGCATGTAGACAAAAATAACTTGGATTGACTAAGCCTTATTATTTTACTACACACGTACATGCAGACACACACTCGCAAGAGAGCCCTTCGTAGGAGAATATGACCTCAATGAGAGAAGTAACTGCAGAAGCAGAATCAACCCCTCCTGCCCCTGTCCCCCAGATCACAGTGCCCGGTGAGAAGCACTACTCACGCCGAAGTGATCTATCACGTGCAAAAAGCCTGCGGAAGGAAAGCAAACCTCTTCCTTTCAAAAAATAATAAATAAATAAATAAATAAATAATCTATTTCAAATGTCACTATATTCCTTCTGCACATAGGACCCTGACAGAAGTCACACTCAAGATTTTCCTCTCGCACCAGCAGAAAGTAGCCTGGGGAAATCCCGGCACGAGACCCCGGGAAGACCCGGCCCGGTGCGGGCAGGACACTGAGCACCCCTCGGAGCAGTGGCATCAGCCGCTGTCCCCATCGTCAGGTAACTCGGCACACCCGTCCTCCAAGGGCTACAGCAACTATCCTGAAGTCTGTGGGATCTCTCTTGAAAGATTTTGAAAATCTATTCCTGTAATTAACTTTAGAATGAAGCACTTAGCTGTAAGAATAAATTAACTCAAACCTTCCCTGCAGCCATTCTAACAGTATTTCTTGTCCTGTGCGCAGCAACGAGAACAGAAGTTCGCACACAACCCCCCTCCGAGAAAGTACTTCTGGATAATTATCACTAGACTGGATATTTGCAAACAGTTCCATTCACATAAGGTTTACAAAACACGCTGCCAAAACAGAGGAATTCTTTAGCTAAATCCCAGCCTGACCAAGCGTGAAGAGACCCCGCAACGTGCATTTATGCCGTCGCCACTCACACGTGCGTGCTTCCCTGCGGCTTGCGGTCCCTGAAGCTACCACTGCCCGAGTCTGAACTCCAACATTTATTTAAGGGAAGGGGGAAACCGAAGCTGACAAGCAGCTTTTCCCTGTGGCACTCTGCCAACACGATCTAACGTAACCCAGCGGGCCCACGGCCCGACCATTCGCGTCCAGGACATCCCTGCCCGGGYTACTGGCAAGCGCTTTCTACAGACTGACAACTTGAATAACCTTTGAGCAGCAGCAATTTCAAGCATTGTGCAAGCATTTTAATAGGGCTGGTACTATATCAGGGCTGGTTTAGGTCTTACAGTTTCATAATAGACATCTGAACTTAAGAACACAATATAGTATTCGCTCAAAGGGAGGAAGAGGAAGTAGGAAGCGACAACGATGGATATCGTATGAATGAGACGGTGGACATCATCCCATTTCTTTTCTGCAGAGAAGAGCAAGAGGGACATCAAACAGCCAAAATCAAGAGCTTTTAACTTTCAAAGACAGTTTCGAARAAAAACAGGGAAAAAACAACCTATGCAGAGCCATTTGTCAGGCTGGATTCACAAAGCTCCACTTACCGAAACTTTTTAATACGGTGACAGAAAGGGAGGAAAGACAGAACCCACTACTTTGTGGGAGGAAAAAAAAAAAATCCACATGTAACAGAGCAAACTGAAGCTCTCTCCCAYATGGAACATTTATTCTACCCTCAGGCACATTAACAGGACATGCACAGTGCTAACAGCACCTGCTCTTCACCCCCTCCGAGGTGCCAGCCTGACACTCGCCCCCCTTTTTCGAGGGCTGCCTCGTTAGATGTTCTTGACAACTGTKTGGACAAGCTCATCTTTATTGCATCTCTGCCCAGCTCACCCTTGCACTCGGAGGAGTCACTGAAAGCCTTTCGAAAGGAGACAAGTGCTGCATTCACATTGATTTCAGAGAGCTCCTTTGACACCAGGAGAGCTGTTAGCAGCCTTCTCTGCCTTGCAGAAAAGAGAAGGCTACAAGCAAATTCCCAGTAGGACCATCTTCAGCTCTCAAAGCCAGCTCAGGCACTCCCTCCTCCCTGCCTGGGAGAAAGCCAGCAGAGTATGAAGATGCTTAAAGCAAAATAAATGAAAACCTCCGCTCTTCCAACCTCCCTTCCAGTTTCTGCCAATCTTCACGCTACATGAGTCACCTCACATCCCCCACCCTGGCCAACAGCGACCTTTGTATCAGCACATATCATTTATTCATACAGCTATTCTTACAACACATTATCAAGGAAATATCCTTCTATGAAAGCAAGGAGAAAAATCCATTTTTCTACTAYAAGGCTTCAGGCTGATCATTAACGTCTCGGCAGCTCATTTTCTCCTCTGTGAGGCGGCACCGGTGCTCGCCTACCTTAGCAAATTCCCACCAGAAACGTTTGCAGCTCTCCAAGGATTCAGGGAATAACTCAAGAATAACAATAATAGAGACGCCGAGGCGCGGGGAGGTAAAGCGGCTGCCGGCGCCCCAGGTCGACAACCACCGCCGGGCACTTGTGAGCGCCGCGGCCTCTTGACGCGGGGCCGGCTCCGGGTTCAGGCCAGGCCAGCGCTCCCCTCCCAGCGGGCGGCAGGGGGAAGGGCCGCCGGCGGCTGCTCCCTGCAACCCGGAGCGCCCGAGGGCTCCGCTCACCCCGCGGCCGAGCCCCCGGCGGAGCCCCCGGCCCGGCCCCGCGTCCCTCCCGCCCGGCGAACCGCGGAAGCGGCGCCAGTTYTGCTGCCGAGGGAGCGGGGGGCTGCCCCGCCCCGCTCGCCCCTGCCCTCCTCCGGTAACGCCGCCGGCCGCCGCCCGGGCCGCGGGGACACCCCCGGGGAGGCGCGGGACGGCCACAAGGCCCCAGCCGGAACCGGGGAGCCTGCCCCGGCCAGGGGCCGGCGCGGGGACCGGCGGGGCTGCGGGCCGGGCGCCCTGTCCCCGTGAGCGCGGTGCAGGCCCGGCCCGGAGCCCCCTCACAGCGCCCTGCGCCGGGGCCGCCCCCGGGC
>JASVER010000090.1:2845879-2875108 GCA_030449065.1 Oceanodroma leucorhoa | reverse complement strand
CGCTCGGGCCGCCGCACTCACCATCGCCGCCGACGCCGCCATCTTGGATCCACGTGTCGGGGCGGACGTCAGCGGAAGCGGCGCGCGGTTGGCTGCGGGGCTTATCGCCATGGCGACAGCGGCCTCGGCGGGCCGGCGCTGGCCGGGCGGCGGGGCTCCGTGCTACCGGGGCAGGCGGCGCCGGGGCCGGGCCGAGCCCAGCCCAGCCCTGCTGCCGAGCGGGGCGGGCCGGGGGCCGCCGCTCCGGTCCCCAGCGGGTGTCCGGCGCCGCGCAGCCGGCCGAGGAGGGGGGCGGCCCWCGCCGCCATCTTTGCTGAGGGCAGCGGCCTTCGCGCGGAGGGCGGGCGCGACGCCGCGGGCGCCATGTTCGGTGTGGGCGCTGAGGCGGCGGGGCTGGGAGGTGGGAGGCCCGGAGCGGCGCGGCCCGGTCCCTCCGGTCCGACCCCCCGGTCCACGGGCCGGCGCCGAGGGCCGCGGCGGGCCCCCAGCCTCACCCCATCCGCGTCCCCCCCGCCCGGGCTGGGGAACGTGAGGAGAGGCCAGAAGACGAGAGGTTTATAAATACTTTATTGGTTAAAAAATAGAAGCTTCCAAAGCTGATACACAAGCCGATATAAAGAAGATTCCAAAGCTGCATAGAAGCAACGGTGTTGCCTCTTCGGATGAGGAAAATATAATCACAGGCCCAGAAGCTCCCTGCTGTGAGACGTACAGGGCAATATTAAACAAAAAATACTACTTCCTCCTTTTCCCCAAATAACCCATCATTAAATACTAAAAATAAACACCAACATGAAACGAGCGTGCGAGGAAGGCCGGGCGCGGTGCCCACACCTGCGAGCGGAGCAGCGGGGCTCTGCCACCGAGGGAGAGGGCTCCGGGGGCCGGGGCCGGCCGAGGGCTGCCCCCGCCCCGAGAAGTTCCTCCGAAGGCAAACGGGGGGATCGGGGGGATCCGACCGGGGGCTGCCTCGGAAAGCACCGTCCRTGGCTGTGGTACCCCGCGGCACGCGCCGCCCGCCTCGCCGAAACCCGCACTCTGCAGAGGGGGTGCCACCAAAAGTAGTCAGGAAGGAGGGCGAGGAGCCACGTTTCTGCCRCACTTGACATTCAAAACCCAGGATCCTGCGTCAGGACGAGCCGACGTGCTGCATCGCAGCATGCCCGAGCGGGAACCCACCGGGACTTCCCCGACACGCAGGGACCGCGGCGCGTGGGCGCTGCACAGCGCGCCCGGAGCACAACGGCGTTTCGCCGAGGCCATCGCAGCTAAAGCCCCTACTTCTGCAAAGCCGCATGGTAAGATCTCAGAGGGATTAAAAAAAAACCAAACAAACTGGTTGGTGGTTTTTTTTTTTTGTAGCTGAAACAGGCCTGGCCCCTCGCGTGGTGCTGCTGGCACAACCACCGTCCAGCCAGCGCTTCCCGGAGCAGCTGCCTCGCGGGCACTCAGGCACGTGTGACAGGCACAAGGTTTGGCCCCCCCCCTCGCTTCTCCCTCCGTCCGGCAGCCCCCCAGGGCTGGCCTGAGCGTGGCTTGCTCCTGCCCCCCGCTTCCAGCCCAGCACACCAGGAAGGCTGGTTCCTGGGCCCGGCTGGCGGAGGAAGGCGTGCGCGGGCAGATCACCAGTGGSCAGGGAAGAGCAGGGTGCGTGTGCTCGCTGCCGCTAACGCGGCGGGCGTAGCGCGGGCTATCCGCCGTCTTCACCAAGCTTCCTGCGTTACGGCTGCTGCTGATACTGGCTCTCTGTTGCAGTAAAGAAATCCTCCAGAATGCTCTGCATGTACTCGAAGGTGGGACGATCCTCCGGTTTGGTCTTCCAGCATCTCATCATAATGTCGTACAGCTCCTCGGGGCAGTTCTCCGTGCGGGGCATCCGGTACCCGCGCTCCAGCGCCCTGACCACCTCCACGCTYGACATCCCTGGAGAAACAGGGCAGGACAGGTGAACGTTTCGTGGTTTATCACTGATTTCTTTAAAAGGCAAAAAACGCCCAAACCCCAAACTACCCGTCCTTTGGGCAATGTCACTAGGAAGAAAAAGGACGGGTTAGAGGGGTTGGGAAGGGGCAACTCCTACTCTCGGTCAGGGAAACATGCAAACAACCGAGATGCTGCATTAGTTGTAGCATGCAGTTTTGTACCCCAGTTGAGCAGATCAGATGGGAATTATAATTGTTTTGTATAAATTTCCACAAAATAAAGGCTACACTTCTCCAYCTGCTGAGTCTTTAGTGAGCCATTCCTTCCAGTGTCACTGATAAAAATAAGTTAGTGTGATGGCAGAACTGGTCCTTCCCCAACAACCCTTTATGCCACCCCACATCCTTCATGGTTGGTTTGTGGCAACTTTTACTTTTCTTGTACAGAATAATTTCCCGTGGAAAAAAGGTACCAAAGAAACCATTAGTGTAAAACACAGGGTGGTTCCTAATGATGATGATTTACRGATTGTTCGAGCCTTCCCAAAAACACCTGGCCCAGCTAACAGCYCTGAACTGATGTGCTACTTCCAAATATGCTTAATCTGCAGGAGGCAGAGCACCGTGTGTTAGTGCTGTGACACAAACCCGCGAGTCAGGAACCCGTGGTGTGCGATAGCCGCTCTCCCAGGGTCATGCGGYACAGCCTGGCGCAAGTCAATTATCCTCTCACCTTAAAAACACGATCTTCCATTTTAGAAACAGAGAGGCCAGATCTTTTAGAGATCCTGACTACTGTTGGTTTCCCGTGGAGCTGGAGGAGCTCAGGACCTCCTTGCAGGATCAGCCCCGAGGCAATACATAGAGTAGCTGCCCTTCTCCCCAAAGCAGTGGGCACCCCAAAGTCGTCACTACCTGGACTCATTTCCTGGGCTCCCCAGAGGAGATGTCCYAGCTCTGCTTTGTGGAAACCGAGAAGAAGGGGCCCATGTGTCCCATCAGCATGGATTTCAGGTCAGTGAAAACAGCTGGTGTCTGCTGAGGACTCCCAGGGAGAAAATCTGCCTAATTATCCATCCTAGGTGAGCTCTTGTCCAACCAGTGGATGTAGCTAAATGGGTGGTGCAGACTGTCTCGTGCTCTGGGCTCCTCTCCATGGCTCACAGACAGAATTGCCGTCTTGAGATCTTGTGCTACCATCTTTGAGCTCTGCTCCCGGTGTGAGATTCAGATTTCTCACCACTCCTCCTGTTTTCAGCAATCTAACTTCATGGAGAAACGGATCCCACGGGTGGGTCTTTTGGAACCAGATCAGAGGAGGCATTTCACCTCCTTACCTGGGTATGGGATGCGTCCGTAGGTAATGATCTCGGTCAGGAGGATCCCAAAGGACCAGACATCTGATTTTATAGTGAAAGATCCGTAGTTGATGGCTTCTGGTGCAGTCCATTTAATGGGAAATTTGGCACCTGGRCAAAGAGATCCAATGGGAAACATGAGCTTTAACCCGAACGCTGAGAAACTGGTGGTGAAATATGGGGAACAAGAAACAAACAACAGAAGAGGAAGATGCGGAGTGATGCAAATGAGAGGAGCTTCCCTCCTCTGCCCGTTTACACATCACGTCCCTCCCAGGGTCCGTCCCACCACGGTTGCACCTTGATAAGTGGCTCTAAGGGAATCCCACAACCCTTCACCATCTCCGAAAGCGGGCAGACCCCCCCAGCAGCTCCCGCACCTTCCCGGGCCGTGTACTCATTGTCTTCGATGACTCTGGCCAGTCCAAAGTCTGCGATCTTGCACACCAGTATTGCCGACACCAGAATATTGGCAGCTCTCAGGTCTCTGTGGATGTAGTTCCTCTTCTCAATAAAAGCCATTCCTTCTGCAATCTGTAAAAAGGGGAAAGAGGAAAATGCAAAGAGGCCGTTTGAAATAACACCACCTCCCCAACGCGACTGTTACCAGGAATGGGAAGAGGTTAACTGCTGCTGGCCAGTGCTTGGAAGGGGGCGAAAGGAGACTGAGCCGCGGCAGGAGATGTGACTGCCTCTCCTGCCTGGGAACCGCTCTCTGTGCAGGGCAGCCCTCGCAGAAGGGGTCAGGCTTTGGGTGACCAGCCCAACACGACCCATTTAAGCCCCCGTGTGAGAAAAGCAGTGAGAGCTGGCATCCGTGAGGATGCGCTCACGTGGGGATGTCCACAGCGCAAGGTGTAACTGCTTCGTCCAAAGCCACGCAGACGTGAAGAAGAATAAATCATACTCTGTTCAGAGAAGATGTGAGATCAGTCTCCAAATCCATCAACAACTGCTTGAGAGAAGCAGGGAATAAACTATCCTCTCCCTACCCTAAGGGAACAACAAATGGACTTTAATTGCTGCAGTGAGGGTCGGCCAGCATTGCAGAGCTTCCTTGGTGAGGACAGAAAAGCACGGTGGTGGGTCTCCCGGGGAGGGTGGGGAGATGCCTGGGGTCTTCAAGAATAGTTTGTGAAGAGTCAGTCCTGCCTGGGGGCAGGGTGGCTGCGACGACCCCTGAAGATCCCCCCCCCCCGGCTCCATCTTCTGAAGTCTCAGCACTCAGCGGTTGCAGCTGTGCGTGCAGCTATGAGCCCCGATCGACGCAGAGATGACCCGGTGTACACCACCAACCCCCCGATTTGTGCCAAATTATCCCGCGCCTGGAYGCTACCGGCACCCAGGAGGGGAAGGGGCCGGAGCAGCCAGAGGAGACGCCCCCCCCCACCCCCATCGCACCCACACAAGCCGGGCCAGGGTTAGGCGCAGTTGCTCGCAGAGTTCTCCACACAAAATACAGAAGTAAACAAGCACCGCAAGAGCGGAAGGATTATTTCCATGACCACAGACACAGTTTTGCTCGTAGTGACTCAGCCCCAGCACAAGCCTGGTGCCAGGCTCGCTGCCTGCCTGCCGCCTGCACACGAAAGCGCTTCAGCCTTTGCTTCGCAGCGCTGCAGAAAGCAGCCCCTCGGCTCCAGAGCCACGCCGGGCGGTTTGCAGGAGCCGCCTTGCTGGGAACAGATGGCACGCACGAGGGCACAGCCGAGCAGCAGGCCCTGGCACAGCCGGCTCGAGTAGCCGGTGACCCCGTCTAAGCCCCCGGGGTCTGGGCTCCCGTCCCGGCTTTCCCGTTGCACAGGTACCTCTRTGGATTCTTTCACAGAAGTACCAAGCGCCCCTGGATCCAGCCAGCACCTGGGGACGCTGCAGAAGCAGCRGGGACAAGACAGTGGTTGCACAAACGGTTGCACACACGAAGCTAGGTGTGTAGCAGCACGCTCAGCTGTATTCAAAATCAGCTCCTGAAAATATCCCCAAAACGATTTTCACCGAGTCCTCCGGCCTCTGCAGCTGCCRCCCCCCAGCCCGTGGCAGCCCTTTGCAGGTGGGTGATTCTAATGAACCACGAGCCCCCCGCGGGCATCGCCGTGGGGTAACACAACACTCCTCCCGTCTAGAAACCGTGCCCAGCCCATCTCCCAGGCACYGCGAACGCAGCGAGATGGGCCGCAGAGGTCAGATTAAGCACGTGGAGCTTAACGCGGCCACAGCTGGAGGGGGGTCCCAGGGCACGGCCCCGGCGGGTGTCAGACGCTGCCCCGGAGCCACGGGGTGGGCGTGCGGCCGCGGGGGGTTTGTGGGGCCTTTGCAAAGTTTGCRGATGAGGCTCTATCGCACAGAGCGTGTTGTTTGCAGGTAACTATCACATCGGCAGCAATGGATAGAAGTCGATGGCTTTGCCACGGCTGCTCCCCGGGGAGCCCTGGGCTCAGACGGGCCACACCGACCGTCTCCCGCGCGTCCTGGAGAAGGGTCTGTGCAACCACCAGCAGTGAAAACAAGCTCCGAGCCTCACTCCCCCYGACTTCCACAAAACACAAGGGCACCACGGGCTGCAGAAGCCACGGCRGCCTTATAAGACAGAGATTTCCTGGCTCCTCGGAAGGAGCAGCCTGGCCAAAACCCCCCGGGCTCCGTGCAAGGCACTATGCTGCAGTTCTCGGGCTAGCGGGGAGGAAGCCGCCGCTTCTCCTTTCACACACGCCTGCTGCTGCGCGGGAGCTGGACCCGCGGGGCGAGGGGGAAGCCTTGCCGGCTCCCGTCCTGCATCCCCACCACCCCCAACGTTTGCCTGTTCAAACAAGGGGCTGCCCAACTCCCAGGTAAGCTCTTGGGCTCCTCAATCCTTCTCGGGGGCAAGCGGGAGCAGGGAMAGGTCTGCTCCCTCCTCACCTGGGCAGAGAAGTCGATCAGCTTCGGGAGCGGCTGCTTGTTCCCCTCATTGCTCTTCAGGAAATCCAGCAAGCTCCCTGCGGACAGGGAAGGGTGCYGGGGCTGACGGCTCAGCCGGAGCCTGCGCCCACCCTCAGGGTGGCAYGGGTCCCGTGGGTGGCCCAGGGTCCCAGGGAGCCGAGCACGACGTGGGGACTCAGTCAGGAAACACACCTGACCCCCCACCCTGCTCCCATGGCTTGGGTGGAGGAGCGAGCCCCGCCGCAGGCTCCCTCCTGCCTCCTGGAGCGCTCCTCCTCGCCTGCCTCCCTCCCCATCCCTCCCTCTGCCAGGGCTGTCACCGCATCCACCCACCCAGCACCCTGCCCAGCACCCTGCCCCAGCACCCTGCCCCAGCACCCTGCCCCAGCACCCTGCCCCAGCACCCTGCCCCAGCGCGCTCGGACACGCAGTGGCAGGAGCCGGCCCTGCTCCCAGTGCCCCGGCAGCCGGTGCAGAGCCCACGGGGTTGATCCTGCACCATCCCTGGGGCACCCCGGTACCGCCGCCCGGCCTGGCCCGCGGCGACCACACGGGGCCACGGGCAGCACCTTTCTCCATGAACTCGGTGATGATGTAGATGGGCTCCTCCTTGGTGACCACCGCGTGCAGCTTCACCAGCTTGTCGTGCTGCAGCATCTTCATCAGGTTCGCCTCCTCCAGGAAGGCGTCCACGGACATGCTGCCCGGCTTCATCGTCTTCACCGCCACCTTGGTGTGCTTGTTATAGGTAGCTGTGGGGTGGCACGACAGACCATTCCCAGCCTGCCCAGTGCCCAGGGACTGGGAGCACTGGATTTTGGAGCCAAAGCACCCACTCCTGCAGACGGAGCTGCTGCGCAAGGGCTGGAGACCGTGCGCAGCCCAGGGCTGTCCCCGCACACCCAGCCCCGAGCAGTCCCTGCATTAAGGCCAGGGCCACTTCCCCGAGCTCCTCTCCCGCAGGTCGCTCCCTCCCTGCCTCTTCCACCCCGGCATCCCTCCACCTCCTCTCCCATCCCTCACCCTTCTTCCTCCACCACCACCTTCATCTTCCTCCCAGCTGCCTCCCCCTCGCTCTCACCCATCCACACTTCTCCGAACTGCCCGGCTCCCAGCTTCCTCTCCAGCCTCAGCGATTCCCGAGGGATCTCCCAGGCATCTTTCTCCCAGGGCTTCTGYGGTTTGGGCACGCAGCAGGGGTAGGTGAGCTTCTGGCACAGCCCGTCGCTCTGCCCTGCCGAGGAGCACCGAGAGCCGTCAGCCGGCCTCTCTCACCGGCCGCTCCAAAGCGGAGCCCACGGCAGCCTCCGTRGCTGCGGGGCACGTCCTGGCACCACGCGCCCCACTGCAAACATTGGGGACACGTCGCACACCGGCCATCGCAGCCCGGCCCCGCCGGCATCGCTCTACCCTGCTGCGCCGGCGCAGCCAGGAGACCAGCCCGCCCAGGGAGGGGGAGTCCCGGGCACTGYGGGCATTCGGGGACACCGACACCCACGGCTGTGACGGCCAGCAAGCCGGGCACCGCGCCGGGGGAAGGTCCGGGAGTTGCTGCACGTCACAGCCGGAGCCACAGCAGGAACCCAGCGGTGAYGGGCAGGAGCCCCTCGGCCTCCGCACGCCCCCGGCTGCCCGGCTCGGGGACAAAGCCCTGGGGGGCAGGGAGCCAGGCACCCCGGGGCTCACCCTTGTAATACTGCACCAGCTCCTGCAGCGTGTCGAAGCTGCTGCGTGGGGAGATGTAGAAGCCGCCATTATCCAGCATCCGGATCTTGTAATGCTTCACGGAGCCGCCCTGCAGGTCGTCCCCGTCCCGCACYGACAGCGAGTAGCAGCCTGTTTGGGGAGGGGTGAGCTGCCAGCCCCCGCGCGGAGGCATGTCCCCGCTGCGCCCGGCCATCCCGGCACACGCGGTGCCATCACCCAGCAGAGCCACCGCTGCAGCACCCACCCCCACCGTGCTGCCACCGCCCCCTCGGCCCCAGCTACACCTGCACCCCAAGCGCCAAAAGCAGCCCCCAAGGGGCACGTCCCCCCTGTACCCACCGCGGGGCTCGGACACGTGGCAGCACCAACGGGCTCTTGCGGGGACACTCGCAGCAGGAGCATGGGACCCCCAGTCCCTGCCCCACGGCAAAGTGGAGCCCCCGGGCTGGGGAGGCATCCCCCGAGCTCCTCTGCCAGSCAAGTGTGGGTGAGGGAGGCCCCTCCGGGGCAGCTGCCCCCCCCCACCGCGCTGCAGACACCCCTCCGGACCTTTCGTCGTCTCGCTGTCCCGTATCATGAAGGACCCGATCACGTTCCYGGGGCCAAGGAGCTGCCGCTCCGCRTCCTTCCGGCTGATGCCCTTGAAAAACCACCTGCGGCAGAAACAAATGAACCACYGAACGCTGCCGGGGCTGGGGGAGCTAAGGCTCCATGGGTCAGGGCTGGGGGCAGGACGWGGGGCAGGAGCGGGGACAGCCGCGGTGGGGGACCGCGCAGGGCTGGGATGTGCCACCGAGGGACGGACTCACTCCTCTGTCTCCAGCGAGTCGGCTCGGCAAACGTAGTTGCTGGGGATGAAGCCTTCGCGCCCCGTCACCAGCGACCGCGCTTGCCACCACTCCCCTGACCTGCGACAGAATCGGCATCGGGTCGGCCCGCGGCGGCTGGCACTGGGCACCGCCGGCTCCTCCAAGGGCAAATTCCAGAAAAAAACCCCAGCAGGGCCACGCAAGCCTGCAGGAGTCCCCGGGGYGGGGGGACGCTGGCAGCACTTACTCCTCCAGCACCTTCAGCCGTTCCCCTTTCTGGAAGCTCAGGTCCCCAGCGTGCATCGCCTCGTAGTCGTAGAGTGCCAGCACCACGCTGTCCCCCGAGCCTGCAGCGAGGGAGCTCCCTGGGCACCCGTCCCCGTGCCGGGATGGGGCCGCCCCTGCCACGTGCAGCCAGGACACCGGCCAGSACCCCCGCAGCACCCAGCACCTCCATCTTCATCGTGCCACGGTCTGGCCTTCATGGAAGCCCAGAGCTCCCATCCTGCCGGGACCGGCAGTGTTCGTCCCAGGCTGGAGAGGACCTGGCCACGCTCCCCCCGCACGCTCCCAACCTGTGCACCCGCTTGCAGCCCCCCCTGTACCTACCATCCTCGGGCGGGGGCACGGCCACGCCGGGGACATTGTTGTTCTGGAAAGCGGGACAGAAACCAGAGAGTGATGTTGTGGGTGGCAGAGACCCACACCCTACGGGGGTCTCAGCCCCACCATGGCCCCGGCCCCCAGCGGCGAGCAGCCGGGGCAGGAGGGCACCCGAGGGGCAGCGCTGGCACCGCCCGACTCGCCAACCCACCCAGCACCAGCACCTCTGCCCCCTCCCAAACACCTTCACTTTTSTCTCTCTTTTTCCATAATTCCTTGATTCCCATCAGGTTTGCTCTGTGCCTGCCCCAGCACAAGCTGGGCCGGACTCTGCGCTCCCGTCCCMCAGCCAAACCCTGGGGCAGGGGCACTGCCGGCGCCTGCAGCCGGCCCCGCTCTCGGTGCTGGCAGCTCCGGCGAGGAGAGGGGCTGAGCYCCCCGCGATGGCTCAGCCCCGTGCCCCCGGCTCGGCCGGCGGCTCCCACTCACCCTGCTGTTGGCGGCCGTGGGGTCCCTCACGTAATGGCCCTGCTGGAGGCTGGAGCCAGGGTYGGGGTCGGTTTTTATCATCTTCTCTTTGACGTCAGCTTTCTTCGACTTCACGCAACCCATCCTGCAGCCAAGGGAGGGGAAGTGAAGCCGTTGCGACAGAGGCGAAAGCCCCGCTCCAGCCCCACTCCCAGCAGCTCCCGCCCGGCACAGCACGGCGCCGGCGCACGGCACGGGGCTGCGATGCCCGCCCGGCTGCACTGCCGCGGGCAGGGAGGGCTCCGCTCCCCCCGCAGAGCCGAGGACRGTGACGGCCGCAGGGCGACGGGGCGCCTGGCAAGGGGCACGGTGCTGTGCCACGGAGCAGCTTTGCAGCCTTCCCCGAAAATGCATTCCCTGGCTGGGGGTGCGGGTGCTCAGCATCATGGTGGGAAAGAGCCTCTTTGCAAAGCAGGACCCCCGTCACGGAGGGGCTCCCCCACAGCTTGGGGCTCCCCGCCCAGCACCGCTGGTGCTTGTGGCCACCCCGTCCCTCGGCGTGGCCGTGGCCCCCGCGCTGCCGCGGGTCACCGCTCTCCACCATGCTCCCCGGCTGCTCTCTGCCAGGGTGGAGCTGCCTCCAGCAGCCACCRGCCCGGGGCGAATGCAAATGCTCAACTTTTTCCAGCTCCCCAAGAAACATCAGCAGGAAAACGCGCTGCAAGAAGCAGCAAGCGCCGGGGGAAACCCCCCCAAAGGCACTTCCCTTGTCCGAGGGAGACCTCGGCTCAGAGAAAGGAGAAGGTGCCGGTGGTAACAGTGAAGGAGGAAGCTCAGGGCTGAGCGAGGCCCCGCGACGTGCACAGCACCGCCGGCCTCGCCGGGGGAGCAGCCGGGCACCAGCGGCACTGCCTCGCTCCCACGGCCCTCGAGGGACGTCGCTGTCACCTCCCAGCCACCCCAGGGTCACTCCTCGTCCTTCCCAGCGTGCCAAAGCCTGGGCCAGCCCCGCTCCCCAGGGCAGAGCAGGAGCAGCAGCGGTGGCCCCAGACAGCACATCCCCCATCCCCTCGCCAGGGATGCCCCAGGCTCAGGCTCGGGCCCGGCCGCTGGCGAAGCCCAGTGCCAGATCCATCCTGGCAAACCCACACAGCGCCTGGCTGAAACTCAGCCGTGGCGGCACCGCGGCAGGTATTTGCTGTGCCCGTCCCACAGCGGGTCGCAGCATTTGGCCCTACAAAGCACAAACACCTTTGGGGGGTCCGAGAGTCCCGCGGCCACCCAGCCCCCTGGCACCCCGGCTCACCGCTACACGCACTGGCCGTGTGGCCACGGCTTTCCTGCCGGCTCCTGCGGCACCGTGCCGAGGCCTGCCAGCACAGGGAATGCCGGCGGGAGCAGCCGTTCCCGGCGCGTCCCACCCCGGAGAGCCATGTCCCACAGCCGGCGTGGCTGTCCCCAACCACGGGGACCCGGTGGGACGGGGGAGCCCATCGCTCYGAGAGCGCGGCTGCCCGCGGCCCCGTGCCCTCGCTGCCCTGTCCCCGACAGCCCCTGCAAGGCCACCGGCGGGGTCACCTCCCCGGGACTGCACCGTGCCCCCCCGGGACACCCCGCCACCGTCTCCACCCCGGGCACCCAGGGGCTACCGCACCGAGCGGGGCCGGGCCGGGGCCGGCACGGAGCAGGACCGAGGCAGCGACCGCTGGCCCGGGGCAGGGACCGACCGACCGGGCTGCCCGGGACCGGCACCGGGACTCCCCGGGATCGGCACCGGGGCTCCCCCCGCCCGGCCCCGCCGCCCTCGGGGCTCCGCGCACGGCTCGGCTCGGCTCCGCTCTCACCTCCGCTGCCGTCCCGGGCACGTCCCGGTCCCGGTTCCCGTCCCGGAGCCGGGGCTGCTGCCGCCGCCGCGCTCTGTCCGGCTGCGCGCCCACCGCCCCGCCCGGTAAGGCCACACCCCTCCCCGGTAAGGCCACGCCCCTCCCCGGTAAGGCCACGCCCCCCGGTGCCGTCCCGGGTCCGCGGGACCCCCCGACTCCGCCGGTGCTGCCCGACGGGGCGGGCGCGGCCGATACCTCCCTGTACCGACCCCGGGGGGGCCAAACCGGGATGGGAGCGGGGACCCCCATCACGCACCGAACGGGACCCCCCGGTCCCAGCGGGACCCCCGTGGACCGAGGGCAGCAGAACCGGCTTTCCAGGGCGCCCGTGCTGCCCGCAGGGACATCCCGGCCCGGCCCCGCGGGGACCCCGCTGCCCCCGGGAGCCCGCGGGGATTTGGGTCCCAGAGCAGCCCCGGGGCTGTTTCCTCGCCCGGCGCGGGGCCGTGGGTGGCAGTGGGGGTGCGGGGTGAGCGCAGGCGGCCACGGTGTGGGCCTGGTTCCCTCTCCCCAGGGAGGAGAAAAGAGGAAACCCCCGAGCACTGCCCCGTGACGGGGTGCAGGGCATGGCAGGGTGCAGGACATGGTGGGGTGCAGGGCATGGCAGGGGTGCAGGACATGGTGGGGTGCAGGACATGGCGGGGTGCAGGACATGGCAGGGTGCAGGACATGGCGGGGTGCAGGGCAAAGCAGGGTGCAGGGCATGGCAGGGTGCAGGACATGGCGGGGTGCAGGGAATGGCGGGGTGCAGGACATGGTGGGGTGCAGGGCATGGCAGGGGTGCAGGACATGGCGGGGTGCAGGGAATGGTGGGGGTCCAGGGCATGGGGCTCGCGCTGTGCAGCCCAGCTCGGAGGGGCCGGGGGGGGCCATGAGCTTTGCTGGGTCTCTCCCGGCCCCGGTGTTCCTGTGCCAAAGGTCCTCCCGGGTCCCCTCTCCAGCCCCACAGCGCTCCAGAATTTGCTCTGGTTCACCCAGAGCACCCCTGAATTTGGGACGGGGACGGACCCGCGGCTCCGCCGTGACACCGACCATGGCGGGCAGGCAGGGCCGGGCCCCGCTCTAGCTCAGGAGCGTCAGAGGAAGCGGCCAGGGCAGCAAGGGCCTCACCTGCGTGAGGATTTGCATATGTAAATTTTCAAGAGAAAAAATAAGTTGCTGTCGGTAGCCACGGCATCTGCCTGCCCACGCACCCGGCCACGGGCTGCAGCGCCGTCCCGCAGCCCCCGCCCAGGGACGATGGCCGGGGGCCATCGGCTCGGGGGACAGTGGCGGGGGGCCATCGGCCGGGGGCCATCGGCCATGGGACGTTGGCCGGGGGCCATCGTCGGGGAGCGCAGCCCCGTCCCTCGGCGGCGGGAGGGCTGCAGGGCGGCGCTGCAGGAAGCCGGGTCCCGGGGCAGGAACTTCCTTTTGTGAAACACCCGCGGCCCCGCAGCTGCCCGGGTGTCGCAGGGACATGGCTCACGGGGACGGGGGACGGCCRCCTGCGGCACGGCCTGCATCCCAGCGTCCCCCAGCCCTGCCCTCGCACCGCGGCGCTCGGCAGCGGGACGGGGGACGCTGTGCCGGCAGCCCCTGCTCGGAGCATCCCCGGGGCTGTGGGGGTTCTTGGGTGCCTTCCTGGCAGCAACAGTCTTCCCCCGCTGCTCCCCCCGTGTCAGAGGGGGAATGCTTTACCGGGGTGCGCCCAGGCCGGCGGCGCAGGCAGCAGCGGGTCAGCTGTGGCCGCCAGCCCCCCCATCCCAGCACACCCTCGCTGGCCCCCCACATTGCTCTGTGCTCTGCAGGGTCCCGYGCTGCCAGGAGCACCCGCCGGGGCCAGCCCCGCACAGCTGGGAGCACCCCGACTCTGGCAGCAGCCTGTGTGTGGCACCGGGGTGGGGAGGGTGCCCAGCCCAGCAGTGGCACGAGCAGCCCTCCCACCCCAGCTTGCTCCCCGCCACAGCAGCCCCTCCACCCCGGCATGGCCTTTCCCCAGGGAAGAACCTGCTCCACTCCCAGCCTCAGCGTTTAATTGCAATCTGCAGAAATTACAGCACATGGCATTGCTGGCCAGGGGCTCCCCCACCGCCGCGGCTGCCCTTCGGTGCCGTCAGCCCTGCCCAGAGCTGCCAGAGCAGTGCAGAGCCCCTGTCCCCTCCCGCGGTGACAAAGGTGGGGACAAGATCCCCCGTCCCAGGCACTGGGGCAGAGCTGGGCACCTGGCAAGTCTGGGCTCGGAGGTGCAGCACCGCATCTGTGAGCGGGGAAGGGACCGCGGGGTTTCGGCACTCCCTCACAGGTAGTTGTCCTCTTCCTCCTCCTCCTCCTCCTCCTCATCCCGCGCCAGCGCCTCAATGTCGTGGGTGATGTCCGTGATCATGCGGTTGAAGGACTCGGACTCGGAGCGCAGGGACCAGCTGTCGTAGCTGCGCACGGCCGAGGCCGACGTGTTGCTCATGCTGCGCTTGATGCGGCCGAAGCTGTCGGTGAGGATCCCGCCCTCCCGGATGCCGATGCTCTCCAGGAAGGTCTCAAAGTACCCGATGTCTTGGTCGGGGATGAAGGGCCTCATTCCTGCCACGGGCACCGTGAGGCTCAGGGTGACCCTGCCCGGGTGGGCAGCGCGGGGGCGCGATGCCAGCCAGCCCCACCGGCTGCTTGCAGGGGGGCTCGTCCCATCCCATCTCCCACTAGCAGCGAGGTCCCAACACCCCCCGGAGCACACCCAGCACCAGCACCCCGTCCCCAAGGGATGCACGGACATCACTGGGGTGACACGGTGACACAGGGTGGCTGCAGCGGGAGCCCAGACACTCACCCAGGAGGAGGAATTTCCTGCGGTCCCCRTAGAGGCGCAGGAGCTCGGCGCAGTACTCCCGCACCGGCGTGCCCAGGCGGTACTCGCGCAGCAGGAGGGCGAACTGCTGGATCTCCTGTGGTGACAGCTTGTTGCGCAGCTGCGGGGACACGGGGATGGGTCGGGGCTGGGGACACGGGCAGTGCACAGCCCCAGCCCCCCCCACTCCGCACCCCGCCGGCTGCTCCCCGGTGCGGGGGGCTCAGACCTGCTCACTGTCCCCCCGCCCCGGCCGCCGGCACCGAGCAGGGCCCTTCGCCCRTCCCCGCGCCCGCACCGTCACCATGTAGTCCTGCAGCTGCTCCAGCCCCGCRCCGCTCTGGTCGCTGCCGCTGCAGGCGGTGGCCAGGCTGTGGTGGGACCGGTGGAAGGAGGGCGAGGAGGCACCGCTGTAATACGCTTCGAAGGTCTCGTGGGAGCCGTTGCTGTGGGAGGACGGGGGTCAGCGGGTCCCAGCACCCCTCGTGTGCCCGCCTGCCCCCCCTGCTGCACAGCACCCGCCGTCGGGCAGGGCTGGGGCATCTCTGCAGCCGGGACAGGCACCCACCCTGGGGCAGGGGCACCCACCCCGGAGCAGGGGCACCCACCCTGGGGCAGGGGCACCCACCCCTGTGCAGGGGCACCTTGGGGGGAGACTCACAAGGAGCTGCAGCAGCTGAAGTCAGCATCGTAGCCGTATGTCCCGTCCGTGCGGCAGCTCTCGCCTGGGGAGGGAGAGCCGAGGTCCGGGAGCGGGGCCAAGCCTCTGCCACGGCACCAGCCCCCCGCGCTGTGCCCGCGCACCCCTGCCCGCCAGCCCCGCGCCGCCCCGCTCGGCGTCCCCGTGCCCGTCCCCCGCCACTCACTCCTGCTGGAGAGCCAGGGCCGCGTGGGCGTGGAGGTGTAGTGGTACCCGGCGCGGTCCACGCACTCGATGCTCTGGTCCCCGTAGATGATCTGGAAGACCTGGCAGATGAGGGCGCAGGACTCCTCGGCGGCGTCCTGGAGCGGGAGGGAGGGCGGGAGCGTGGGTGGGCGGGTGGGTGCCGGCGGGGGGCCGCGGGGGGGGGGGGGGGGGGGGGGGGGGGGGGGGGGGGGGGGGGTTGCCGGCGGGTGGCCGCGTGGGTGCCGGCGGGTGGCCGCGTGCCAGGGCCACTCACCCTGTTGGGCACGGCGAGGATGACGAGGTTGGAGTAGGCGTCGGGGCAGGGCTCCTGGGGGTCCAGGGGGTTGCTGCCGGCGTGCCGCCGCTCCCAGCTGCCGAAGCCGGTGCCGCGCTCCCAGCTGCCGCCGGCGGTGCCGGCCCGCCGCCGCTCCCAGCTGCCGCCGCAGGGCTGCCGCCGCTCCCAGCTGCCCGAGGGCCGCCCGCGCTGCCGCCGCTCCCAGCTGCCGCCCCGCCGCCGCTCCAGGCTGCCGCCCTGCCGGCCCTCCTGCCCGCCCCGCGCCGCCCGCCAGTCCAGGCTGCAGATGGTGTGCCGCCGCTCCATCGGGCCCCCCAGCCGCCCCCCCTCCGGCCACGAGCCCCCCGGCCGCTTCTCGGTGGGGAATGCCTCCGGCACGCCGGCCGGGGCCGTCTCGGGGTACGCTCCGGCGGGGACCGGGTCCACTCCCAGGCCTGGGGCAGCGAGGAGAGACTGGGCATCAGGGCGGGGGGCCGTGCTGCCCACCCTGCCCGGCCCCCAGACCCGGAGCCTGCCCTGGCTGCCCCGTCCCGCCGGCCAGGTGGGATGCAGAGGGCTGGGGGTGGTGGGGTGGGGACAGGGGAGCCCCVGTGGGTTGGGGGCAGTGGGGCTGCAGTGGGGCTGGGGCAGGGGGATTAGGGGCAGCGGGGCAGGGGATTAGGGRACCGCTCCGTGTGCAGGCTGGAGCTCAGCCCGGCGCAGCCCCCTCCCCGGGGACCCTGCCTGCGGCTGGCACCCGAGCCCGGGTTTGCTGATCAAAGCCCCTGCGCCCCTCTGGGGCTCCATGTCGGGGGGGGGGGGGGGCGGGGGGGGGGGGGGGACAGGGACAGGGGTCGCTTCCAGCCTCCTCTCCTCCTGCCATTAAAGGCAACAGGGGCTGGGAGCGCGGCTGGGACCTGCCTGCCAGGACAGCGGGGAGCTCGAGGACGGGGAGCCCTATGGAGCGGGGACAGTGGGGAGCCCCAGCAGGGAGCCCAAGGCAGTGCCCCCCTCCRGCCCTGGGGAGCAGACCCCCGCCGAGCCCCTCAAAGAGTCGGGGGGACAGCGCAGGCTTTTGTGCTGCCCCGGCCGGACCCAGCACCTCCCCATCACCCTCCAGCCCTCCCGTGCCCTGCGGACACCGGGCACTTGGGGCTGGGTGTGCCCCGGCCGGTGGCCCCGGCCGGACACCCGCACCGGTTTTGAGGATGAGGAGGTGCAGGGCGTCGTCCCGCAGGTAGGACGCCGCGGCGATCTCGTGGGTGGGGATGCGCAGGATCAGCTCCTCGTTGTCGCGCCAGGTGAGCAGGAGGCAGCGGGCGGAGAGGCTGAGGATGCTGTCCTGCTCCGGCGTCGTCTGCAGCGGCAGCTCCTTCAGCTGCTGCGGGGGCACAGCGCGTGTGCCAGCGGCGTGGGGCACCCAGCAGCGTGGGGCACCCAGTGGCGTGGGGCACCCAGCAGCGTGGGGCACCCAGCAGCGTGGGGCACCCAGCAGCGTGGGGCACCCAGTGGCATGGGGCACCTGGCGCCCACCCTCTGGGCAGCACTGGGGGGCACTCTGGGGGGTGAGGGGCTTCGGGACCCCTCTTACCCTGGCCGTGTCCAGCAGCTGCAGCACCTCATCCCGGCTGGAGGGGTTCAGGGAGGCTGTCACCCATGTCAGGTGGCCTAAAAACTGGGGGGGGGGACACAAAACCCAGGGCAGCTTGAGGGGGCTGGGGCCAGGGGGACATGCATCCCCCCCGTCCCATGGCCCGGAGCCTCCCCCGGAGCACCCATGTCCACACGGGCAGTATGCATCTCCCCGGGGTGCAGGGAGATCCTGCAATGGGGGGCTCCTCCCTGCACCCCTAGACCACCCTCCCCTTCCCTGGGTGTTGCCTGGGCAGGGAGGGGACCAGGACCCTCCTGGCCACCGCGGGTGGTGGCTCTCAGCGTGGTGTGGTGGCCTTGTCCCCCCCAGAGCACACAGGCAGGGACCCCAGGCATCCCTGGGGATCCCCCACCCCCTTACCTTCACCTCCTTCTCCACGTAGTCGTGCAGCAGGATCTGGGGGTCGATCAGGTAGTCGGGGGGGTAGAGGGGCACCGAGTGCAGCGGCCGCCGGTAGACGCTGCTGCGGAGCGCTGGCCGCCGAGCCGCCTTGGGGAAAACCAGCCGCTTGATGGGCGACACGAAGCCCTGGCAGGGAGAGCGGGCACCAGGACACGTCAGCGCCAGGCACCCAGCCCCGGCACCCGTGCGCGGGGTCTGCRGGCACCCAGCGCCCGAGGAGGGGCTGGGCACCTCTCTGCTTGCTGGTCCCAAATTTGCACCATTTGGGCGGTTCGGGGGGCAGCGAGTGGGGACCCCACCTCTCCCCGCCGCCCGAGGGGGGGCAGAGCCCCTCATCCCGGTGTCCCCGTGTGTCTCGCCCGCGCCCACCCTCCCGCCAGCCCCCCGGGACACCAGCCCCGGGCCCACGCACCTTCTTCCCCTTCTTGGCCTCGCTGTCCATGGCGGGGCCGCGGCGCTGCCTCCTGGCACGGCCGCCCCCACCGCCCCGCTCGGCGCCGCTGCGTTTTCCTGTGTCGGAAACTCCACCAGGATGGCTGGGATGTGAGTTCCTGCCCCTCCTGGGGGGTGCTGGGACTGGGCTGGGCTGGGCTGGGCTGGGACGGGGACGGGACTGGGAATGGGAATGGGACAGGGACGGGACTGGGAATGGGAATGGGACAGGGACTGGGACTTGGACTGGGACTGAGGCTGGGGCTGGGACTGGGATTGGGACTGGGGCTGGGACTAGGACTGGGGCTGGGCTGGTACTTGGGCAGAAGCAGGGGCTGAAGTTGGCTGGGATGGGACTGGAGCAGGGACTTGGACTGGGACTGGTGCTGGGGCTGGGCTGGAATTAGGGCTGGGACTTGGGCTGGGGGTGGCACCTGGGCTGGGACTGGGCTGGGATTTGGGCAAGGCAGAGGGTGAAGTAGGCTGGGATGGGACTGGAGCAGGTGCTGGGGCTGGGGGTGCCCGTGGGACCTGGCTGCAGAGCAGCCCCTGCCCCTCGCTGCCGCAGGGCTCCCCCCTGGGCCTGGGGCCGGTTCGGCTGCCCCCGACCTCACGTCAGCCCCGTCCTCGTGGGGCAGCGCTGGGGGCTCCCGGCCCTCGCTGCCCCCACCCTGCCCTGCCCACGCGGGGCCCTGGCACCGGGAACGGCACCGGCAGGAGCCCGTGCAGCTGCACCCAGCACCCCGTCCCCACGGCCGCCCATGGTGGGTCTGGGGGTCGGCCGGGGACCGGGGCCTCCGGCAGGGAGGAGGTTGGCCCGGCAGTGGCCATGTCCGGCGGCTTCCTCCCCGGCACGCCGCATCCTGCCCGCGCAACCCCTTCCCTGCCGGCCGCCACGCCGGGGCCAGCACCGGCCAGGGCCACCGACACCGGCCAGGCAGCACCGCTGCAGCCGTCCCGCTCCGTCCCCCAGCGTCCCCGAGCACCCCGGGACAGAGGGGCARCGTCCTGCCCCGCTGCGGAGCCCGGGGCGTGAGCCGGAGGTGCCAGCAAGGACAGGTTCCCGCAGGCAGGGCTTATTGAAATGAATTTAATATCTCATGTTGCAGCAAAATTAAAAATATACAAAAAGTTTGTGGTATACAAAAAAGTCTCGGTACGGACCCCGGCCTCCCTCTCGCCCCCCCGCCCGCGCCGAGGGTCCCAGAGAAGAAGGTGGCACACAGAGTATTTACAGTACGTGACAGCAGCCGCCAGGTCCCGGCACTGGGGGGGGCAGGGACGTGGCATAGACCCCCCAGCAGCCCTCGAGGGCGAACGGGGCCGGGCCCCGGCCCAAACCTCTCCCCGCTCCCTGAAGCCAGGGCAGCCCCGCTGCCACTCCCSGGGGTGACACCCCCCAGGGACCAGGACCCCCGTCCCCAGTGGGGGGGCTCGAGCACCCCTGGAGCTGCGCCCATCCCACAGCGCCTGGCTCGGCCCCGGGTCGCGCCCCCTCGCCACGGTCCCGGTGGAAAGGTGCYGCCATCCCAGCGCTGCCGCCGGCACCGGGGCGCTGGGTTTGGCTTCCCCTGCGGCACAGGCTGGGTGGGCGGCAGGRGGGCGGCCGAGCCCCGGGGCTGGGAGGGGGTCCCATGGCTGCCCTGCGCCCCCCGCGCAGCCGGGTCCCCCGCACCGAGTAGGGCAGCACCACGCGGGCAGAGGCTCGGTGCCGCCTGCCGCTGCCAAGATCCCTGCCCGGAGCAGCGCGGGGCTGAGGGTACCGTGGCTTGAGTGCATAGAAAAGTGTCCCTCTGTCCCGCCGGCGTGGCCCCGGGGTCCCCACCCAAAGCCCGGGGGTGAAGGGCATGGAAGCGGGGGCAGATCGCCCCGACCGGCGGCTCCTCTCTGTCCTTGGGAGGACGGGGAGAGGGGATGGGGCTGGGGGGAGCCAGAGGAGCCGCCCCACCCCGGCCCCCGRTCCCCATGCAGCCCGTCCCTGGTGGCTTCCCGGCTCCGTGAGCGGGACCTGGCGAGGAGCCGCCGCCGCCCCGGCACCGCGTGGGGACTGCGGCGACGCCGCTCGACGCCTGCAGGGGTGAGCCCCGGCCCCAGCCCGGCTCCCCCGGCCGCTGCCCCCGACCTTCCCTGAGGAAAAGARACCCCCCCACAGAGGCACCCCGCGCCCGGCGCTGCCCCCGGCGCAGCTCAGCACCCACGGCCGGGGTCTGCCCGTTACCGGCGGTGAAGGAGGGGTGTGGGTCRCGGGGGGCCCGGCCCGCTGCCCAGCCCCAGCCAGGCTCTGCACCCTCCTCCAAAAGGGTTTCCGAGGCTTCCAGTTAGCACCAGTTAGCACCAGTGACCCCAGCGATGGCCCGCCCCAGCCCGCTGTCACCCCGTCCTTCCAGCTACAGAGAAATGGGAAACAAAAGCAACGTGATGCCACCGACACCGCGCACCCCCCACCGCCCCGGCCGTGCCACGGGGTCGGGCACCCACACCGTCCCTCGGGGACCCCGCGCCCCGGCCCGGCGGGCGGCAGCCACAGCCATTCCCACTGGCAGCCCCCCCCAGCCCTCCCCACGGCCGGCGCGGTGCCTTGTGGGGTGCCTCGGTGCCTCGTGGCACGGCGGGGCCGATGCGGGGCTGCCCAAACTCCCCTGCCCAGGGCAGGGCTTGGCACCGCGGCACGGGGCAGCCGGGACCCCGCGGGGCCGGCGCGGGGGGTGCGGGGAAGGCACAGGGGCCGTGGGTGCGGGGGGCGAGGGGCCGAGGTGGTGCAGAGCCGCGGGGTCCGGCAGCTCCCCCGCCCTGCACACCCCCGCCAGCCCCCTGCACACACGCACGCACACGTATCCACACACAGGCACATGTATCCATACACACGTATCCACACGCACGCACACGCACACRCACCCCCCTCTTGGGACACGCCTGGCCCCGGGGGACACGGGGTACGTCCAGCACAGCCCTTTGGGTGGGGGACACGCCAACGGATCCGGGCAGGACTAGGGGACACATTCAAACCCGGAGCCCGGGGCAGCCCCGCTCCTCTGGGGAGGCAGGGACAGGCAGGGACAGGCAGGGACGGGCAGGGACGGGCAGGGACAGGCAGGGACGGGCAGGGACAGGCAGGGACAGGCAGGATCCCGGCTCACATTTATACTGGGGAGCTGGAGGGGGCTGATGCCGATGGGGGGATGGATGGAAACGCTCCCGGGTGGGAAGCAATGCCAAACCTGGGAGGGGAGAATGGCTGGGGGGTGAATCCCGCTTTGGGGAGCCCCGGGAACGCTGGCGGCCCCGCACGCCACCCCCAGCCGTGCCAGCCAGGCCCTGCCTCCCCTGGCCTCAGCGGAGGTAGAAAATGTCACACAAAATGTCACCATTCAGGTGAAAACAAACCCGATGAGATGAAGCTGTTCCCGTGGGGACGGGGGGGATGATGGGGCGCAGCCATCCCCTGCCACCCCAGCTGGAGCCGGGGGCCCAGCACAGTGTCGGGGGGAGCAGGGTCGGTGCCCGCCCGCGAGGGGCTCCCCGGGCCAGGGTCTGCACCCCGCAGGGCAGCGGGGACCCCGTGGAGTGGGGGCACAGCTCAACCCTGGGCCGGGGGGACCAAGGATGGAGAAGAAGGGGCTCCCGCATGGCTGGCGCTGCAGGGCAGGGGGGAGGCAGGAGACATGGGGGGGCTGGCTGGACCCCAGCTGTCCCCTGCCCTGGCTCCTTGGGGGTGCCAGGACCCCCCCGCACACCCCGGTGCAGCTGCGCTCCAGCCCCACGGCCCTGCCACGGCACAGGCACGGGGCAGCCCCGGCACCCGTGTCCCCGCGTGCTGCCCGCCGGGGCCGGGCCGTGCCCCACCGTGCCCCAGGCCCCCCGCAGCCGCCAGCCCCCACCCCGGGGTGTCCCCGGTCCCCATCCTGCACCGCCGATCGGTCGAGCGCTGCGGGGCCGCAGCACCCACCGCCTTGGGCTCAGGCACCGGTGAGGTATTTTGGCAAGGACGAGCCCCAGGGGAGCCGCCGCGGCCGTCGCGGGGTGGGACGGGGGGGTCTTGGCTGCGGGAGGGTGGCGCGGGGGGGGGGATAGCACCAAGAGACCTCCCCGGCCCCCACCCACGGGGCGCTCGGCGCGGCGGCACGGCAGCGCCGGCGAACCCGATGGAAAGGCAAACGGCTGCGAAGACGCAGGGAAGCCGGGATGGCACCGGGAGGGCCCCGCGCCCCCCGCCCTACACGGTGGTCTCGTACTCCAGCACCTCCTGCGGGGCGCCGGGGGTGCGGTACTGCAGGCGCGGGGTGGTGGGCGACGTGTACTCCAGCGCCAGGATGGTCTTCCGCAGGCGCCGGTCRATGAAGTGGGCGTCCCAGGCCGGGTACTTCTTCCTGGGCAGGTCAATGCGGATGACGGGCCGCTCTGTCCGCGGGGCGCGGGCGGCCGGCGCCGGCGGGGCGCAGGGTCTCACCTGGAAGACGGGCACGCAGCTGTCCCGCTCCCCCGGCGCCCCGTCCCGCTCCCCCCCTGTAGTCCGCGGCAGCGAGCGGGGGGGGCTGGTGACAGCATCCGTGGGGGACCCCGGCGCCGGGGCCGGCCGCTGCTGGAAAATGCAGCCCCCGGCGCGGGGACTGAACATGGGGCCGTTGGGGTGCAAGAGGCAATAGTAGATGAACATGAAGAAGATGCCGAGGGCGAAGCTGGAGCTGACCACGCAGACGAGGATTAAGGCGTCGAAGTCGGAGGTGGTCTTGCGGTCGTAGTAGAGGAACCAGAGGACGGTGAGGGCGGCGTTCTCCGACAGCGTGATGACGTAGTAGATGCACATGCGGTAGCGGCTCCGACCCTCCTTGACGTTGAACCAGCAGAAGATGTAGATGATGCCCACCACCATGTTGTAGATGATCTCCTCCCACTTGGACATGCAGAAGTCCGTCTCACCCTGGATGATCCAGAAGGTCATGATGCACCAGTGGGTGACGATGAAGATGCCGAAGTAGAGCTGGAACACGGAGGCGAAGAGGGCGAAGGCGATGGCGCGGGCGGCGATGGTGAAGAGGTGCCACAGGATCTGCACCACGGCCCCCTTGTAGGACATGGGCATCTTGTCCTCCCGCGAGTCCCGCAGCACCTTCTGGTAGGAGGCGATCATCCACGCCAGGGAGACCAGCGAGGCCGAGGCCGAGAGCCCTGCGGGCGCAAAGCGGCGAGGGGTGGTGAGAGCCCGCGGCAGCCCGGGGTCCCCCCTCCAGCCGCCCCCGTCCCCCGCCGCGGGGGCCGTGCCCCTTACCCTGCAGCGGCTCGATGCTGTTCTGCTGCACCATGATGCTGAGCTGCAGCACGAGCTGGGGCGCGCTCTTCAGGAAGGTCTCCAGCAGCCGCAGCATGCTGATGTCCGCGCTCTCGAACATCATCCGCCAGTAGAAGTGGCGGCGGCGATGCTCGGCCTGCCACCGGCTCTGCAGCCCCAGGTACAGCGTGCGGAGGTACCTGCGCAAGGGGGGGGGCGGGAGCGTGAGAGGACCCCCCGCCGCCCAGGCAGCCGAGCTCGCCTCCCCCTGCCCATGCCAGGATGCCCCGTGACCGCTGCCAACCCGCTCCAGCGAGCACGTCCCCCTGATCTGGGGCCATGGGAAGCCCCCCACGCCGAGGGTGCAGGGGGCTGCAGGGCAGCAGCGATGCCGAGCACATCCCTGTCCCACCCGGGGCCCCGAGATCCTGGGAAGGGGCAGCTTGCGCAAAGCCAGCTCAGCACCCCGCTGCTCCGGGGCTCACCCGGCCATCACCCCGCTGCCCACCCGGCCATCACGGTGCCCACCCAGCCGTCACCCCACTCCTCTGCCCCCCGGCGCTGCCCCTGCACCCTGTCCCCCCCAACAGGGTCTGGCTCCCACCCCCAGCCAGGAATGCTGCCCGCAGCCCCGCTCTCCGGCCACCCGTGGATTTGGGGTGCCCTGGCCCCAGCCCGGCACCACGTCCGGCTGCTTCTCAAAGGGAATATTTTGGTCCAGGCTGGCACGGAGCCCCCCCTGCCCCCCCCGCCCCAGCCAGGGCGCAGGCACCAGCTGGTCGTGCCGCGCTGCCCACGGGAAGCTCCCGGGCGCTCGTGCGGGCGCTGCCTCGGCTCTTGGCAGGGCTGCGGGCGCGGGCACACGCCGGCCCCGGCCATCTGGTCGTCGGCCGGGGGTCAGCGGAGGTGCGCGTGGCACCGACGTACGCGCCGGCTGAGTCACCCCCACCAGGGACCCCTCCCCGGGGCACGGGGCCAGATCCGGGCACCGCAGGAGGGGACACGGGGCCGGACGGGCAGGGCATCCCCGGGCAGCCCTGCCTGCACCACGGGCCGGTGGCTCCGCTGCCTCAGGGCAGGAGGGAATCGGATGAGGAGGAAAAGATGAAGCAGGAGGATGTCGGGCCATAAAGCTTCCTCCCATCCGGGTAAAACCRTCACGCAGAGCGCCGGCCCCTCCATCAGCTCCAGAAAGCGCTGCCAGCCAACTCCATTAGCCCGGAGCGCAGGAGAAACCCTGATCCCAGCACTTTCGGCTCATCTGTCAGCGGGAGGAGGCAGGAGCCGGCCCTGCTCCCGCCGCAGGGACGGCCGGGTGCTCCCACCCCCGGGCTGCACAGCCCCAAGACCACGGTGAGGGCCATCAGCGGGGTCCCCGAGGCCCCTGTGCCCCCCCCGCCGCCATCTGCTCCCCCCTCCGGGCAGCCCTGCCGGCTCCCTCGGCGTGCGGGAGGGCAGGGTGGGCACGCTGGTCCCACGGGGCTCCCGGGGTTGTCCCCAGCGAGACTGTGGAGCCCCGCCAGCCCCATCACCGCCTGCCCCATCCCCTCCCACCGCCCTGCCGGGAGCCCCAAAAAGCCCCCCCAGCACTGGCCGCTGGGCAAGAGGTTGCTGTCAGCAAATAACACAATATTCGTAGTTCCAGCCCACAGCCCCGCGGCCAGCCCAGCTCCCGGCCCCTGCCAGCTTCTTTGCGTTGGTGTCAAAATGATGCTTTAATGTCCATCTCGGGGGGAGCAGCTAATTTTAGCCTTTGCTGCGGCCCGTCCCTCACTGCTCAGGGGGAGAGGCTGCGGCCACCCGGCTCCCGGCACAGATTTGCACCCCGGTGCCACCTGCTCGCGGCCGGCCAGGCCAGCGCTGCCATCGCGGCACCGCCACTGCCCCCCAGCCCCTCTCCCCGCCAGCCGCCTCTCCTGGCCCCACGGGGACAGACCCCCCTCGCTGGCAGGGTGAGAACCAGGGGACAGCCTGGGGACAGAGGGCACGGCACGGGGGGGACAGCAACCGGAGAAGCGATGCAGAGCCCGGGATGCCGCAGGGCATCGCTGCTGGTCCCAGGGCACCCACGCGCGAACGAGGCCCCGGCACCGGCAACCTCATCCTCTCCCCGTGATCAGCCTCGCTAATTGGGCTCGTCAGCACTGTCATCCCGCCGCCCGCRGCGCACGGCAGCCCCCCGCACGCAGACCCCAGAGCCGCGCCGTCCCCGGCTCCTCAGCCGCTCAACAAGTGACCCGCAGCCTCCCCCAGCTTTCGGCGGGGGCACAATTACTCTCCCGCCTTCCCGTCAGCTCCACAGATCTCATTAAAACAAGATTTCATCTCCCATCAACTTGCCAGAATGAAATGTTGATTCTTATTTGTTATGCATTTGATCATCCCGTGGTGTTTCAGCCCAGAGAAACATCCCCACGCGCTGACAGCGCCCGGCGAGCACTCACCAACCCAGCGCCGCAGCAGCTGCATGGGAAATACAGAATCAATCACTTGAAAAAAAATTCATTTAATTTTCAAAAAACTGATGATGAGGCAGAAACCAACCACGAGAGCTCTCAGGGCTAATTGCTCCCTCCTTTGTATTACAAAGAGTAATCCAACGAACCCCCGCAGTGGGAAGGTGGTGGGCTCGGGTGGGCACCGGGTTTGCTGGAGCCCCACCACGCCGGGTTTGCTGCCAGCGGCACCGTTTGCCCCCAGCTCCCAGCTACTGACCCTGGTTTTCAAGTGTTGGCAGAAAAGAAGCGCGAGGAGAAAAGCTCTGGTTATAACCAAATCCACTAATTGTCGTCCTCAGATGGAAGAAGATGAGGGACCCCCTGGTCTAAGAGTGAGCGATACAGAGTATGATTTTCCTAGAAGGTAATTTGGGATATCATCCCTTAATCCTTCATTTAAACAAGGAGAAATTTGCTTCCCTGTTGCAGCCGTTTTAATCCCTTACACATCCCGCCACGTCAGGTCATCAGGGAGGGCTGGACGTGCGCCCGGCTGGCACGTCACCGCGCCGATGAAAGCGCCCGCGTCCCACCGTCCCCCTGGGTCCCCGGGGTGCTCAGGGAAAGCCTCAGTCCGGCCCTAAAAAGCCCTTTGTCCTGCTCACTGGGGCCGGGCAGGGACCCCCAGCAAGGGGTCCTGCAGCGGGACAAGCTGACACCCCAAAACTGGGTCCTCCCAGGGCTGAGAGGGCTCCTGAGCGGGCAGAGCAAAGCCCCAGGGAGCAGAGGGGGCTTTGGGGAGGGGGGAAACCTGCAGGTCCCAGCTCTGCCACCCCTCGTGAGCCCACCCAGGGAGCTGCCGAAGGTGTCCGTGCCCCGCGGGGCTGCCACCAGACTGGCATCGGGACCAAGGGGTGGCACCGGGTGCCCAAGCCAGCAGAGGATAGGGGGACACGGGCCGATGGGAGGCTTTTGGGGAGGTTCTGCGGGTGGAGAGGGCATCCCGGGTCTMTCCCCGGTGACCCCCAGGCAACGAAACCGGGTGTGACCCTGGGCTAAAGCAGACACGGGGGCACAGGCAGGGCTGTCCCCAGCTCAACGGGACCCGCAGAGACACCCCGGCCAGCTGCCAGCCCACGGAGGTGGCGGGGGACCCCTGGCACGCTGCCGGGTGGGAGGCACGCACGGCGTGCACAGCATCCCTTCCCTTCGGCGTTTCTTTGGCGAAAAAGCCGGTGACTTTTTTGCGAGCGGAGGGGATCATAACTCCCGAGCTGCAAAACCATCCGAGAAGCAGCCCCTAAGCGYGGGGGCGGCGCGGGACCGGCTGGGGGACGGGCGATGGGATGCTGCCCCTGCGKMCGCAGGGGCAGCATCCCATCGCCCGTCCCCCAGCCGGTCCCGCGCCGCTGCTGCTTACACGAGCACACGGTCACACRAGCGGCACCGTCTCCAGAGAGCATCCGTGGCGGAATATTTGCATTTGCATCGTGAACGCGCCGACGACAACTAACTTCAGCAGCTTTTGGGATAGTCTCGGAGCTGGCGTGCCCTTGCACCCTGTATTTTTGTGATTTTTGGGGGGTCTTTGTATAAGTTGGGGCTGCGCAGTGGTGGATTTGGTAGGGGTGAGATCTGCTGAGGCCGTGGCGAGGCAGGGAGGAGGCAGGTAAATCAGGGAAGGGGGAGATGTTTGGCAAGGGGCAGGGTGCCCTGGCCAGGGAAGAGCCTTCCCTTCACAYGCAGCATTTATTCAACACTTCTTAAACTGCCACATCCACCCGCACCGGATCCAACCTCACTAATGGGTTTAGCAAACTGCATTTAACTGGTCACCCCAGCTAATCCCAAATCTCGAGATTAGAAAGAGCCTCAACTGCAGCTTGAGACCAACATGTCCTGGAGGGTCGGTGCTGAGAGTTACTGCTTTAATTGGCTTAAGAGCCTCTGTGGTGCAGCAGATCAGGGGAGCGTGGCTGACACCCCCGGCAGCAAAGACCCCGACCGCAGCCCGGCGCCAGCTCACGCCAGGATCAGGCAATTGCCTTCAGGGCGCTGGGGCCAAGGTGGGTCAGACAGCTCCCGTCTTCTCCCTCACCAGCTCCTCCAGCACATTAGGCAGGGTTCGCACCCATCCCGCAGCCGGCGTACCCCAGGAGCTGCCACGGGGACGAGGTGGGGCTGGGGAGGGGCAGGCGGTGGCTGTGTTGGTGAGGGAAGGGGCAGGAGCCCCTCCAGCACAGAGCACGCTGTGCCGTGAAACAAAGTTAGGCAGCCTGGGAKCATCCCAGGAAAAGCAGCAGACGAACGAATGCATGCAGACAACAGCAGGGAGCGGAGGAGCCTGTGTACTACAGGAGGGGAAACAGCACCCAAACCCAAGCCAGGAGCGCTGCCTGCTCGGTGCATTGTTCCGGGAATTTGCCATTGTCTCCACTCCCCTCCCAGCACCAGCCTCCCCGGGAAGCAGCTCGGTGCCAGAGCCACGGCTCTTCCCTGGCGCCCCGAGGATGGAGCTCAGCGGAGCTGGGAGGGAGCGGTGCCGGCTCCACGGCACAGGGGAGGAAGGTGCCAATAAACCGTCAGCTCGGGCTTCCGGAGGGTCTGCAGAGACGCAGGCAAAGGGCCTCGAGCCTGCTCCAGGCTGCCGAGGCGCCGCTCGCCCCGCCTGCCCAGCCCGGGAAGGGGCAGGCGGCAGAACCGCAGCCCCGGCGGGGAAGCCTGGACAGGCTGGGGATGAACGGCACCTCCTCGCCCGCGACTCCCAGACTCCGGCGAGCTCCGAGCAGGAGCGCGGGGAGGCGCCTGGGAGGAGGATCCGAGCCCGAGGTGTTTAGGGCCTGGCAGAAGCACTCCACACCCCCCCGGGACCCAGCCGCCGTGGCCAGGCAGGGCCCCCCAGCAGGCCCAGGGCCACCAGCCGCAGGGCCAGCAGGCCTGTGGGCTCCTCACGCCAGCTCCTGCCCACACCCACAGCTCTTGCCCACACCCACACCCGGGCTCTGCTGGGGGCTCTCCCCCACCACCCATCCTGCTGTGGCTGCAGAGGGATTGAGCCCCACGCCCCCCCCCCGCCGCCTGGGCCCCTGCTGCACCTCGTCATCCCCACCCACTTCCCCCCCATGTCCTGCCGTCCCCCCCTGCGTCCTCCTGCTGCACCCATGCTGTTATCCCCACCCGTGTCCCTGCTGCACCCTGCCACTGTCTCCAGCCCCAGCCCAGCTCCGTGACCCCCTGGTACCTCCAGACCTGCCCCAGCTGCGGCGGGGGGATGAGGCCCCACAGCAGCCCCATCAGCCCCTTCTGGCTCCTTGTCCTCCCCATCCCCATCCTGTCTCTGTGTCTCTCGTGCCCCCCGGTACCTCCAGACCTGCCCCAGCTGCAGCA